>CM038146.1:442161280-442562279 GCA_021437245.1 Aegilops speltoides
AACGTGATCCAGAGGACTTGGAGTGCAAGTCAATAAGCAGCCGAGGCCTCCACGAGATAGGAGGGCGCCCCACTATAGGCGCGCCTCGTCTCGTGGGCCCCTCATGCCACCGACGCATTTCTTCCTCCTATATAAGCCTCACGCACTCGAAAACATCCAGGAGCCAACGAAACACAATTTCCACAGCTGAACCTTTCAGATCCGCGAGATCCCATCTTGGAGCCTTCGTCGGCGCTCCTCCGCCAGAGGGGGAATCGACCATGGAGGGCTTCTACATCAACACCATAGCCCTCCGATGAGTTGTGAGTAGTTTACCACAGACCCACGGGTCCATAGTTATTAGCTAGAGGGCTTCTTCTCTCTTTTGGATCTTAATACAATGTTCTCCCTCTCGTGTGGAGGTCTATTCAATGTAAACTCTTTTTATGTGTGTTTGTCGAGATCCGATGAATTGTGGGTTTATGATCAAGTTTATCTATGAATAATATTTGAATCTTCTGAATTCTTTTATGTATGATTGAGTTACCTTTGCAAGTCTCTTCGAATTATCAGTTTCGTTTGGCCTACTAGATTGATCTTTCTTGCCATGGGAGAAGTGCTTAGCTTTGGGTTCAATCTTGTGGTGTCCTTTCCCAGTGATAGCAGGGGCAGCAAGGCACATGTTGTATTGTTGCCATCGAGGATAAAAAGTTGGGGTTTATATCATATTGCTTGAGTTTATCCCTCTACATCATGTCATCTTGCTTAATGCGTTACTCTGTTCTTTATGAACTTAATACTCTAGATGCAGGCAGGAGTTGGTCGATGTGTGGAGTAATAGTAGTAGATGCAGGCAGGAGTCGGTCTACTTGTTGCGGACATGATGCCTATATACATGATCATGCCTAGATAATCTCATAATTATTTGCTTTTCTATCAATTGCTCGTGAAGAATTTGTTCACCCACCGTAATACTTATGCTATCTTGAGAGAAGCCACTAGTGAAACCTATGGCCCCCGGGTCTATCTCTTATCATATTTGCTTCCAATCTACTTTTATTTGCATCTTTACTTTTTGCATCTATATTATAAAATACCAAAAATATATTTATCTTATCATACTATCTCTATCGATCTCACTTTCGCAAGTGCCCATGAAGGATTGACAGCCCCTTTATTGCGTTGGTTGCGAGTTCTTTGTTTGTTTGTGTAGGTGCGTGGGACTTTTGAGGAGCCTCCTCATCGGATTGATACCTTGGTTCTCAAAACTGAGGGAAATACTTACGCTACTATTGCTGCATCCCCTTTCCTCTTCAAGGAAAACCAACGCAAGCTCAAGACATAGCAAGAAGGATTTCGGCGCCGCTGCCGGGAGGTCTTCGCTCAAGTCAAGACATACCAAGTACCCATCACAAACCCATCTCCCTCGCATTTACATTGTTTGCCATTTGCCTCTCATTTTCCTCTCCCCCACTTCACCCTTGCCGTTTTATTCGCCCTCTCTTTCCCAATCTCCTCCTCTCTTTTTCGCTTGCCCGTTGTTTGCTCGTCGTTATGTCTAGTTCCTTATCCGCTCGTATGTCTCCCAAGTTTGAAGTTCTTCACTTCAAGCAAAGGAAAGGAGAAAACTTAAAAGATGCTTGGTATAGGATGATGGAATCTTATCGCAAGTGCACCCTAGAGGTGAACTTTAGAATTCTTCTTCGCAATTTTTATGTTGGGTTTAATATGACGCATAGACAACTCTTGGATTGCATTGCCAAGGGAAATTTCATTGAAATTGATCCCAGTATTGAGCATGAAATTATAGAGGGAATAGTGGGAACACTACCTCAAAAGGGAGGATCACATCCTACCCAAGAAGAAACCCAAGTGTTTGGAAAGATTTGCGAAGTAACAAAAATATTACAAAAGTGTCTTGAGCCTCTTAAAAGTGTTAGCGGAAATCTTCACCGCATGAATATGTTGATTACTCTTTGCAATAAGCGGTTGGATTCTTTAGATATAAAAATTTCTGAGTATGAAGGGAGGCGGAAAGAACCTCCGGGATTTGAACATGACTCCGCTAAAAAACTGAAAAATCAAAGATGGCACTACTTAGATCTATCTTCGCTTTTATGCCTAGCTAGGGGCGTTAAACGATAGCGCTAGTTGGGAGGCAACCCAATTTTCCTTGTGTTTTTTGTTTTTGTTCCTGTTTAGTAATAAATCTTGCATCTACTTTCTGTTTAGATGTGTTTTTATCTTTTAATTAGTGTTTGTGCCAAGTAGAACCTATAGGATAACCTATGATGATAGTTGATTTGATTCTGCTGAAAAACAGAAACTTTGCGCGCATGAATTTAGTTTTGTTAAATCACAGAGAAACGTGCTTTTGCGTTGATTCTTTTTGCTGCTGATCAATAGACAAATTGTCCAGGACTTACTATTTTTTTAGGATTTTTAGAGTTCCAGAAGTTTGCGTTAGTTATAGATTGCTACACACTGTTCTGTTTTTGACAGATTCTGTTTTTCGTGTGTTGTTGGCTTATTTCGATGCATCTATGTCTAGTAAATTAGTTTGTAAACCATAGAGAAGTTGGATTACAGTAGGTTTAACACCAAAATAAATAAAGAATGAGTTCATTACAGTACCTTTTGTGGTGGTTTTGTTTTCTTTCACTAACGGAGCTTATAAGATTTCCTGTTGAGTTTTGTGTTGTGAAGTTTTCACGTTTTGGGTAAAGCTTTTATGGACTATGGAATAAGGAGTGGCAAGAGCCTAAGCTTGGGGATGCCCAAGGAACCCCAAGATATTCAAGGATAGCCAAAGCCTAAGCTTGGGTATGCTCCGGAAGGCATCCTCTTTGTCTTCGCTCATTGGTAACTTTACTTGAGCTATATTTTTATTCGCCACATGATATGTGTTTTGCTTGGAGCGTCGTGTATTATATTAGTCTTTGCTTTTTAGTTTACCACAGTCATCCTTTCTGTACACACCTTATGGGAGAAGCCTACTTGATTAGAATTTGCTAGAATACTGTATGTGCTTCACTTATATCTTTTGAGCTTGATAGTTTTTGCTCTAGTGCTTCACTTATATTTTTTAGAGCACGGTGGTGACTTAATTTTTGTAGAGATTGCTAGTCTCTCATGCTTCACTTATATCTTTTTGAGAGTCTTTTAGAATAGCATGGTATTTTCTATGGTTATAAAATTGGTCCTAGAATGGTAGGCATCCAAGTTGGGTATAATAAAAACTATCATAGGAGTCCTAGAATGGTAGGCATCCAAGTTGGGTATAATAAAAACTATCATAGGAAGTGAATTGGATGCTATGATCAATTTTATGCTTGATGATTGTTTTGAGATATGGAGGTAGTGATATTAAAGTCATGCTAGTTGGGTGATTATGAATTTAAAGAATGCTTGTGTTGAAGTTAGCAAGTCCCGTAGCATGCACGTATGGTTAAAGTTGTGTAACTAATTTGAAACATGAAGTGTACCTGGCTTGTGCATCCTTATGAGTGGCGATCGGGGACGAGCGATGGTCTTTTCCTACCAATCTATCCCCCTAGGAGCAAGCGCGTAGTGCTTGATTTTTTATGACTTCTAAATTTTTGCAATATGTATACGAGTTCTTTTGACTAATGTTGAGTCCATGGATTATACACACTTTTACCTTTCCGCCATTGCTAGCCTCTTCGATACCGTGCATTGCCCTTTCTCACCTTGAGAGTTGGTGCAAACTTCGCCGGTGCATCCAAACCCCGTGATACGATAAGCTCTGTCACACATAAACCTCCTTATATCTTCCTCAAAACAGCCACCATACCTACCTATTATGGCATTTCCATAGCCATTCCGAGATATATTGCCATGCAACTTTCCACCGTTCGCTTATCATCATCATGACATACTTTACTTTTGTCATATTGACATTGCATGATCATGTAGTTGACATCATATTTGTTGCAAAGCCACCATGCATTATTTTTCATACATGTCACTCTTGATTCATTGCACCATCCTGCACATCACGGAGGCATTCATATAGAGTCATATCTTGTTCTAGTTTCGAGTTGTAATTCATATGTTGTAATCAATGAAAGTTTGATGATCATCATTATTAGAGCATTGCCCAAAAGAAGAAAAAAAAGAAAGGCCAAAAGAAAAAAAAAGAAAGGCCCAAAAGAAAACAAAAAGAAATGAAAAGAAAAAGAAAAGAAAAGAAAGAAAATAAATAAAAAGGGCAATGTTACTATCTCTTTTTCCACACTTGTGCTTCAAAGTAGCACCTTGTTCTTTATGTAGTGAGTCTCATATATTGTGCTTCAAAGTAGCACCATGTTTTTCATATAGTGAGTCTCTTAAGTTGTCTTTTTCATACTAGTGGGAATTTTTCACTATAGAACTTGGCTTGTATATTCCTACGATGGGCTTCCTCAAATGCCCTAGGTCTTCGTGAGCAAGCAAGTTGGATGCACACCCACTAGTTTTCTTTTGTTGGGCATTCATTTATAGCTCTAGTGCACCCGTTGCATGGCTATCCCTGATCCTCATGTTGACATCAATTGATGGGAATCTACATAGCCCATTGGTTATCCTCGTCAATGTGAGACTTTCTCCTTTTTTGTCTTCTCCACACAATCCCCATCATCATATTCTATTCCACCCATAGGCTATATCCATGGCTCACGCCATGTATTGCGTGAAGGTTGAAAAAGTTTGAGATTATTTAAGTATGAAACAATTGCTTGGCTTGTCATCGGGGGTATAGAAGTTGGGAACATCTTTGTGTGACGAAAATGAAGCATAGCCTAACTATATGATTTTGTAGGGATGAACTTTAATTTGCCATGTTATTTTGAGAAGACATGATTACTTTGATTAGTATGCTTGAAGTGTTACTATTTCTTTTATCAATATGAACTTTTATTTTGAATCATTTGGATCTGAAAATTCATGCCACAATAAAGAAAATTACATTGAGAATTATGCTAGGTAGCATTCCACATCAAAAGTTCTGTTTTTATCATTTACCTACTCGAGGACGAGTAGGAATTAAGCTTGGGGATGCTTGATACGTCTCAAACGTATCTATAATTTCTGATTGTTCCATGCTATTATATTACCCCTTTTGGATGTTTATGGGCTTTATTTTACACATATATATCATTTTTGGGACTAACCTACTAACCAGAGGCCCAGCCCGTATTGCTGTTTTTTTGTGCCTATTTTAGTATTTCGAAGAAAAGGAATATCAAACGGAGTCCAAACGGAATGAAACCTTCGGGAGCGTGATTTTTTGAACGAACGTGATCCAGAGGACTTGGAGTGCAAGTCAAGAAGCAGCCGAGGCCTCCACGAGATAGGAGGGCGCCCCCCTATAGGGCACCCCTGCCTCATGGGCCCCTCGGTGGCCACCAACGCATTTCTTCCTCCTATATAAGCCTCACGCACTCGAAAACATCCAGGAGCCAACGAAACACAATTTCCACCGCCGAACCTTTCAGATCCATGAGATCCCATCTTGGAGCCTTTGCTTGCTCCATCGGAGGGGGAATCGACCATGGAGGGCTTCTACATCAACACCATAGCCCTCCGATGAGTTGTGAGTAGTTTAGCACAGACCTATGGGTCCATAGTTATTAGCTAGATGGCTTCTTCTCTCTTTTGGATCTCAATACAATGTTCTCCCTCTCTTGTCGAGATCTATTCGATGTAAACTCTTTTTGTGGTGTGTTTGTCGAGATCCGATGAATTGTGTGTTTATGATCAAGTTTATCTATGAATAATATTTGAATCTTCTGAATTCTTTTATATATGATTGAGTTATCTTTGCAAGTATTTTTTTGAATTATCAGTTTGGTTTGTCCTACTAGATTGATCTTTCTTGCCATGGGAGAAGTGCTTAGCTTTGGGTTCAATCTTATGTGTCCTTTCCCAAAGGATGTTAGGGCAGCAAGGCACGATTGTATTGTTGCCATCGAGGATAAAAAGTTGGGGTTTATATCATATTGCTTGAGTTTATCCTCTACATCATGTCATCCTGCTTAATGCGTTACTCGTTTTTATGAACTTAATACTCTAGATGCAGGTGAGTCGGTCGATGTGTGGAGTAATAGTCGAGATGCAGGCAGAGTCGGTCTACTTGTTGCGGACGTGATGCCTATATACATGATCATGCCTAGATAATCTCATAGTTATTCGCTTTTCTATCAATTGCTCGACAGTAATTTGTTCACCCACTGTAATACTTATGCTATCTTGAGAGAAGCCACTAGTGAAACCTATAGCCCCCGGGCCTATCTCTTATCATATTTGCTTCCAATCTAATTTTATTTGCATCTTTACTTTTTGCATCTATATTATAAAATACCAAAAATATATTTATCTTATCATACTATCTCTATCAGATCTCACTTTCGCAAGTGGTCGTGAAGGGATTGACAACCCCTTTATTGTGTTGGTTGCGAGTTCTTTGATTGTTTGTGTAGGTGCGTGGGACTTTTGAGGAGCCTCCTACTGGATTGATACCTTGGTTCTCCAAAACTGAGGGAAATACTTACGCTACTATTGCTGCATCACCCTTTCCTCTTCAAGGAAAACCAATGCAAGCTCAAGACGTAGCAGTATGCTAGACGGCACCAGAGCTCACCGGTTAAGGGAAGGCATGGCAGGGCGGCGATTTGGGGATCGTGGGAGAGAGAGAGAGAGTGAGGAGGCGGTCGGGCCAATGGATGTCTATCCACGCCTGTAGCAGGCGACAAAAGAGCGTTTGTGTTGTTGCTTTAGTTGTAGCGCTGCGTAGGTTCCAAGCGCTGCTAGTATCTCTTGACCTGGCCGTGTGGTGTGGCACATTTAACAGTAGCGCCATCCACCCTAACCATCGTTGCTGGTAAATTGTACCAGTAGCGCTTTTTATTCCAAGCGCTACTGGTACTTAGCAGTAGCGCTTCTGCTTAAACCAGCGCTACTAGTAAAATTATATCTATAAGCGTTTTCCTAGTAGTGTGTATAAGTCATGAAGAAAGCAGTAGCAATGAAACTAACACGATCATAATGCTAAGCTAACGGATGGGTCATGTCCATCACATCATTCTCCTAATGATGTGATCCCGTTCATCAAATGACAACACATGTCTATGGTTAAGAAACTTAACCATCTTTGATTAACGAGCTAGTCTAGTAGAGGCATACTAGGGACTATAGGTTTTGTCTATGTATTCACACATGTACTAAGTTTCCTGTTAATACAATTCTAACATGAATAATAAACATTTATCATGAATTAAGGAAATAAATAATAACTTTATTATTGCCTCTAGGGCATATTTCCTTCAGTCTCCCACTTGCACTAGAGTCAATAATCTAGATTACATAGTAATGATTCTAACACCCATGGAGCTTTGGTGCTGGTCATGTTTTGCTCGTGGAAGAGGCTTAGTCAACGGGTCTGCAACATTTAGATCCATGTGTATCTTGCAAATCTTTATGTCCCCCTCCTACACTTGACGATGGATGGAATTGAAGCATCTCTTGATGTACTTGGTTCTCTTGTGAAATCTGGATTCCTTTGCCAAGGCAATTGCACCTGTATTGGCACAAAAGATTTTCATTGGACCCGATGCACTAGGTATGACACCTAGATCGGATATGAACTCCTTCATCCAAACTCCTTCATTCGCTGCTTCCAAGAAGCAATGTACTCCACTTCACACGTAGATTCCGCCACGACGCCTCGCTTGGAACCGCACTAACCGACAACTCCTCCATTCAATAAAAATACGATCCGGTTTGCACTTAGAGTCATCCGGATCAAGTGTCAAAGCTTGCATCAACGTAACCATTTATTACGAGCTCTTTTTCACCTCCATAAATGAGAAACATATCCTTAGTCCTTTTCGTATTTAAGGATGTTCTTGACCGATGTCCAAAGGCTCCACTTCGGGATTACTTTGGTACCTTCCTGCCATGCTTATAGCAAGACATACATCAGGTCTAGTACACAGCATTGCATGCATGATAGAACCTATGGCTGAAGCATAGGGAATTACTTTCATTTTCTCTCTATCTTCTGCGGTGGTTGGGCTTTGAGTCTGACTCAACTTCACACCTTGTAATACAGGCAAGAACCCTTTCTTTGACTGATCCATTTTGAACTTCTTCAAAACTTTATCAAGGTATGTGCTTTGTAAAAGTCCAATTAAGCGTCTTGATCTATCTCCATAGAGTTTGATGCCCAATATGTAAGCAACTTCTCCAAGGTCTTTCATAGAAAAACTCTTATTCAGTATCCCTTTATGCTATCCAGAATTCTATATCATTTCCAATCAACAATATGTCATCTACATATAAGATCGAAATGCTACTGAGCTCCCACTCACTTTCTTGTAAATACAAAGCTTCTCCAAAAGTCTCAGATAAAACCATATGCTTTGATCACACTATCAAAGCGCTTATTCCAACTCCGAGAGGCTTGCACCAATCCATAAATGGATCGCTGGAGCTTGCACACTTTGTTAGCACCCTTTGAATGGAAAAACCTTCCGTTGCATCATATACAACTCTTCTTCTAGAAATCCATTCAGAATGCAGTTTTGACATCCATTTGCCAAATTTCATAATCATAAAATGCAGCAATTCCTAACATGATTCGGACAGACTTAAGCATCGCATGGTGAGAAAGTCTCATCATAGTTGAGGGAGTCTGGACTAGGGGCGCCCGGATAGCCAAACTATCATCGCTGGCCGACTCCAAGACTATGAAGATACGAGATTGAAGACTTCGTCCCATGTCCGGATGGGACTTTCCTTGGCATGGAAGGCAAGCTTGGAAATACGATATGTAGATCTCCTACCATTATAACCGACTCTGTGTAACCCTAGCCCTCTCCGTGTCTATATAAACCGGAGGGTTTTAGTCCATAGGACTAACAACAATCATACCATAGGCTAGCTCTAGGGTTTAGCCTCCTTGATCTCGTGGTAGATCTACTCTTGTACTACCCATAGCATCAATATCAATCAAGCAGGAGTAGGGTTTTACCTCCATCGAGAGGGCCCGAACCAGGTAAAAACATCATGTCCCTTGTCTCATGTTACCATCTCGCCTAGACGCACGATTCGGGACCCCTACCGAGATCCGCCGGTTTTGACACCGACATTGGTGCTTTCATTGAGAGTTCCTCCGTCTGCCGCGATCGGGAAGGATGCCTCTTCCGCCTTCAAAGACGGTACCGTGTTAAAGGAGCTTTGGCCACCGCCAAACCATCCGCTAGGTGGTTTTCTTATGACCGCTGCTCGCCGCCAGACCGACAATGACCTCTTGGGTCATCAAAAGCGATCTTCACGCTAACTCGAATCCGCCGAGCAGTTGGATCCGATGGAGCTCTCTTCCGAACGAGCTCTTGGATCGCATTGTCGCCTCAGGAGTCGCCATGGACTACGATCAAATTATGCTTAAAACCGATCCGAGAGATTAACTCTCTCAGCTACCCACCACGCTGCGGTGGTAGAGGAACAACGGCGACTCTTCTTCTATATTAAAGACCGGTTATGTCCGGATTCTCGATCCCTCCATGCCGGATTCCCGTGGAGGGACGGACGTCAATCAAGTACTGAACCTAAAGTTAGGCAGCAGACCAGATTCGTTGGACAACATCCAGCAATCCAAGCTTCCAAATCGAAACTTTTCGCCCTTGAGCCTCAAATTGGGCGGGTTCGGACTTAATTCCACCCGCCCACCCAAACATAAGCGATCTATCTCAAATCCGCAAGAGCCCATCAAACAAGACATCATTATCGGGCGATTCCTCCCGGTTATGGACAGGATAAAGGACTCGCCGTGAGGAAAGCGCAATCTCAATTTTCTGCAACAATTGCATGGACAAGGAATCATGAACGCCATAAGTCAGCGAAATTATACGCTTTGACGACCTGGCGCCCATAATACGAAATCTTGTGGCGATGGAAAGTGCCCGAAAACCGAAACTAAGTTTTGGGACGATCCGCTCGAACACAACCCTAGTCGAAACAAAAGGATGCATCATGCTCAGCACCGGGACAAAACCAAAAGCAAAAAACCCTAAAGGGCACGGAACAGATCGAGGGATGGCTCGGCGGACCTGTAAAATCCACAAGATGAGGGCGCCACTCCAACACATAGCCTTCGAGCATGTTGGATACTACTACAGTGGCCAAATGTGGCGAAGAGCTTCTAGCCCCGGGAACCAGCCCAACAAGACCAAGATGGTATTAATAGTCTTTGAGACTTTCGATCAAACAATATGCGGAAACGAACACCCGCAGCCTCGCCAAGTCTACCAAGTAGCAACAATAAATCCACGGAGCGACACGGCTATCACCTTCAACACCAGCGATGAACCTAAATTCGAACAGCCCGAGCACCACCCGCATTGGTCCTCGGTCCAATAGTGGACGGCTTTCATCTTACCAAGGTACTCATGGATGGCGGCAGCGGATTAAACCTCATCTACGAGGAAACCCTTCAAAAATGGAAATAGACTAGAGCCGCATTGAGCGAAGCAAGACAACCTTTAGAGGAATAATCCCTAGTCGGGAAGCACGCTGCACGTGAAAAATTACACTAGATGTGGTGTTCGCTCACGGACAATTACAGGTATGAGGAGGTCACGCCCAAGTGGCCCCATTCAGCAGCGGATATCACGCTTATTAGGGCGAGAGGCATTCACAATTTTTCAAGCTATACCCCATTACGGGTACATGAAGCTTAAAATGCCCAGCCCAATGAAATCATCACTCTTATCGGTGATCTGGACATAGCACTCCGCTGAAAATAAGACACCGACTAGCCCTAGAGGCACTATCCAAGCCCTAGCGGTAGAGGAACTCACCCGCGCAAGGCCCACGATGAACAGGACGATGTGATACTCGATAAGAGATCCAAGTCCACCTCTTTTAAACCAAAGCATTTAAATAGTCAAATTCCAAGTCCATCCAACGGACCCCACAAAGACGGCCTCCATTGGGGCACAATTAAACCCCGATGTAGACGCCAAGACTACGAGAATTCCTTCGAAAATTGGGACATTTTTGCACGGCACCCTTCAGATATGCCAGAATCCCACGCAGTTGGCGTAACACAGCCTAAACATCCTAAAAGGATTCAAGCTAGTCAAACAGGCTCTTTGGCGATTTTCCAACCCAAAAGACAGCAATGGGAGAGGAGCTAGCCAAACTATTAGAAGCCGGATTCATCAGAGACATAAAACATCCGGACTGGCTAGCGAACCTGGTAATGGTACCAAAAAAGGACAAATCCTGGCGCGTGTGTGTCGATTTTAAAGACCTTAACAAGGCCTATCCAAAGGATCCTTTCCCCCTTCCCCGCATCGATCAAATCATCGATGCTACCGCAGGGTACGATTCATTGTGCTTCCTCGACGCATACTTCGGATACCATCAAATCAAGTCGGGCGGAAACAGACCAAGCCGCAATGGCATTCATCACTCCATACGGACCATTCTCGCTTCAACACAATGCCCTTCGGACTCAAAAATGTTGGCGCAACATATCGGCGCATGATTCGTATATGTCCGCAACCCAGATTGGCAAAATAGTGGAGGCATGCGTAGACGATATGGTCGTCAAGACCAAACACGTCGGAACTTTAGTAGATGATTTGAGGCTCACATTCGACAACCTCCGAGCATATGACATTAAACTCAACCCGAAAATGCGCTGCTGCATCACCGAAAGCTCTTGGTCTTCATTGTATCCGTAGAGGAATTGACATAAACCCAGCCAAGATCCGAGATCTGTCACAATTGGATATCCCAAAAGACCTCAAACAAATACAAAACTGATCGATGTGTGGCGGTTTAAGCCGCTTCATCTCCGCTTGGGAGAAAAGGCATTGCCCTCTATCGCCTCCTCAGCGCATCAACACTTCAATGGACGGATGCTGCCACGCCGGACTCAAGAAATAAAGGCCATATTGGCAAAAATCCGGTCCCGTGTAACGCCCGGACACACCCGCCGGTGGTCGTTATTCTGGCGGGATCTAGATCGCCCCACAGATCAATACTAGTCTTTTCACAAGACTTTGTCCTCACTCATGCGCACCGGAGCAACTTCCCTGGCCGGTCACCCATCTCGATAAGAGATCCAAGTCCACCTCTTTTAAACCAAAGAGATTTAAATAGTCAAATTCCAAGTCCATCCAACGGACCCCACAAAGACGGCCTCCATTGGGGCACAATTAAACCCCGATGTAGACGCCAGACTACGAGAATTCCTTCGAAAATTGGGACATTTTTGCTCGGCACCCTTCAGATATGCCAGAATCCCACGCAGTTGGCGTAACACAGCCTAAACATCCTAAAAGGATTCAAGCTAGTCAAACAGGCTCTTTGGCGATTTTCCAACCCAAAAGATGGCAATGGGAGAGGAGCTAGCCAAACTATTAGAAGCCGGATTCATCGGAGACATAAAACATCCGGATGGCTAGCTTAACCCGGTAATGGTACCAAAAAGGACAAATCTGGCGTGTGTGTCGATTTTAAAGACCTTAACAAGGCCTATCCAAAGGATCCTTTCCCTTCCCCGCGATCGATCAATCATCGATGCTACCGTAGGTACGATTCATTGTGCTTCCTCGACGATACTTCGGATACCATCAAATCAAGATGGCGGAAACAGACCAAGCCGCAATGGCATTCATCACTCCATACGGACCATTCTGCTTCAACACAATGCCCTTCGGACTCAAAAATGTCGGCGCAACATATCGCGCATGATTCGTATATGTCCGCAACCCAGATTGGCAAAATAGTGGAGGCATGCGTAGACGATATGGTCGTCAAGACCAAACACGTCGAAACTTTAGTAGATGATTTGAGGCTCACATTCGACAACCTCCGAGCATATGACATTAAACTCAACCCGGAAAAATGCGTTTTCGGCGCATCACCGAAAGCTCTTGGTCTTCATTGTATCCGTAGAGGAATTGACGCAAACCCAGCCAAGATCCGAGATCTGTCACAATTGGATATCCCAAAAGACCTCAAACAAATACAAAAACTGACTGGATGTGTGGCGGCTCTAAGCCGCTTCATCTCCCGTTTGGGAGAAAAGGCATTGCCCCTCTATCGCCTCCTCAGGCGCACCGAACACTTCGAATGGACGGATGCTGCCACGGCCGGACTCGAAGAAATAAAGGCCATATTGGCAAAAAATCCGGTCCTGGTGTAACGCCCCGGACACACCCGCCGGTGGTCGTTACTCCTGGCGGGATCTAGACTGGCCCCACAGATCAATACTAGTCTTTTTCGCGACTTTGTCCTCACTCATGCGCACCGGAGCAATCTTCGGTCGGTCACCCATCCTGAAACTACTCCAAGCTGAGCACGCTTAACTTTGGAGTTACGTCCAATGGGCTCCGGAAAAGAAGGAATTCCTTATTGATATGAGTAGTCTATCATCCCTAATAAGCCGTGATATCACATACACCCACACTCGTGAGGAACCGACGTCCTCGCCGGGCCACAGAACGCTCCTCTGGCACAACCGTCTCGGCATCCATCCGTACATGTGCCATGCCGTGCCACGACGGGTCACAAACGTCATGAACAACATGACCGCAAGACCTGTTCGCAACCATCCGTAACCGCGAGGGTCGGCTCGATACCAACTTGTAACGCCCGGACACACCCGCCGATGGTCGTTACTCTGGCGGGATCTAGATCGCCCCACAGATCAATACTAGTCTTTTTCTGCGACTTTGTCCTCACTCATGCGAACCCGGAGCAACTTCGATCGGTCACCCATCCTGAAACTACTCCAAGCCGAGCACGCTTAACTTTGGAGTTCTCGTTCAATGGGCTCCGGAAAAGAAGGAATTCCTTATTGATATGAGTAGTCTATCATCCCTAATAAGCCGGATATCACACTCGCCGCGCCCAACCCGGGCGAACCGATGTTATTATATATCGCGCAACACATCAAGTTGTAAGCACGGTACTCGCCATCGAACGAGAAATGTAGGACACAAATTCTCTTCAAAACCAAAGGTACTACGATCCACCGCCTTAACTCCATGCAAGTCCCGGTATCCATATTATAAAAAGATAGCGTACATGGTGTTCATGGCATCCCAGAAGCTGCGACACTACTTTCAAGAGTGTTCAATAACAGTGGCCTCCGAAGTACCTCTCAACGACATTATAAACAACCGCGACGCGATGGGCAGGATTGCAAAATGGGCCATCAAGCTCTTACCATTCGACATAACCTACAAACCATGGCGAGCTATAAAGTCGCAAGTTCTGGCCGACTTCATCGCCGAATGGACCGAAGCCGAACTCCCTAAAGAGTACGGCGCATACTCCAATTGGATCATGCATTTCGACGGCTCCAAAATGTTGGCCGGCTTGGGGGGCTGGCGTCGTATTGACATCCCCAACCGGAGACACAGTCCAATACGTACTTCAGATAATGTACATGGACTCCAACAATGCAGCCGAATATGAGGCCCTTCTACATGGTCTCCGGATGGCAATCTCCATGGGTATTCAACGCCTAGAGGTGCGCGGGGATTCAAACCTCGCAATATCCCAAGTAAATGGAGACTTTGACGCCAAGGATCCGAAAATGGAAGCCTATCGTAACTCCGTCTTAAAAATGTCAGCTCGGTTCAAAGGACTCGAATTCCACCATGTAGCCCGGGATAATAACCAGGCGGCCGACGTGTTGGCACGCATCGGTGCAAAGCGCGACGCTGTCCCTCCAAACATCTTCCTGGAGCGGCTTTTTAAGCCATCCGTATTATGGGAAGAGGAGTCCGGAAACAACAACCCGGAACCAACCGCACCACCCAACACTGAACATTCTGACACAATCGGTGGCTCAGCCAATGAAATAACACCTACAGCCCACGAAATAATGGCAGTCATTGCCCCGTGGATGGAACCATTTCTAGCCTACTTAATTAGGCAGGAACTTCCCGAAGACCAAAATGAGGCCCGCTGCATAGTTCAGCGATCTAAAGCCTACAAGGTCCATGAGGGAGAGCTTTATAAGAAAAGCACAACCGGAGTCCTTCAAATGTGCATCTCCGAAGAGGAAGGGCGAAATCTTCTGGCTGAAATTCACGCCGGACTTGGCAGGCACCACGCCGCAGCCCGGGCCCTTGTGGGCAAGGCCTTCCGTACAAGATTTTATTGGCCGAATCCACAAGCAAAAATACCTATTGGTCATGATGGATAAATTCACCAAATGGATAGAGGCCAATCCGGTTAAAACGGCCGAATCTGGACCTGTGATAGACTTCATATCTGGGGTAGTACACCGTTATGGCGTCCCCCACAGCATCATCACTAATAATGGCACGAACTTCACGGCCGACGAGGTTAAACTCTGGTGCAAAAACATGGGCATCAAGCTCGACTACGCCTCAGTCTATCACCCTCAAACTAACGGTCAAGTCGAACGAGCAAATGGTCTAATCATGAGTGGCATTAAACCCAGGTTAGTGCGGTCCCTCACGGAATCTAACACGACTTTGGGTGGAGGAGCTCGACCAGACTGGGGCTGCGGACCACGCCAAATCTTACTACAAGATTCACACCATTTTTTATGGTATACGGCGCAGAGGCAGTTTTGCCCTGCGATATAATTCATGACTCACCCCGCGTGCGCATGTACGAAGAAAGAGAAGCCGTGTTGGATCGGAAGGACAGTTTGGACGCATTGGAGGAGGAATGCGACATGGAAAAGGCTCGTTCCGCATTCTATCAGCAGCAGGCTCGAAGATATCAAAGCAGAGAAGTACGGGCCAAAACTTACAATGTTGGCGAACTAGTTCTACGCCTGCCGGACAAGAAAAAGGACAAACTCAAGCCCAAGTGGGAAGGTCCCTTCATCATCGATCAAGTCCTGACCGGCGGAGCATACCATCTACGAAGCGCATCAAACAACCGACTCGAGCCGAACCCATGGAACGCAGCCCACCTCCGAAGATTATACGCCTAGCGCCAGACTCAGAGTTCGTCTCCTTCCTCCGTCCACATTTTAAACTTTAGCTGTCTTTTGTTTCTCTCTTCCTTCCCCCCTTTTTTCGTAAAGCCCTTGGGGGCTGATCTGCGCATTGTTCGCACACACTTGACGTGCTGCCCGCACTCATTATACCTGGGGGCTTCTTTAACAGAATCTTATTTATACGGACTTCATGCCCAACGCATGTGTCACACTTCCGCATGTACCTTTTATTCACCAATATATGCATCGATATGACTTAAGTTTTGGCCAAGCTGGGTTGCCTGGCTCCTGTGCTTACCCCTACGTTCCCGATTGTTCGGCTAGGAGGTAAAGGGAGCACCTCTGCGATTATTATCGCTGGTCACCGGATGTGTACCTCGATCGGGTGAAGCCGAAAGCTAGCGTTCTTAAGGGAATATTCGGTCGGTGACTTGAAAGATGATTTCTTACTTATTTATCTGCCCCCAGATGCTTTTCTGCTCTCTTCGCAGTCCGGACATGCACTTTAGGGCATGCCTCCCAGGGAAAGGAACCCCTAACGGAACTATTCTCTCTGGAAGATGTTTCTTACTAACCATGTAATATAACATAACTAGTTGGGCACTTGTCTGATAAAGAACTAATGACCCCTACGCCTGGTCTCCATTTATGCCCCAACTTTTTCATAACCATGAGGGTATTCGGACACACTCCAGACTGTCGGGTCCCGAGGTTGAAGCGAAAAGGTCCGCAAAGACAAACGATCTACAATCCGGCTAGAAGGCATTTTACATGTCATTTTAAAATTACATCATCAAATTGACTGATTGTACTCCTCTTCAATCCCATCTAACAGACTGTCTAGTTTACAGTCCCATTGGGAATACTTCGCGGCCAACTCTACTTGGCCGTACATTAAGCTCACAGGGATCTCCTTCCCATCGGGCCCCACAGGTCCGACCTCGGCCATGTGGTTTGGATCAGCCTTCGTGTACCGCGTCTTCAGCATGGCCCAGGCCTCCCTGGTACCTTGACGGCAGGCCGATATCTTATAGAGATGGAAGCACTGCCGTGCTCCCTGAAGCTTCTCTACAAGCCCTCCAAGACCCTCGGGTAGGGAGACGGACGGCCATAAGGCCTGGACGACGCTGCTCATCGCCTGCCGAACACGTTTGTGCAGTTGCAGTAGCTCGGGAAGTAGGTCACCCGTTGAACCAGGCATTTCCTCCGCAGGACGACCTGTGAGCACACCTACAGACACATTTCTGTCAATCGACTTCCTCGCTGAACTCTTCCTTTCAAACGAGTTTGCTCAAGCACTTACTGTAAATGCCGCGACGAAGCCGCCGACTCTCCTTCACGGAGTCAGATCGCTGGACCCGAACATCTTTTAGTTCTTCGCCCAGCTGGGTGTTGGCATCTTGGAGTTTGTTCCTCTCCTTCTGCACCCTCATAAGCACCTTCTCGCCGGCCTTCAACTGGCGCAGTAGCTGTTGCTTGTCCGGATCTAGTCCGGCACCATCCGCAATATCATTGTCAGACTTATACACACGCCACACTTTATAAACTACTTATCTTTTTAAAATATGTGTTACCAGAGGGGGTCTCTGTGGCTCCCCCTACGGCGGCTAGTGCGGCCTCAAGTTGGGCCTTGCACTATTGAAGCTCCTGGGACAGGTGGGTATACTTCTCCGTAAGATCCTGCATTACAAATGATCCTTAAATCAGTTATTCTAACTATTTTAACTCTCGGGGGCTACTGGCATATATAACTATTAAAATTCCTTACCCGTATGTCTTTCACATACTGCTCCGTGGCTCTAGTTAAACCATCTTGAGCGGCACGGAGGTGCGCGTCTCCCGCATTGAAGGCATTCAACGCCTCCGGGGAGAAACACGCGCCACGAAGAACCTGTTCGGGCGGCGCCAGTGATTCATGGCGCTCCACCTCGCACCTGGTGGCGGATAGCTTGTCGGCATCCTCCGTTGAGGAGCATCCGCTCACGCCTTGCGTTCGCCTCCCCCTCCCGACCAGGTGTTGGAGCCTGGTGGCGGAGGCTTGGTTGGCAACCTCTCCGCACATCCGCGAGCGCTCTTTCTCTGGAAAAGTCATGAGCATTAATATACCTCCCAGAATCTTTCCTTAAAAACGATGGCGTGCCATACCGCTATGTGACGCTTCGATTCGCGCCGACTCCTCTTCCGCTTCGCTGGCCGAATCGACCTTTGTTGGTCACCATCATGGTTTGGCTTCCCGCCTTAGAGGCACCTCCTGCGAGGCACTGTTGGTATACGGTGGTCAGAAATAAGCATGGATGAAGTAATGGTGCCAGGACTCCGGTCATAGTTACCTAGGAAGCCGGAGATAAACCGGGGTAGTCAGCCGTAATGGCGACTAAAGCATTGTCCATGCTAAGTTGGTGGAACACCCCGTCGATCAGCTCCACCTCTATGTCCGGATCCTCTTCGGAGGCCGGATCAAGGGATCTTCCCGGATCCTCGGGTTGTGGAGTCAGGCTGTGTATGCCCTCCACATCCCGGCACAGTTCCTGCGACGAAATCACAAAGTAAGACACTTAACTTTGGAAGCATGGATCGGATAGATAAACGCCCGCTTACCCAACTCCGAGGGTTATTCATGGAGAATCCATTCAGTGGACTCGTGCGGAGGAAGTCCTCCTTCTCCCCCTTGTACAAGCCGGACAGGATCTTCACTAGATCGGCAGCCGATCCCGGCCCCTTGCGGCCATGACGGGTGGCGTCATTCTCCCCGTTGAAATCCCATATAGGGTGGCCCCTATATTGGAGCGGCTGCACCCCTCGCATAATGCACGTGGCCATGACTCCAATCATGGTCAATCCGGAATGGGCCAGTAACCTTATCCGGCCCATCAGATATTGGACGCTCCTATCATCCTCCCGTTGAGGGCTCCGCGGGCGCCAACTCAGGCGTTTCTTCAGAGGAGCGTTGCTGAACTCCGGGAGGCCGATCCGAACTGGGTCCGGCAGCGGGGCGTCTTCCATATAAAACCATTCCGAAGGCCAGTCTTTGGACGCCTTCTTCGGGGTTCCGGATAAGTATCCGGTCCCAGCGATGCACCATATTTCGGCTCCGCCCACTTGATATATCGACCCCTCGTGAGAACGGGGTACAAGGCAAAACAATCTCTTCCACAACGCAAAATGGGCCTCGATGCCCAAGAACAGCTCGCAAAGGGCTACAAAGCCCGCGATATGCAAGATGGAGGCAGGTGTAAGGTGGTGAAGCTGGAGCTCGTAGAACTCTAGGAGCCCCCGGAGAAACGGATGTATGGGAAATCCGAGTCCCCTTATTAGATAAGGGACGAAGCATACCCGCTCTCCTTTGGAGGGATTGGGGGTGCTCTCCGCCTGCTTTCCGCCTTTGTAGGTAGCCAGTCCGGCTCGAACCGGGACCATGAAGGCTGGGGGGAGATATCCCTCTGCTTGGAGTGTCACCAGCTCATGCAAAGGGATGAACATCTCCTCCAATATCTGGTGAGGACTGGGAGCGCGAGAGGAGGAGCCGCGTCGACTGTCCATGATGGAGTGGATTTTTGTCAGAGGCGCTTCGATGAGTACTCGCGGAAGGAGGATGGTGTGATTCAGATCTAGATCCTTGCCTCTCTTTTAGGCAGCTTATTCGCGCAGGTAGGGGATAAAACCTAAAAATACTCTGGCTTTTCGCATTCATGCAACACGTGGAAGAGGGCCATTATTGGACGTGGAAGCCAAGGAGCGCAACATTTATAAGGAAGCCAGACACTATTCGGCAAGCACATGGAATCTGGAGGAGAACCCGCCTTGCAACGCCGAAGACAATATACGTGCCAGACTCATCGTCATCGAAGCCTGGTTCGGGGGCTACTGAGGGAGTCTTGGACTAGGGGGTGTCCGGATAACCGAACTATCATCATTGGCCGGACTCCAAGACTATGAAGATACGAGATTGAAGACTTCGTCCCGTGTATGGATGGGACTTTCCTTGGCGTGGAAGGCAAGCTTGGCAATACGGATATGTAGATCTCCTACCATTATAACTGACTCTGTGTAACCCTAGCCCTCTCCGGTGTCTATATAAACTGGAGGGTTTTAGTCCATAGGACGAACAACAATCATACCATAGGCTAGCTTCTAGGGTTTAGCCTCCTTGATCTCGTGGTAGATCTACTCTTGTACTACCCATATCATTAATATCAATCAAGCAGGAGTAGGGTTTTACCTCCATCGAGAGGGCCCGAACCTGGGTAAAAACATCGTGTCCCTTGTCTCTTGTTACCATCCGCCTAGACGCACAGTTCGGGACCCCCTACCCGAGATCCGCCGGTTTTGACACCGACAATAGTCAACTCCTTGAACTTGTCAAAAACCTTTTGCAACAAGTCGAGCTTTATAAATAGTAACATTACCGTCTGTGTCAGTCTTCTTCTTAAAGATCCATTTATTTTCGATGGCTTGCCAATCATCGGGCAAGTCCACCAAAGTCCACACTTTGTTCTCACACATGGATCCCATCTCAAGTTTCATGGTCTCAAGCCATTTCGTGGAATCTGTTCTCATCATCGCTTCCTCATAGTTCGTAGGTTCATCATGGTCTAGTAACATGACTTCCAGAATAGGATTACCGTACCACTCTGGTGCAGATCTTACTCTGGAAGACCTACGAGGTTCGGTAGTAACTTGATTTTAAGCTTCATGATCATCATCATTAGCTTCCTCACTAATTGGTGTAGGAATCACAGGAACAGATTTCTGCGATGAACTACTTTCCAATAAGGGAGCAGGTACAGTTACCTCATGAAGCTCTACTTTCCTCCCACTCTCTTCTTTCGAGTGAAACTCCTTCTCTAGAAAGGATCCATTCTTAGCAACAAAGATTTTGCCTTCGGATCTGTGATAGAAGGTGTACCTAACAGTTTCCTTTGGGTATCATATGAAGACACACTTCTCCGATTTGGGTTCAAGCTTATCAGGCTGAAGCTTTTTCACATAAGCATCATAGCCCCAAACTTTAAGAAACGACAACTTTGGTTTCTTGCCAAACCACAGTTCATAAGGCATCATCTCAACGGATTTTGATGGTGCCCTATTTAAAGTGAATGCATCCGTCTCTAAAGCATAACCCCAAAACGATAGCGGTAAATCAGTAAGAGACATCATAGATCGCACCATATCTAATGAAGTACGGTTACGACGTTCGGACACACCATTTTGCTGTGGTGTTCCAGGTGGCGTTAATTGTGAAACTATCCCATGTTGTTTCAAATGAAGACCAAACTCGTAACTCAATTATTCTCCTCCACGATCAAATTGTAGAAACTTTATTTTCTTGTTATGATGATTTTCCGCTTCACTCTGAAATTCTTTGAACTTTTCAAATGTTTCAGACTTATGCTTCATTAAGTAGATATAACCATATCTGCTCAAATCATCTGTGAAGGTAAGATAATAACGATACCCGCCACGAGCATCAATACTCATTGGACCGCATACATCGGTATGTATTATTTCCAACAAGTCAGTAGCTCGTTCCATTGTTCCGGAGAATGGAGTTTTAGTCATCTTGCCCATAAGGCACGGTTCGCAAACACCTAGTGATTCATAATCAAGTGATTCCAAAAGTCCATCAGTATGGAGTTTCTTCATGCGCTTTATATTGATATGACCCAAACGGCAGTGCCACAAATAAGTTGCACTATCATTATTAAACTTCAATCTTTTGGCTTCAACACTATGAATATGTGTATCACTACTATCGAGATTCAACAAAAATAGACCACTCATCACGGGTGCATGACCATAAAAGATATTACTCATATAAATAGAACAACCATTATTCTCTGATTTAAATGAATAACCGTCTCGCATTAAACAAGATCCAGATATAATGTTCATGCTCAACGCCGCACCAAATAACAATTATTCGGGCCTAAAACTAATCCCGATGGTAGATGTAGAGGTAGCGTGTCGATCGCGATCACATCGACTTTGGAACCATTTCCCACGCCAAGATCGTCACCTCGTCCTTAGCCAATCTTCGCTTATCCAAAGCCCATGTTTGAAGTTGCAAATATGAGCAATAGAACCAGATCAAATACCCAGCGCCATCTGCGAGCATTAGTTAAGTACACATCAATAACATGTATATCAAATATACCTTTCACTTTGCCATCCTTCTTATCCGCCAAATACTTGGGGCAGTTCCGCTTCCAGTAACCAGTCCCTTTGCAGTAGAAGCACTCAGTTTCAGGCTTAGGTCCAGACTTGGGTTTTTTCTCTTGAGCAGTAACTTTTTTGCCATTCTTCTTGAAGTTCCCTTTCTTCCCTTTGCCTTTTTTTAAACTAGTGGTCTTATTGACCATCAACACTTGATGAACCTTTTTTATTTCTACCTCCGCGGTCTTTAGCATCGCGAAGAGCTCGGGAATAGTCTTGTCCATCCCTTGCATGTTATAGTTCATTATGAAGCCTTCATAGCTTGGTGGCAGTGATTGAAGAGCTCTGTCAATGACACAATCAACTGGAAGATCAACTCCCACCTGAGTCAAGTGATTATGATACCCAGACATTTTGAGTATGTGCTCACTGACAGAACTATTCTCCTCCATTTTGCAGCTGTAGAACTTGTTGGAGACTTCATATCTCTCAACTCGGGCATTTGCTTGAAATATTAACTTCAATTCTTGGAACATCTCATATGCTCCATGACGTTCCAAACGTCTTTGAAGTCCCGATTCTAAGCCGTAAAGCATGGTACACTAAACTATTGAGTAGTCATCAGCTTTGCTCTGCCAGACGTTCTTAACATCATCAATAGCATCTGTAGCAGGCCTGGCACCTAGCGGTGCTTCCAGGACGTAATTCTTCTGTGCAGCAATGAGGATAATCCTCAAGTTACGGACCCAATCCGTGTAGTTGTTGCCATCATATTTCAACTTAGCTTTCTCTAGGGACGCATTAAAATTCAAAGGAACGGTAGCACGGGCCATTGATCTACAACGACATAGACATGCAAAATACTATTAGGTACTAAGTTCATGATAAATTAAAGTTCAATTAATGATATTACTTAAGAACTCCCACTTAGATAGACATCCCTCTAATCTTCTAAGTGATCACGTAATCCAAATCAACTAAACCATTTCCGATCATCATGTGAGATGGAGTAGTTTTCAATGGTGAACATCACTATGTTGATCATATCTACTATATGATTCACGCTCGACATTTCGGTCCAAGTGTTCCGAGGCCATATCTGCATATGCTAGGCTCGTCAAGTTTAACCCGAGTATTCTGCGTGTGCAAAACTGGCTTGCACCCATTGTATGTGAACATATAACTTATCACACCCGATCATCACGTAGTGTCTTGGCATGACGAACTGTAGCAACGGTGCATACTCAGGGAGAATACTTGTACCTTGAAATTTAGTAAGGGATCATCTTATAATGCTACCATCGTTCTAAGCAAAATAAGATGCATAAAAGATAAACATCACATGCAATAAAAATATGTGACATGATATGGCCATCATTATCTTGTGCTCATGATCTCCATCACCCAAGCATTGTCATGATCTCCAACGTCACCAGCATGACACCTCGATCTCCATCGTAGCATCGTTGTCGTCTCACCACCTATTGTTACTACGACTATCGCTACCGCTTAGTGATAAAGGACAACAATTACATGGCGATTGCATTGCATACAATAAAGCGACAACCATATGGCTCCTGCCAGTTGCCGATAACTTTGTTACAAAACATGATCATCTCATACAACAATTTATATCACATCATGCTTGACCATATCACATCACAGCAAGCCCTGCAAAAACAAGTTAGACATCCTCTACTTTGTTGTTGCAAGTTTTACGTGGCTGCTACGGGCTTCTAGCAAGAACCATTCTTACCTACGCATCAAAACCACAATGATTTTTCGTCAAGTGTGATGTTTTAACCTTCAACAAGGACCGGGCGTAACCACACTCGATTCAACTAAAGTTGGAGAAACAGACACTCACCAGCCACCTATGTGCAAAGCACGTCGGTAGAACCAGTCTCGCGTAAGAGTACGCGTAATGTCGGTCTGAGCCACTTCATCCAACAATACCGCCAAATCAAAGTATGACATGCTGGTAAGCAGTATGACTATTATCGCCCACAACTTTTTGTGTTCTACTCATGCATATAACATCTACGCATAAACCTGGCTCGGATGCCACTGTTGGGGAACGTGGTAATTTCAAAATTTTCCTACGCACACGCAAGATCATGGTGATTCATAGCAACGATAGGGGAGAGTGTGTCCACGACCCTTGTAGACCGAAAGCGGAAGCGTTATGACGAAGCGGTTTATGTAGTCATATGTCTTCACGATCCGACCGATCTAAGCACCGAACGTACGGCACCTCCGCGATCAGCACATGTTCAGCTCGGGGATGTTCCTCGTACTCTTGATCCAGTTGAGGTCGAGGGAGAGTTTCACAAGACGGCAAGGCAGGATAGTGATGATGAAGTTACAGAACGCCTCGCGGCTATATCTCCCACGTGTCGAAGCACGACTTAGAGGCATAACCGCATTGAAAGCAATGTCGCAAGTGAGGTAATCTTCACACAACCCAAGTAATACATAAGGGAAAGAGATACATAGTTGGCTTACAATCGCCACTTCACACAAATACATGAATAAAGCATTACATCATCCAGATACAATCAAGGTCCGACTACGGAACCAAAATAAAAGAAAAACCCCAAATGCGATAAAAGGTCCCCGATCGACCCTAACCGGGCTCCACTATCGATCAACTAGAACGAAACAACACAAAGGGCAAGATCATCATCGAGCTCCTCCTTGAGCTTGGTTGCGCCACCTGCTTGCTGTAACATAGGCACTGCAAGCTGGTTTTGAAGTATCCGTGAGCCACGAGGACTCAAACAATCCCATTACCATGGGTATCAAGACTAGCAAAGCTTAATGGGAAAGGAAGGGGTAAAGTGGTGAGGTTGCAGCAGCGACTAAGCATGTATGGTGGCTAACATACGCAAATGAGAGCGAGAAGAGAACAAGCGGAACGGTCATGAAGCTAGCAATGATCAAGAGGTGATCCTGAACACCTACTTACGTCAAACATAACCCAGAAACCGTGTTCACTTCCCGGACTTCGCCGAGAAGAGACCATCACGGCTACACACATGGTTGATGCGTTTTAATTAAGGTCAACTTCAGGTTTTCTACAACCGGACATTAAAAAATTCCCATCTACCACATAACCGCGGGCACGGCTCTCGAAAGTTTATACCCTGCAGGGGTGTCCCAACTTAGCCCATGACAAGCTCTCGCGATCATCGAAGGAATAGACCTTCACCCAGGAAGACCCGATCAGTCTCGGAATCCCGGTACATCAAGACATTTCGACAATGGTAAAACAAGACCAGCAAAGCCGCCCGGTGTGCCGACATCCCGATAGTAGCCGCCACAGATCTCGTCTCAGGCCACGACCGGATAAGCGAAGCGTACAGGTACCGACGTAACCCAAGTTGCCAAGGGATGGTCCCGAACGGTGCTCTAGTTTGGACCAACACTTAGACAAGCATTGGCCCGGGGGGGCTAATAATAAAGATGACCCTTGGGTTAATTACTCCCAAGGGAAAAGTAGGTGGTGGTGAGGCAAATGGTAAAAGGCAATGTTGGGCCTTGCTTGGACAAGTTTTATTCAAAGCGAACTGTCAAGGGGTCCCATAAATCACCCGATCGCGTTAGGAACGCAAAATCCGGGAACATAACACCGGTATGACGGAAACTAGGGCGGCAAGAGTGGAACAAAACACCAGGCATAAGGCCGAGCCTTCCACCCTTTACCAAATATATAGATGCATTAGTTGTATAAGAGATATTGTCATATCCCAACATAAACCCTGTCCACCATGGAGAAATCTTCAACTTCACCTGCAACTAGCAACGCTATAAGAGGGGCTAAGCAAAGCGGTAACATAGCCAAACAACGGTTTGCATAGGAAAGGTGTCAAAGGTTAGAGGTTCATGGCAATTTGGGATGGCTGGACAAACAGGTAATAGGTAGCGCAGCATAGCAAAAGAACGAGGCAACTAGCATAGCAATGATAGTAGTGAGATCCAGGGTAGCGGTCATCTTGCCTGAAATCCCGCAAGGAAGAAGAACGAGTCCATGAAGAAGACGAACGGATGAAGCTAAACCAATCGTAGACGAACGAATCCTCACGATCGCAACGAAACGGGAACTATCGAGAAGAAGCACACAACATAGGTAAACACACCACACATGAACAAGGCATGATGCACAACAAGCATGATGCATGACCAAGCTACATGAAGCTACTCATGGCAAGAGATGATGCAAACAAGAGCAACACATCAAGGCAAGTTTAAATGAGGCCGGAAACAACATATAACAATTCCGGTAAGTCCTCATATGCATATTTCGAAATTGGTCCAGAACTGATTAAACCTTATGTTGAAGTTGTTAAACAGCAAGTTAAAAAGCACCAAGAGAATCTACACAAAAATCTAGTCAAGTTACATATAAAGTTCATTAGATTCGGAGCTACGGCCTAGAAGATATGAGCAAAACAAGTTAGGCATGGCATTGATGCAAAATGCACCCAAACATCAAGCAAACACACCAAAACAAGGATGCAACATGATAATATGAAACTACATGCAAAATCAAGCAAGTTTCATATAGAGCACACTCAAAACGGAGCAACGGTTCAACACCCACACACTATACAAGTCATAGCAACAATCTGTCCAAAACAGCAACTAGGCATCTTACAAGCATCAAAACAATATGCTACAGCACCCCAACATAATAACAAAAGACATGGGCATGAAGTACACGTAAAGCATAACAAAACATGAACACTGAGCTATCTCCAGAAACAACTAGAACATGCTCAAAAAGACATGGAGATATTGCAAATAATAACAGTTTCAGACTTTAGCAGAAATAACATCAGGTTGCAATGTTTAGAGCTATCAAACAACATGTTACAGGAACTTATCATGGCAACCAAAGGCATGGCATGAATCTACTAATTGCATATATCAAAAGACCCTTACTAACCATGAGCCAAAAGGCACGGAAAATATGATGGCACCCATGTAAAGATGGCAAGTTATATTACAGATTTATACATGGCAGGAACAACAATAAGTAGGCATGTTCGTGAGCTCGAACCACTCACTACAGAGCAATACATGGCATGGCAAGGCAACCAACAGCAAGAAGACATGTTTATGAAGCTAAGCATGGCAAGAGCAAGTTCATAGGGTGCATGGATCACTAGGAAAACACATCGGAACAAGTGAACTTAATGTTAACAGGTGTCGCGGCCGATGGGCGGCGCGGCACCTATGGGGCCGGGGCCCCTTCGTGTGTTCGGTACGGGGCGGAGGTTGCGCGGAGAGCAGATCGAGGCGATGCACGCGGGGGATTTTTACCCAGCTTCGGGCCGCGATGGTCGCGTAAAACCCTACTGCTGCATTGTGTTGTATTTGGTCTTGCTCTCGAATGCGAGCAAACGGTGGAGCGGTGTTTGAAACCCTCGCGAGAGTAGCCAGTCGCGGAACCTCTCGCGAGAGTAGCCAGTTGTGGAACCCCCCTCTACGTTGTGCATGGGCCTCCTTTTATAGGGCAAGGGGTCACCGACAGGTGTCAACGTGAGGTAGAGGAGTAAAAACGTAAAAGAGGTGGTAGTTGGAACAAGGCGGGAACAAAGGCAGCACAAAGTGCTTTCTACCTACTTTTGACAGAGGGGACAAGGGCATTAAATGCCGTCGCCGTCGCCCCAAAAGCTCCCGCCATTGCGTCTTTTTTCGCCCACGGCGGCGGTTACCACCGTGGAGTGCCACCGCGATTCTCTCATGCGCAGCACCGCCGCCACGCGTCTCTCGAGAAGGCTGGAAGCGACGCTGGGCAGACGAGCCGGAGTGCGGGCACGTAGATAGCTCTCCCGGCAAGCACCTTGCCGGGCCTTGATCTTGCCGGGCCCGGGCTTGTCGGGCTCTGTGACTTGCCGCCTCGGTCTCGCCGGAAGCGCAAGGGCGCCGTGGCGTGTCTTCTGTGACGTGATCTTCGGTCTTCCCGACGAGCTCCTCGCCGGGATCTGCAGGAGTAATGTAGCCTTGAGCCTGAATGGCCTTCCGGCAAGCTCCTCTTGCCGGGTCTTGAGCTTCTATCTTATATACTTTGTTCTTGAACGGCTTGGGTGGAGCGGAGATGGTCTCCGCAAGCATTTGATGGATCTAGCTGCGGGGGAGTGGAGCTGCCTGCACAAGTTGGGGTACCGAGGTACCCCTACCTTAGTACACCGACAGAGCCCGGGCCTGGGCCATACACAAGCCGAGCGCTGTTGGGCCGGGCCCAAGATAAAGGCATCTGGGGCTTGAAGCCCATGGCGCGTCGAATCCACTTCCGCCTTGCGCCTTCCCGTGCAAGCAAAGACGCGCCGATTAATGGCGTCGTGGGATAGGACGTGCCCACGCCCCTTAATGAGGAGAGCGGAACGCCGCCCCACTTCCCCATAAAAACAGAGGAAAGCGCGTTCCCTCCATTGCTTTCATTGCTTCTTCTTCCTCCGCGGAAAACCCTCATCGCGCCCACCTCCGCACCTCCTCCGCTGTTTTTTTCGTCTCACGGCGGCCGCTGACCCTCATCCCTTCCCTTGCCGCTGCCGCTATGGCCCCAAGACCAGGAAGGGAAGGAGAAGGCGGAAGGCACTAAGAAGGAGAAACCGAGCAGGCGGAAGAGCTCGCCAGATGCGGAGGGAGAACATCGCCTTCCCGCCGCGGCTCGGCGTGGACGAACTCAGGGGCAAGTACTTCTTGTTCTGGTCCAAGAGGACCTCAACAAGATCCTGACCAGCGCCCACCCGGCCGATCTCAAGGACAACTATCCCGGCGGGTACCATTTCTTCGCAGCTTTCTTTCATCGCGGTCTTTGTCCTCCTTTCTCTCAATTCTTACACCATTATGCACACATATGGCTTCCACCTTCTCGATTTCACCCCAACGCCGCCCTCACCATGGCGGTTTTCGACATATGTGTGAGAACCGTGGGATCCACCCAAATGTAGCTCTGTTTAGGCATTTCTTTACCCCGAGAGCAGAGCCGGCTCCCCCTCTCGGGGATCTCTTGGCTTTTCCGTCTCAACTCAAGAGGTCAGATTGCCGGGGAGCTCCGCGATCAAGTGGGATGAGTGGCGCGGATCGGTGCTGGATCGCCGAGGACGAGCCGCAGCCCTTCACCGCCGCGCACCGCGCCCATTGAGCGGGCAGATTGAGCGAGCTGGACTCCGACGACGTCAAGCTCGACGCTGCCCTTATCCGATCCTTCGCCCGCACGCTGGGCTGTCCATCGCAGCGTAGGCGCAGACTTTCTCCGCCGCGACGCCGCCTCCAAGATGCAGAAAAAGGCCGCCTGGGAGTATGGCGCGCGGGGATATAATGAGGCTGCGCACCGGGCTGAACTTCAATTTCACGACGCTGGAGCTGAGGGGGATGGTCCGGGAGCTCTTTAAATACGACCCGGCCCATCCAGAGTGGTTCAGGCTTCCCCGGCAAGTGGTGCCCCTCTGCAATAACGTAGCCCGGGATCGTCTCCTCGCCATGATGCCCGCGTGTGATTCTCACGGCGTGGAGCGTTCATGGATCCCGCCTGAGCCGGCTGACATCATCAACTTCTTCGACACCCTCGAGGAGGTGGCGAAAAACAAGGATGAGATCCGCGGGCTGACACGGGACACCACGGATCGAGATCGCGTACATAGCCTCTCGGTTGAAGAGGCCGCTGCAGCCGCAGCGGCGGAGAATCGATTGCACGCCCGAGGAGGAGGAGGCTGCGGAGAAGTCCTATCAAGCGAGGCGGCGGAGATCTGCCGGTTGTTGAAACTTCCTCCCGCGCGCTTGTCGGGTCCCTTCTCCGAGGCACTCCGGGATCCACGGAATTGTGGCGAAATCGCGGCAAGCGGTGGCGATGCCGAGGGAGCAGAGGCGCCGGAGGGAGCAGAGGCGCCGGAGGAGCCGGGCGCCAAAGGTAAAGGGGTCGCGCACAGGTGCCGGGTCCGCGAGCCAGCCGGGCGAGGAGGAGGGGAGAACGTCGCGATGTCGCCGATGATGCGGGCGGGTCCACGGACCTTTATGATGACGACGCCTCGTCGCCGAAACCTCCCGCCGGGCGAGCCCCAAGCGTTCTCCGCCAAGCGCCTCCGCAAGGCTGCGGGCGGAAGTGAGTACGCAAGCCCCGCAATCGCTGCCGCCTGGCAGCGCAAGCTTCCTGGGAGTCGAGCTGCCGGGGCGCACCAGCGCACCAGATGTGGCGGAGGCGACTCGCTGGCAGGCTACAGCAAAGGCGCCCCATAAGTCGGCGCCGAGCGGTCAGGCCTCCTCGAGCGGGCGGCGGCTCGCCCACTTCTCGGTCTCGACACACAGGCGGGTCTCGCAGCCCCTGTGCCCGAGGACCGCCTAAGCGCCGAGAGGCCGCTCTCTGCTCCTCACACCGACGCGTCCCAGTGCGGTACGACTTCTCCGCCTTTGAGCGAAGACGACGAGGAGGAACAGAGGAGTCCCCAAGACCTTCATCTTCAGAATTTCGCTTTGGTCATTGCTGATGCTAATCTTGCTTTTTGTGTTGACTTCAGACCTTGGTCGAAGCGGGCGGCGAGAGCCAAGGTGCCCGTGGTCGAGATTGCGGACGACTCGCCTGCTGAGGGGGCGAGGAGACGCCCGACCAGTTTGCCGGACCCGAGCGCCGTCCCGAGGAGCAGCCCCCAGTGCAGCCCCCAGCGTAAGTCTGGGTTCCGCACCTTCGCTTGCCTGGTACATCTGATAGCTTCATCTTGTCCCAATATCTTGATGTGTTTGTCTTGACTTGCGCAGGATGGAGCCGCAGCCCATGGAGCATCCGGAGGTCGCCCCGAGGAGCGTGCAGCCCTCCATCTCGCCAAGGCCGGATTCCCCGCAAGGGAGAGCGTTCGACAAGGGCGGGTACTCCGCCAAGGGCGAGTAGCCCGACGAGGGCGGCTACTCCGCAAGGGATGGTTCCCGCAAGAGAGCTCGCCGCTCAAGACGCCCACGAGGGTAAGTTCTGCGACCGCTTTCTCGGTGTTGCCTTTCTCTCGATATTTGCTTGAACCGCTTTTGCTTTTCCTTTCTTTTCTAGACCTCCCCTCCCCGGAGCGGATGGAGACGGAGGTCGTCGCCGGGGAGGAGGAGGACGTGCATGGTGGCGGCGATGGTGCTCCTGCTGTCGAGGACGCGGCGGGAGCCGCCGAACCACACGCGCCCGAATCGCCTCGGCTTCCGACGCAGCCGCCGGAGAGGGGATGGCAAGCGCACCACCGCCCGGAGGCTGCGGAGCGCTGCTGCCGTGTCGATCGCCGATCCTTCCGCCAAGCGTAACAGCCCGGCTGCTACTTGAAGCCCCTAACGGCGTTTTTATCCAGATGTCGGGCTTCCTCGTCATGGCGCCAGCGGAGGGCGAGGCCTTCGACGGGGAGATCTCGCCCGCGGGTTTGAAGGTCGCCGAGGGAGCCAAGGAGCGGTGGGCCCGATGAGGAGAAGCTGCTTCACCAGATCCTGGCCTTTACCGGCCCGCAGCGGCTTGCTTCCGGGAGGCCCTTGCCGCCAAGGCCGCCGAGGAGATGGAGAACGCGCGGCGGAGCTCGCGCCTAATCAAGCTTCTCCGCGAGGTGTCGGAGAGGCGCGAGCAGCTCACGGGCAAGATGAAGAGTGGCTGTTGGAGAAAGCCGAGGCCGAGGAGCAGCAACGGCTCGCCGGGTGGAGCTGTCCCGGCAGAAGGGGAGCTCAACCAGCTGAAGGTTGCCTCGACGCCCATGAGGAAGACCTCGCCGCCGGGAGCAAGCCCTTGGCGGGAGTTGAAGGAAGCGAAGACGCCAAGCGGCGGCCATGGAGGCTACCAGAGAGGATCTCGCCGCCAAGGTCGCGCAGAATCGAGGAGCTGTTGAAGGTGGACTCGGAGAAGATCGCCGCGCCGCCACGGAGCGCGAGGAATTTACTCGCACCAACTCGAGCTCCAAAGCGTCTTGCTGAGAAGGGCGACGAGCTGAAGGCCGCCAGGATTCCGCCGAGGATCTTGAGCGGAAAGTTTCATACGACGACTTCGCCGACGCTGCTTCGGCCAGAAACCAAATCAAGGAAGAGCTCCGTGAGGAGCGATCCTTAGTGGCCGGGCGCCAACAGAGCAGCCGAGGATTTCCGCCAGATCGCCGAGATATGGACCGAGGAATTGGTGTCTTCCGAACCGCCATTGACCAGGAGCTGCTGGGGCGCTGAAGTTGGAGCACCTCATTTACTCCCCGATCCAAACCTCGCCATAGTGCCAAGCTCAGCCTCTTCTTCGAGGGGGTCGCCCAGCTCTCGCAAATCTGGACGAAGAAGATCCTCGCGCAGCTTGCCGAGGAGGCGCGCCACAGCGCTGGAACCATGGAGCGCGTGCTGACGAAGATCGTATACCGCAACCCCGGTATAAACCTCTCCAATGTCCTTCGCAGCTTGCCGGCCGACGCGGACATGGAGGCCTTGAAGGAGCAGGTCGCCCACATCATCGCCAAAGTGAACAAGATCCCCAGGATGGAGGGCGGCCGCGTAGACTAGGCCCTTCTTTTTTTTTTATCTTTGTTTCCCTTTGCTGCTGCACAGGTCGCTTCGAACTTATTAGTTACCGTAACAAGTTATCCCTTGTAGGATATTTACCTTTATTTCGATCGATGATCGCAGAATCAACTCCCTTGTTTTGATTCTCAACTCTGTACGCTTCAACCTTATGCTTCTAGGAAAGACTTGCCGGCAAGGGGCTAGGCCTTACCGGCAAGCAACCTTGCCGCGGTCAGTCGCAACACACTTAACTTGCAGAGTCGACTCGAACGCAAGATAAGGGCACGGCTGTTCGTCGGTAGGTTCCTCCGAGCACAGGTTTTCCATACGAGGTGTGGTTGTTCAGGGAAGGCAATCTCAAAATTTGAAATTTTGAGCTGCGCAAATCCCGACAACTTAGCTCTCGTGACCTGCGCGTTCTCCGGCAGGCTTTCTTTCTTGAACAGCACTTGGAGTGCTTGGTTTATCCTTCATTTCCTCCCCCCCCCTGGCAAACTTGTGCGGGAGGAACATTTCTTTGCTTAAGAAATAAGGAGAAAAAGAAGAGAACGGGCACGTAGCCTTTTGACGTGCTATTGCTTGTTGGACATGCGTGCCATACGAAAAGATGCCAAATAACTCATGCAAATAGCAAAGAAGAGCATGGGAAAAAAGGCAAATAACGCAAGACACGGAAACTTTATTGCTGCACGGGGTCTGCGCCCGGCTTTGTACAAAGGGTTACATGCAACGGCGGCAAAGCTTTTGTACAAAAGGTGGTTGCCGGAGCGGATCACGCAACCGCGCTTTATGGGTAGAACTTGCGAAGATGCTCTATGTTCCAGAATTACTCATCGCAAGCCTTCTTCGGTCTCGAGTCGGACAGCGCCGGTCTCGTGACTTGTCTCACCCGATAAGGGCCTTCCCACTTCGGCCAACTTGTTGGAATTCTTGGCGGACTGAACACGCCGAAGAACAAGGTCGCCTTCCTCGAGGCTCTGGCTTTGACCTTGCGGCTATGGTAGCGGCGCAAGGCTTGCTGGTATCGAGCAGCTCGTCACAAGCAGTTCGAGACGCCCCTCCTCGAGGAGCAATGCGCCATCTTGCCGCAGCTTGCTCTTGCTCAAGCTCATCATAAGCGAGCACTCGAGGAGATCCGTGACACGAAGTTCCGTGGGGAGAAGCGCTTCGCTCCATATACTAGAGCAAAGGGTGTCCGCCCGGTGGCTCGGTTTGGTGTCGCTCGATTGACCAGAGAGCCGCAGCTCCTCTATCCAATTTCTTCCGCACTTGCGCAGCTCGTCGAAAGTTCTTGTCTTGAGTCCGCGTAGCACTTCCGATTGGCCCTTTCGCTTGACCGCTGCTCCTTGGGTGAGCAACAGAAGTTTAAACAGACCTTGGCGCCAAGGTCTTGGACATATTGCATGAAGGTGCGGTCGGTGAATTGTGTACCGTTGTCGGTGATAATCCGTTGGGGATCCCAAACGCATACAATCGACCAAGAACTTGATCACGATCGTGGTTGTCACCTTTCTCATCGGCTCTACTTCCGCCACTTTGTGAACTTGTCGATCGCTACGCATAAGTACTCAAAGCCCCGACGGCACGGGAAGGGGCCGAGGATGTCGAGCCCCTGCATCGAGAAGGCCAGGACAAAGGGATTGTTTGGAGAGCTTGAGATGGCTGATGAATTTGCTTTGCATGGAACTCGACACGCTTCGCACTTGGTTACTAGTGCGCTTGCATCTTGAGGGCTTGCCAAAGAACCCTTGCCGAAAGCCTTCCGCAAGTGCCCTTGCGCCAATGTGGTGGCCGCAGATGCCTCCGTGAATCTCTCGCCAACAGCTGTTGTCCATCTTCCCTAGAGATGCACTTCAATCGACACCATTGAGCTTCTTCTTCGCAGCTCGCTGTCCATTTAACCGGTACATACTTGACCTGTCTGGTTATCTTTTCTATCTCTTCGTGGTCGCTGGAAGTTCTCCGTTTGCAAGAAACGGACGATCTGCTGCTACCACGCCGAGCTCGGGCTCGACGGCAAGGACTAAAGGCATGAGGGCCGCTGGGAACCTCTCGCTTTACGGCAGGATCTCTCGCTCGCCGAGCTGAAGGTCCTCGCAAGCTTGCCGGGCAAGGCTTGTCGGGAACACTTGCTTCGATCGCATGATCTGATGATCGGCGGAGCATATTGTTCCTCGGCGCTCGAGGTTGATCTCGGGACCTTGGCGGCGGCCTCGGGGAGGTCCGCCGCAAGTAGTCGCCGGATATCAACTTTCTTCTTGACTGCCCAATAGATGGCGCAACGGAGGGTTGAGTCAGCTTGAGCAAGAAGGTCCTCGGTTCCTGTGTAACTTCATTGAAGCACACTTTGAAAGGCCGTCCGCAATTTCATTCTCGAGCTCTCGGAATGTGTTCCATCTGCAGACCTTCAAAGTGCTCCTCAAGCTTCCTCACTTCATCCACATAAGCTTCCATCAAAGGGCTCGATAGTTCTTGTTAACTTGCCGACCACCAACCGGGAATCCTCAAGACGATCAGCTTCTTGATCCCAAGCTCGCCGCAACTCGAGGCCGCAAGCAAGCCCTCGTGACTCAGCGGTGTTGTTTGTCGCTTGCTCCCTTGGAAAGTGCATCCGATAACATACTTGAGGTGCTCTCCGGTTGGCGCTGATGAGTACGACGCCGACCGCGCCTTTGTAGCGAGAAGGCACCATCGGCACATTACCCATTCGCCGCCGCCTTGTGCGGGTGTACTTGTTTCTAACTTCTTCATCGTGTTGGGGTCCATTCTGCTATAAATTCTGCCAGAGTCGCTCAGATGGTTGAAGTACTTTCAAACTTGAGTCCAAGCTCGACAACCCAAAGGCCCACTCAACGATCCTGCCTGCTTCGGGTTGTGCAATATCCTTTCAGCGGGAAGCGAGTGACCATCGTTATCTCGTGTGCTTGGAAGTAATGGCGAGCTTTCTTGAGGCCATGAGAAGGCCAAAAGCAACTTTTGTACCCTGAGTACCTTGATCCGCTCCTCGAGAAGGAGCTTACAAAATACACCCGGCGCTGCACCATCTTTTTCCGCGACTCACCTTGCTCCTCGCAGGGCTGTCCTTGCAGGGGCTGTGGCTTGCCGAGCAGCCCCTCGCTTGTCGCCGGGCTGGCTTGCCGGTGGTGTGGCCTCCTCGTCGAACTCCCTCTCCGCCATTAGCGCAGCACTAACCACTTGGTTGGTTGCCGCTAGGTATAGCAGCAATTTCTCCCGTGGTTTAGGTGCGATAAGTATTGGAGTGGAGGGGGTAATGTTTCAAGTCTTGCAGCATTGCCTCTCGCTCTCGAGTCCACTTCATGGGTCCCGCCTTCTTCAAGATTTTGAAGAAGGGCATGCCTTCGGCAGACTTTTGAAATGAATCTACCGAGGGCAGCCACACAACCTGCGAGCCTTCGACATCCTTGATCCGCTTTGGGGCTTGGATCTGCTCAATGGCTTTAATCTTGTCGGGTTGGCTTCGATCCCCTCTCATGACACAAAGAACCCGAGAAGCTTGCGGAGGGGACCCCAAAGACGCACTTCTCGTGGTTCAATTTAATTGTATCCCGCGAGGTTCCGAATGTCTCTTCTAAATCTTGAATCGGTGTATCCTTGCTCTTGCTCTTCACCACGATGTCATCCATGTAAGCTTCTACATTTCGTGGATCTGCGTGGCTCAAAAGCAGTATACACTACCTCGCAAACGTTGACCCTGCATTCTTCAGCCCAAATGGCATGCGATGAAGCAATAGGTGCCGCATGGAGTGATGAACGCAGTTTTCTTCATCTTCTTTGGCCATGAAGATCTGGTGATAGCCCGAGCACGCATCAAGAAAGCAGAGTAGCTCACATCCGCAGTGGAGTCAACAATCTGGTCGATGCGCTGCAAGGGAATGGATCCTTGGGACATGCTTTATTCACATCTGAAGTCTATACATAGTCTCCATTTCCCATTGGCCTTGCGCGACGACAACCGGGTTTGCTAGCCACGCCGGGTGGATCACACCGACTAGGCCTGCTGCTTCTAGTTTCTTGATTTCTTCATTGATGAACTCTTGGCGCTCCACGGCTTGTTTCTCACTTTTGCTTGACGGGTCGCGCATGGGGGCAAACGGCAAGCTTATGCTCAATTACCTTCCTGAACACCGGGATGTCGATGGTTGCCATGCAAACACATCGACATTCGCCCAGAAAGCAACGAGCGCCGCTTCCTATTTGTTGTCAAGCGTGGCACTGATGGTGAAGGTACCACCAGTGCCGTCCTCCTTGGCGGACACCTTCTCGGTTGCCGGTGGAGCAGCCATTCCTTTTTTATCCTTGCCGGTGGAGTTCGACGGGGCGTCCTCGCTAGCGGCGCAATACTCCGAAGGGGCGCAGTTGCCGGAGTGGGCCTCGGAGCGCTTGCCGTATTTGGTCTTCGTCTTTTTTCCTTTGGGAACTTCAGCGGCAAGTGCATCCTTGTCGGCCGCCGTGGCCGCATCCCGGTAAATCTGGTCGGTGCAGATAAGCGCGCCTTTCTTGTCGCCGCGACAGTGATGACGCTTATCGGACCCGCATCTTGAGCACGCGTAGGCGAGGGAAGCCGCCATGAACTTGGCGAGGGCGGACGCCCGAGTATCCTGCCAGTATGGCAACGGAATATCGGCAACGCCGAAAGTAACGCTTCGGTCTGAAGTTGACCTCCCGCCAAAGGTCACCGGCAAGGTGATTTTTCCTTGGGCCTGCTCCTCCCCGGTTGATTCCTTTGAAGGGCGGCCTCTTCGAGCTCGTCATCCGGGATTTGGAGTTTCTTGATCACAGCAGAGGAAATCAAGTTCAGCCCGGCCCGCCGTCGACCAACATCTTGGTGACCTTGAGGTTGCGGATGGTGGGCGAGACCAGCATCGGCGAGCACCCGACCGCTGTGGTGCGGTCGGGTGATCCTCAAGATCGAAAATGATGGGCGCGGTTGACCATTTGAGGAGTCTGCGGATTCCATGGGCGGCTCGCCGCGATTCACCTCACGTGCCCACCGCTTTAGTTGGCGGTGAGAGGTGTGTAGCGGCGCCACCGCCAACGCACAGACCTCCGTGGCCTTCTGAAATTCCTGCTCACTTGTCGTCCTCATCCTCCACGTCCTCTTCGCCGCCTTCTTCATCCTTGTCGCGCTCCGAGAAGGTCGATCACCTTGTCGCCGCTTGGCCTTGCCGGAGGTCCTCCCGACCGATTTAACGGTCGCTTCTTGCTCGGTTCTCCTCCGCCACCTTGGGCCCTCTCCTTGTCACGCCTCAGATTAGCTTTCGCTGCTCGACGAGATAATCGACGCGCTTGCGCTTGTAGAGGTCGTGGCCTTTGTGCGGTGGATTTTGCAAGATTGCTTGCCGGGGTGTCCCGCTTGTCGGTTGCCGCCATGGGCAAGCTCCTTGCCGAACGCCAACCTGTGTTTGTTTGGCGAGAGCTTCCTTGCCGGACTTCTCGACGGCAAGCACCTGCTCCTTGTTCTTCTTCCGAAGACCTGTGCCGCGCTTTCTTTGCGGGCGACGCTGCCGGAGTCGCTCCCCTGCGCCAAGATCCTCCCGGAAGCCTCCTCCCTCTTCCACAGGCGCATTTATCACCAGAGCATAAAGCTCGCCGACATCCCGGATCTTGGTCATCGCCATCTCTTCACGATGCGCGCGGTTACGCGACGTTTCGTGGAACGCTACCGATAACCGCGGCGGGGTGAACGTCGGGATGTTGTGTTGCACACGGCTGAAGCGTTGGATGTACTTGCGCAGGGATTCTCCTTCCTTCCGGGCCAAAATGTGGAGATCACTTTCTTGGTCGTGGGGTTTGTGGCCGCCAAAGGAAGGCACCAACAAACCGATGACAAAGATCCGCCTAAGAGGAGATGGAGCCTCCGCAAGTGCATGAGCCAAGAACGAACGCTCGCCTAAGCACGAGGGGAAGTAGTTCGCCGAATCTTCTCGTCGCGCCCCGCCGCCGCACCGCGATGGTGTAGATACGAGAAACTCCGAGGATGTGTCTTGCCGCCGTACTTCTCCGCACGCCGGGCTTGAAGTTTTTCATGCTAGGCCATCGACGCGCCTCGCCACGGGTGAACGCGGGGCAGCCCGCGCGTCTGACAAGTCGCTGGCTCACGCGCGGCGACTTCGACAAGGTTCTCAGCTCTGGTCGATTGTCGCCGAAGTCTCTCGGCGACGCCGATCGTGGTCCGCATCTTCTTGCCGCCATTGCCGAGGACTGACGTTGATCTCGACGAGCCCGCGGGTCCGACGATGCCGTGGAGCCGTCGTCGGCGTTGTTCCGGCGGGGCGGCGTCTTTCGTTTCCGCGGCGGGGAGTGCACGGTAGTTGCACCCCCGGCGGTCTTGTCGCCGCAGGCCTTCGCCTTCCCCGCTTGCCGCGGCCGCGAGGCCGCAGGCTGCTGTTGACGGTCGTTGTTGGCGAAGGCGACCAGGCTCTGGATGGTAGCCCTCCAGTCCTCGACCTTGTCCGCCGCCGGAGGGAAGTCGAGGAGCATTTGCGCTCTCGTGAGCGCTTCCGCAGGAGTGGAGGGAAGCGGAGCGAAGCGCGCGGGAGCGGACGCGCGGGCTTCCGGCAGTGTTGGAAGGAGCAGGTCTCGCCCCGCCGCGCTTTGCCGTGTGCGGACGGGGTCCGGAACATCTCGCGAGCCCCGGCGTGTCCTCGTTCCAACAAGCGGATACCACCTCCTGCGGTATGGCGCTGCTGGTCGTCGTGGCGCCGAGACGGACGTGGATCTACGGAGGCCGAGGCGTGGTCCTCCGCCCTGTCTCTCGATCTCGTGGCACCGCGAAGCGCCGCGGTGTCCACCCTTCCACCGGCGTCTCCTCCGCCGCCGCTGGCTCCGGTGGCGGCGGGAAGACGGAGATGGTCTGCGACCCTCGGCTCTCGCTTGAGGCCATGACGCAGATTGTCGGCGAAGTTCTTGACGGCTGGAGAAGTTGATGAAGAGGCTTGCGCGCTAACGCCGGATCAGGTTCGCACAACCTCGACGCTTTACCGGGCGCGCGAGAGATGTCGCGCCGATGGGCGGCGCGGCACCTATGGGGCGGGCCCTTCGTGTGTTGAGACGGGCGGAGGTTGCGCGGAGAGCAGATCGAGGCGATGCACGCGGGATTTTACCAGCCGCCGCGATGGTCGCGTAGAAACCCTCATCGCTGCATTGTGTTGTATTTGGTCTTGCTCTCGAATGCGAGCAAACGGTGGAGCGGTGTTTGAAACCCTCGCGAGAGTAGCCAGTCGCGGAACCTCTCGCGAGTAGCTGGGCCAGGAACCCCCCACGTTGTGCATGGGCCTCCTTTTATAGGGCAAGGGTCACCGACAGTGTCAACGTGAGGTAGAGGAGTAAAAGCGAAAAGAGGTGGTAGTTGGAACAAGTCGGGAACAAAGGCAGCTACAAGATGCTTTCTACCTACTTTTGATGAGAGGGGACAAGGGCATTAAATGCCCGTCGCCGCCGCCCAAAAAGCTCCCGCCATTGCGTCTTCTTTTCGCCACGGTGCGGGCCACCACCGTGGAGTGCCACGCATTCCTCATGCAGCATGCCGCCCGCCACGCCGTCTCTCGGAGAAGGCTGGAAGCGACGCTGGGCGACGAGCCGGAGTGCGGGCACGTAGCATAGCTCTCCCGGCAAGCACCTTGCAGGGGCCTTGATCTTGCGGGCCCGGGCTTGTCGGGCTCTGTGACTTGCCGCTCCCGGGTCCTCGCCGGGCGCTGCGCGGGCGCCGTGGGCGTGTCTTCCGTGACGTGATCTTGGTCTTCCGACGAGCTCCTCGCCGGGATCTGCAGGAGTAATGTAGCCTTGAGCCCGAATGGCCTTCCGGCAAGCTCCTCTTGCCGGGTCTTGAGCTTCTATCTTATATACTTTGTTCTTGAACGGCTTGGTGTGGAGCGGAGATGGTCTCCGGCAAGCATTTGATGGATCTAGCTGCGGGGAGCTGGAGCTGCCCGTGCACAAGTTGGGGTACTGAGGTACCCCTACCTTAGTACACCGACAACAGGCTGACAAACAACATTTTCAAGCAACTTTGGAGCAAGATATAAACATGTTCCAGCAGGCTATAATTGCAACCAAGGGCATGAATGGATAGAGCATGACATGTATATCAAAACATGTTTATAGAGCATCTCCAGATTATGCATAGAATGATTAGTGGAAGCATGTTAACATAGCAACAAAATATAATGAGATCTGCCAGAAAACAAAGAACAAAGAACTACCCTACTTTACAAGCTTGATATACTCAGACACAACTCACAAAAATACAAGGTCAACACCCTCGAAAGATGGCATGGCATAGTTCAACATTCATGTAGATCTCAACCTCATAGGATGCACACATAAATCATGGCAAAATGATAAAACAAACAAGTTATAAAGTTTCAGAGATTAACATCATGAAGCACTCTTCCAACAGCATTTCGGGCATCAAGATGAGCTCAAATGAAAATGATGCAATGGAATGAAATGATGTACTCGTCGAGACGAACAATTTGACTTATTATACGCGCAAAACGGACATACGGATGCAAAGATGTGATGGCATAAACATGAGTCCAGAATGTAAAATTTCAGGGACAGACGAAAATCGAGGTCAACCTAGTTTTTGGATCTGGATCTGGGGCTGTGGCACGGACTTCGAGGCGGGGACGCGAGCTCGCCGGAGTTCGGCCGGAGTTGGCCGGAGATGGCGGATCCGGCCGGGGAAGGCCGCCGGAGTTCGGGATCCGGTCGGGGAGGCGAGGGAGAGGCCGGGCGGCGTGGCTCCCGAGGCCGGGCGGCGGCGCAGGCGGCGGCCGACGCCATGGGCGCGGCGGGCGGTGGCGTGGCGGAGGGCCGGCGCAGCGGCGGGTCGGGCGCAGCTCGCCGAACCTCGTGGAGGCGACAGGCGAGGCGCCTGCCGGCGGAGGGAGGGCGCGACGGGCGGCGGCTTCGGCGGCGTAGGGCGCGGCGAGGCGGCCTCTCGCGCGCTGCCGGAGGCGGGCGCGGCGGCGGGCGGAGGCGGGCCTGGCGGGCCTGGGCGACGGAGGGCGCGACGAGTGGCGACGTGCACGTGGGCGGCGGCGGGCGACCCGGACGTGTCCGCCACGACGGACGTGTCCGGTGGCGGCGGAAGGGGAAAATTAGGGTTTGCACCGCGAATTTCGGGGGAGGGGCTAGATTTATAGGTAGAGGGAGCTAGGAGAGTCCAAATGAGGTGCGGTTTTCGGCCACGCGATCGTGATCGAACGACCGAGAGCATGGAGGGGAGTTTGCTGGGTTTTGGGCCACTTTGGAAGGGGTGTTGGGCTGCAACTCAAAGAGGGCTTTACGGTTACCCGGTTAACCGTTGGAGTATCAAACGACCTCCAAATGGCACGAAACTTGACAGGCGGTCTACCGGTGCTATACCAAGGCCGCTTGGCAAACCTCGGGCCATTCCGAGAAAGTTTAATACCCGCACACGACAAGAGAGAAGAAGGGAACGCCGGGTGACATAGGAGTGCCGGATTGCAAAACGGACAACGGGGAAAAGGCTTGGATGCATGAGACGAACATGAATGCAAAATGAAATGCACATGATGACATGATAAAATGCAAATGATGACATGGCAAAGTGCAACACACAAGCACATGACATGGCAACGACGGCGAATAACTGGCGGACACCTGGCGCATCGGATCCGGGGTGTTACATTACCGGCGCAGGGCTTCGCCTAAGCACTACGACGATATGACCGAGGTGTGTAAATGTGGAGGGGGGCACCGCACACGGCTAAACAATGTCAACTTGTGTGTTCTAGGGTGCCCCCTGCCCCCGTATGTAAAGGAGCAAGGGTGGAGGCTGGCCACCCTTGGGGCGCGCAAAGGAGAGGGGGGAGTCCTCCTCCTAGTGGGAGTAGGACTCGCCTTTCCTAGTCCAACTAGGAAGGAGGAAGGGGGAAGGAAGGAGAGGGAGAGAGGGAGGAAAGAGGGGGCGCCGCCCCCTCCTTGTCCAATTCGGACTCCCAAGGGGGGGGCGGCCAGCCCTAGGCCCTCTCCTCTCTCTCCCACAAGGCCCATTTGGCCCATTAGTTCCCCCAGGGGTTCCGATAACCCTCCGACACTCTGATAAATATCCGGTGACCCCCGGAACTCATCCGGTGTCCGAATATAGTCATCCAATATATCAATCTTTATGTCTCGGCAATTTCGAGACTTCTCGTCATGTCTGTGATCACATCCAGGACTCTGAACTATCTTCGGTACATCAAAACACATAAACTCATAATACCGATCATCACCGAACTTTAAGCGTGCGGACCCTACAGGTTCGAGAACTATGTAAACATGACCGAGACACGTCTCCGGTCAATAACCAATAGTGGAACCTGGATGCTCATATTGGTTCCTACATATTCTACGAAGATCTTTATCGGTCAAACTACATAACAACATACGTTGTTCCCTTTGTCATCGGTATGTTACTTGCCCGAGATTCGATCGTCGGTATCTCAATACCTCGTTCAATCTCGTTACCAGCAAGTCTCTTTACTTCTGTAATACTTCATCCCTCAACTAACTCATTAGTCACAATGCTTGCAAGGCTTATAGTGATGAGTATTACCGAGAGGGCCTAGAGATACCTCTTCGAAACACGGAGTGACAAATCCTAATCTCGATCTATGCCAACCCAACAAACACCTTCGGAGACACCTGTAGAGCACCTTTATATTCACCCTTTTACGTTGTGATGTTTGGTAGCACACAAAGTGTTCCTCCGGTATTCGGGAGTTGCATAATCTCATAGTCTGAGGAACTTGTATATGTCATGAAGAAAGCAGTAGCAATGAAACTAACACGATCATAATGCTAAGCTAACAGATGGGTCATGTCCATCACATCATTCTCCTAATGATGTGATCCCGTTCATAAAATGACAACACATGTCTATGGTTAGGAAACTTAACCATCTTTGATTAACGAGCTAGTCTAGTAGAGGCATACTAGGGACTATAGGTTTTGTCTATGTATTCAAACATGTACTAAGTTCCCGGTTAATACAATTCTAGCATGAATAATAAACATTTATCATGAATTAAGGAAATAAATAATATCTTTATTATTGCCTCTAGGGCATATTTCCTTCATGCATCACATTGCATTATGATACGTCTTCAATGCATCTATAATTTTTGATTGTTCCATGCTATTATATTATCAATCTTGGATGTTTTATATGCATTATGATGCTATTTTATATTATTTTTGGGACTAACTTATTAACCTAGTGCCTAGTGCCAGTTGCTATTTTCCCTTGTTTTTGCCTTTAGAGAAACTCAATACCAAATGGAGTTCAAATGGAACGAAACTTTTTGAAGATTTTTCTTGGACCACAAGACACCGTGGAAGCTTCGGGAGGAGGCTAGAAGGGCTATGAGGTGGCCACAAGCTCAGGGGGCGCGCACCAGGGCCCCCCAAGCTTATGGGCCCCCCGTGGCACTTCCAACCCTAATCTTTCTTCTATAAAATACCCAAATATTCCCCATATAGCAGAGGGCACACAAAAGGTACTTTTTCGTCGCCGCAAGTTTCTGTCTTCGTGAGATCCCATCTGGGGACCTTTTCCGGTACTCGGCCGGAGGGGAATTCGATCACGGAGGGCTTCTACATCAACCTTGTTGCCCTCCCGATGATGTGTGAGTAGTTTACCACAGACCTACGGGTCCATAGCTAGTATCTAGATGTATTCTTCTCTCTCTTTGATCTTCAATACAATGTTCTCCCCTATGTTTATGGAGATCTATTGGATGTAATCTTCTTTTGCGGTGTGTTTGTTAAGATCCGATGAATTGTGGGTTTATGATCAGATTATCTATGAATATTATTTGAGTCTTCTCTGAAATCTTTCATGCATGATTTATATAGCTTTGTATTTCTCTCCGATCTATTGATTTAGTTCGGCCAACTAGATTGATTTTTCTTGCAATGCGAGAGGTGTTTTGTAATGGGTTCAATCTAGCGGTGCTCAATCCCTGTGATAAAAGGGGACATGACACGTATTTGTATTGTTGCCACTAAAGATAAAAGGATGGGATTTGTTCATATTGATTTGATCTATCCCTCTACATCATGTCATCTTGCTTAAGGCGTTACTCCATTCTTGTTAACTTAATAAACTAGATGCATACTGTTGGGCAACGTAGCAGAAATTCAAAATTTTCTATGCATCACCAAGATCAATCTATGGAGATTCTAGCAACAAGAGAGGGAGAGGATGAGCATCTTCATACCCTTGAAGATCGCTAAGCGTAAGCGTTACACGAACGCGGTTGGTGGAGTCGTACACACAGCGATTCAGATCACGGTCGATTCCCATCTAAGTGCCGAACGGGCGGCGCCTCCGTGTTCAACACACGTACAGCCCGGGGACGTATCCTCCTTTTTGATCCAGCAAGGGAAGAGGAGAAGTTGAGGGAGAACTCTGACAGCACAACGGCGTGGTGGTGATGGAGCTCGTGGTTCTCCGGCAGGGCTTCGCCAAGCACTACGGAGGAGGAGCAGATGTATGAGGAGGGAGGGGCTGCGCCAGGGAAAAGGTGCGGCTGCCCTCCCACCCCTCCATAATATATAGGGGCAAGGGGAGAGGGGGAGGCACCCTAGGGTTTCCCCTAGGGGGCGGCGGCCAAGCAGATTGGATCTCCCTAGGGAAAATCCTAGGGAGACTTGCCCCCCAAGCCAAGCATGTGGAGGCTTGCCTCCCAAGCCAGGTGGAGGCGTCCCACCTCCACAAGTAACATGGGAAAGGGTGTGGGGCGCACCACCCTTAGTGGGCTGGTTTTCCCTTCCCTTTGGCCCATGAGGCCCTCCAACACTTGTCGGGGCTCCCGAAACACCTTTCGGTCATGCTGGCCATAGCTTGGTACCCCCAGAACACTTCGGGACTCCAATACCCTTCGTCCAATATATCAATCTTCACCGCCGGACCATTCCGGTACTCCTCGTGACGTCCAGGATCTCATCCGGGACTCTGAACTACCTTCGCTAACCACATACTATTTCCCATAACAACTCTAGCGTCACCGAACCTTAAGTGTGTAGACCCTACAGGTTCGGGAACCATGCAGACATAACCGAGACATCCTCCGGCCAATAACCAACAGCGGAATCTGGATACCCATGTTGGCTCCCACATGTTCCATGATGATCTCATCGGATGAACCACGATGTCAAGGATTCAAGCAATCCCATATACAATTCCCTTTGTCAATCGGTACGTTACTTGCCCGAGATTCGATCGTCGGTATCCCAATACCTCGTTCAATCTCGTTATCGGCAAGTCACTTTACTCGTTCCATAATGCATGATCCCGTGACTAACTACTTAGCCACATTGAGCTCATTATGATGATGCATTACCGAATGGGCCTAGAGATACCTCTCCGTCATACTAAGTGACAAATCCCAGTCTCGATTTGTGCCAACCCAACAGACACTTTCGGAGATGCCTGTAGTGTACCTTTATAGCCACCCAGTTACGTTGTGACGTTTGGTACACCCAAAGCATTCCTACGGTATCCAGGAGTTGCACAATCTCAATGTCTAAGGAAATGATACTTGACATTAGAAAAGCTTTAGCAAACGAACTACATGATCTTTGTGCTACGCTTAGGATTGGGTCTTGTCCATCACATCATTCTCCTAATCAATGTTGAGGATATCGCTTATCGTTATCGTCTCGGTCAGCTAGGGATTAGAGATTAATCGGAAATCGGCTGATTAATCGATTTTATCGGTCGACTAATAATCGGATATTTTTTTGCAAATCCTAGATTCCCAACACTAAAATACACTATATTCAACACCAAAACAATATTGGACAAATGTGTTACCTTGATTCATAGCCTTTGAATCCTCGTATACTGACAAACAAAATAAGACAACAGTACATATTGCGTAACAATGTCCACAAACACAAATAAACATAGTTTTTGCAAACACAGTGCTTTGAATAGCTTCGATTTATCGGTACATTCCTGATAAATCGCTTGTCAGGGCGATAAATCGGCTCAAAAGATAAACAGTGAAGATAAGGAATAATCTTATCGGTCACCCCCCGAGTAGTGATAAATTGGAAGATTAATCGCCGAATCGGAAGATTTTTTGAACAGTGCTCCTAATGATGTGATCCCGCTATCAATGACATCTAATGTCCATGGTCAGGAAACCATGACCATCTATTGATCAACGAGCTAGTCAACTAGAGGCTCACTGGGGACATGTTGTGGTCTATGTATTCACACATGTATTACGGTTTCCAGTTAATACAATTATAGCATGAACAATAGACAATTATCATGAACAAGGAAATATAATAATAACCATTTTATTATTGCCTCTAGGGCATATTTCCAACAGTCTCCCACTTGCACTAGAGTCAATAATCTAGTTCACATCACTATGTGATTGTAATGAATCCAACACCCATTGGGTTTGATCATATCTCGCTTGTGAGAGAGGTTATTAGTCAACAGGTCTGAATCTTTCAGATCCGTGTGTGCTTTACAAATGTCTATGTCATCTCCTATATGCAGCTACCACGCGCCATTTGGAACTATTCCAAATAACAGCTCTACTATACGAATCTGGTCTACTACTCAGAGTCATCCAGATTAGTGTCAAAGTTTGCATCGGCGTAATCCTTTACGACGAACTCTTTTACCACCTCCATAATTGAAAAAAAAAATCCTTAGTCAACTAGTTACTAAGGATAACCTTGACCGCTGTCCTGTGATCCATTCCTGGATCACGCTTGTACCCCTTGACTGACTCATGGCAAGGCACACTTCAGGTGCGGTACACAGCATAGCATACTATGGAGCCTACGTCTAAAGCATAGGGGACGACCTTCGTCCTTTCTATCTCTTCTACCGTGGTCAGATCTTGAGTCTTACTCAATACTCACACCTTATAACACAGCCAAGAACTCCTTCTTTGCTGATCTATTTGAACTCCTTCAAAATCTTGTCACGGTATCTATTCATTTGAAAGTACTATTAAGTGTTTTTGATCTATCCTTATAGATCTTGATGCTCAATGTTCAAGTAGCTTAATCCAGGTTTTCCATTGAAAAACACCTTTCAAATAACCCTATATGCTTTCCAGAAATTCTACAACATTTCTGATCAACAATATGTTAACAACATATACTTATCAGAAATTCTACAGTGCTCCCACTCACTTCTTTGGAAATACAAGTTTCTCATAAACTTTGTATAAACCCAAAATCTTTGATCATCTCATCCAAGCATATATTCCATCTCTGAGATGCTTACTCCAGTCCTTACAAGGATTACTGGAGCTTTGCACACTTGTTAGCATCTTTCAGGATTGACAAAACCTTCTGGTTGTATCACATACAACCTTTCCTCAAGAAAAATCATCGAGGAAAAAATGTTTTCACATCCTATCTGCAAGATTTCATAAATAGTGCAGTAGCTGCTAATATAATTCCAACAGACTCTTAGCATCGCTACAAGTGAGAAAGTCTCATCGTTGTCAACTCCTTGAACTTGTCGGAAAACATCTTAGCAACAAGTCGAGCTTTCTTAATGGTGACTGTCGGTGTCAAAACCGACGGATCTTGGGTAGGGGGTCCCGAACTGTGCGTCTAGGCGGATGGTAACAGGAGACAAGGGACATGATGTTTTTACCCAGGTTCGAGCCCTCTCGATGGACGTAAAACCCTACTCCTGCTTGATTGATATTGATGATATGGGTAGTACAAGAGTGGATCTACCATGAGATCAAGGAGGCTAAACCCTAGAAGCTAGCCTATGGTATGATTGTTGTAATGGTTGTGTGTCCTACGGACTAAAACCCTCCGGTTTATATAGACACCAGAGAGGGCTAGGGTTACACAGAGTCGGTTACAATGGTAGGAGATCTACATATCCGTATCGCCAAGCTTGCCTTCCACGCCAAGAAAAGTCCCCTCCGGACACGGGACGAAGTCTTCAATCGTGTATCTTCATAGTCTTGGAGTCCGGCCGATGATGATAGTCCGGCTATCCGGACACCCCCTAGTCCAGACTCCTCAAGAGCTCCCGAACCAGGCTTCAATGACGACAAGTCCAGCGCATATATAGTCTTCGGCGTTGCAAGGCGGGTTCTCCTCCAAACTCCATGTGCTTGCCGAATAGTGTCCGGCTCCCTTACAAATGTTGCGCTCCTTGGCTTCCACGCCCAATAATGGCCCTCTTCCACGCGTCGCACGAATGCAAAAAGACAGGGTATCTTTTATGTTTTACCCCCTAGCTGCGCAAATAATCTGCCTATAAGAGAGATAAGAATCCAGATCCAAATCACACCATCCTCCTTCTGCGAGTACTCATCGGAGCACTTCTGACCTAAAAACCCATTCCATCATGGACCGTCGACGCGGCTCCTCCTCTCGCGCTCCCAGCCCTCCACCAGGAGATTGGAGGAGATGTTCAGTTCCGCATAACGAGCTGGTGAAGCTTCAAGCGGAGGGATATCTTCCTCCGGCCTTTATGGTCCCGGTTCGAGCCGGGCTGGCCACCTACAAAGGTGGGAAGCAAGCAGAGGCCACCCCTAGCCCCTCTAAAGGAGAGCGGGTGTGTTTTGTCCCCTATCTAATAAGGGGGCTTGGATTTCCCGTACATCCGTTCCTCCGCGTGTTTCTGGAGTTCTACGGACTCCAGCTCCATCACCTCACGCCCGCCTCTATTCTGCACATCGCAGGTTTCGTAGCTCTTTGCGAGCTATTCCTGGGCATCGAGCCCCATTTTGCGATGTGGAAGAGGCTATTCTACCTCGTACCCCGTTCTCACGAGGGGTCAATATATCAAGTGGGCGTTGCCGAAATATGGCGCATCGTCGGGACCGGATATCCATCCGGAACCCCAAAGAAGGCATCCGAAGACTGGCCTTCGGAATGGTTCTATGTAGAAGACTCTCCACTGCCGGACCCAGTTCGGATCGGCCTCCCAGAGTTCAGTAGGGCTCCTCTGAAGAAACGCCTAAGTTGGCGCCCGCGGAGCCCTCAACTGGAGGAAGACAAGGGCGTCCATTATTTGATGGGCCGGATAAGGTTGCTGGCCCATTCTGGATTGACCATGATTGGAGTCATGGACGTGTGCATAATGCGGGGGGTGCAGCCACTGCAATACAGGGGCCACCCCATGTGGGATTTCAACGGAGAAAATGATGCCACCCGTCATGGCCACAAAGGGCCAGAATCGGCCGAAGATCTGGTGAAGATTCTGTCCGACCTGTACAACGGGGAGAAGGAGGACTTCCTCCAGACGAGCCCACTGAATGGGTTCTCCATGAATAATCCTCGGCGCTGGGTAAGTGGACATTTTGTTTATCCGACCCATGCCTTCAAAGTTTAAGTATCTTACTTTACGATTTCGATGCAGGAGCTGCGTCGGGATGTGGAGGGCATACATAGTCTGGCTCCACAACCTGAGGATCCAGGAAGATCCCTTGATCCGACCTCCGAAGAGGATCCGGACATAAAGGTGGAGCTAATCGACGGGGTGTTCCACCAACTCAGCATGGACAATGCTCTGGTCGCCATTACGGCTGACTACCCCGGCTTGTTACCGGCTTCCCAGGTACTTATGACCGAAGTCCTGACACCATTATTTCATCCTTGCGCATTCCTGACCATTGTATACAACGGTGCCTTGCAGGAGGTGCCTTCAACGCGGGAAGCCGAACCTGCGGCGGCTGCCCAACAAGGGTTAGTCCGACCCCGCCGGCAGAAGAGGGGTGCGGTGCGAATCAAAACGTCACCGCAACGGTATAGCTCACGACCGTTATTTAGGAAAAGATTCCTAGGGGGTGTATTAATGCTCATGACTTTTTCAGGAGAAAGAGCGCTCGCCGGACTGTGCCCGGCGAGGTTGCCACCCAAGCCTCCGCCAGCCAGGCTCCACCACCTGGTCCGGAGGGGGAGGCGAGCGCAACGCGCGAGCCGGATACTCCTCCAACGGAGGATGCCGACAGGCTGTCCGCCACCAGGTCTGCGGTGGAGAGCGCCATGAACCATAGGCGTCGCCGGACAGTTTTTCGTGACGCGTGTCTCTCCCCTAAGGCATTGAATGCCTTTAACGCGGGAGACGGGCACCTCCATGCTGCTCAAGATGGTTTGACCAGAGCCACAGAGCAGTATGTAAAAGACATACGGGTGAGGGATTATAATAGCGGTATATGCCAGTAGCCCCCGAGACTTAAAGTAGTTAAAATAACTGATTTAAGGATCTTTTAATGTGTAGGATCTTACAGAGAAGAATACCCAATTGTCCCAAGAGCTACAAGAGTGCAAGGCCCAACTTGAGGCCGCACTTGCTGCCGCAGGAGGAGACACAGAGACCCCTCCTGGTAACACATTATTTTGAAAAGATAAGCGGTGTGCGGCGTGCGTGCAAGTCTGACAATGATATTGCAGATGGTGCCGGACTGGATCCGGACAAGCAACACCTACTGCGCCAGCTGAAGGCCGGCGAGAGGGTGCTTATGAAGGTACAGCAGGAGAGGAACAAACTCCAGGATGCCCACACCCAGCTTGGGGAAGAGCTAAAAGGTGTTCGGGCCGAGCTGTCTGGCTCCGTGAAGGAGAATCAGCAGCTTCGTCGCGGCATCTATGGTAAGTGCTTGAGCGAATTCTTTTAAAAAGAAGAGTTCGGCGAGGAAGCCTATTGACAGAAATATGTCTTGTAGGTGCGCTCACAGGTCGCCCTGCGGAGGAAATGCTCGTTTCGACGGGTGACCAACTTCCCGAGCTGGTGCAACTACTCGAACATGTTCGGCAGGCGATGAGTGGCGTCGTCCAGGCCCTATGGCCATCCGTCTCCCTACCCGAGGGCCTTGGAGAGCTTGCGGAGAAGCTTCAGGGAGCACAGCAGTGCTTCCGCTTATGGAAGATATTGGCCTGCCATCAAGGTGCCAGGGAGGCCTGGGCCATGGTGAAGACGCGGTACAAGAAGGCGGATCCAAACCACATGGCCGAGGTCGGACCTGTGGGGCCCGATGGGAAGGAGATCCCTGTGAGCTTAGTGTACGGCCAAGTAGAGTTGGCCGCTAAGTATTCCCAACGGGACTGTAAATTAGTCAGCCTATTAGACAGGATTGAGGAGGAGTACAGTCAGTCAATTTGACGATGTATTTAAAATGACATGTAAAATGCCTTCTAGCCGGATTGTAGATCGTTTGTCTTTGCCGACCTTTCCGCTTCGACCTCGGGACCCTAGTGTCCTGAGTGTGTCCGAATACCTTCTCGGTTATGACAAAACGGGGCATGCATGGGGACGAGCGTAGGGGTCATTAGTGCTTTATCGCACAAGTGCCCAACTAGTTATGTTATATTACATGGTTAGTAAGAAACATCTTCGGGAGAATAGTTCCGTTAAGGGTTCCTTTCTGGGAGGCATGCCCTAAAGTGCATGTCCGGACTGCAAAAAGCAGAAAACATCCGGGGCAGATAGATAAATGTTTAAAAATCGTCTTTCAAGTCACCGACCGAATATTCTCTTAAGAACGCTAGCTTTCGGCTTCACCCATCTGAGGTACACATCCGCTGACCGGCAATAATAATCGCAGAGGTGCTCCTTTACCTCCTAGCCGAACAATCGGGAGCGTAGGGGTAAGCACAGAGAGCAGCAACCCAGCTTGGCCAAAACTTAAGTCATATCGATGCATATAATGGTGAATAAAAGGTACATGTGGAAGTTTGACACATGTGCTGGGCATGAAGCCCTTATAAGTAAGCTTCTGATAGAGAAGCCCCCATGTATAATGAGTGCGGGTAGCACATCAGGTGTGTGCGAACAATGCGCAAATAGGCCCTCAAGGGCTTTTATAAAAAAGGTAGGAGAAGGGAGAGAAACAAAAGACAGCTGAATTGTGAAAATGTGGAGGAAGGAGACGAACTCTTAGTCCGGCGCTAGGCGTAGAATCTTCGGAGGCGGGCTGCGTTCCATGGGTTTGGCTCTAGTCGGTTATCCGATGCATTCCGCGGACGGTATGCTCCGCCGGTCAGGACTTGGTCGATGATGAAGGGACCTTCCCATTTGGGCTTGAGTTTGTCCTTTTTCTTGTCTGGCAGGCGTAGAACTAGTTCGCCAACATTGTAAGTTTTAGCCCGTACTTCTCTGCTTTGATATCTTCAAGCCTGCTGCTAAAAGAATGCGGAACGGGCCTTTGCCACATCGCGTTCCTCCTCCAATGCGTCCAAGCTGTCCTGCCATCCAGCTCGGCTTCTCTTTCTTCGTACATGTGCACTCGAGGTGAGTCATGAATTATGTCGCAGGGCAAAACTGCCTCTGCGCCGTATACCATAAAGAATGGTGTGAATCTGGTAGTACGGTTTGGCGTGGTCCGCAACCCCCAGAGTACGGAGTCGAGCTCCTCTACACAGTGCGTATTGGATTTTGTAAGGGACCGCGCTAGCCTGGGTTTGATGCCGCTCATTATTAGACCATTTGCTCGTTCCACCTGACCGTTGGTTTGAGGGTGGTAAACTGAAGCGTAGTCGAGCTTAATGCCCATATTTTTGCACCAGAGTTTGACCTCATCGGTCGTGAAGTTCGTGCCGTTATCGGTAATGATGCTGTGGGGGACGCCGTAACGGTGTACTACCCCGGATATGAAGTCTATCACTGGTCCGGATTCTGCCGTTTTAACTTGCTTAGCCTCTATCCACTTGGTGAATTTATCCACCATGACCAGTAGGTATCTTTGCTTGTGGGTTCCCCCTTTAAGGGGTCCAACCATGTCAAGCCCCCAGACCGCGAACGGCCAGGTAATGGGTATAGTTTTGAGGGCGGTGGGTGGCATATGGATCTGATTAGCAAAGAGCTGACAACCAACGCATCTTTGGACTAAGTCCTGAGCATCTGCCCGGGCCGTCGGCCAATAAAATCCTGTACGGAATGCCTTGCCTACAAGGGCCCGGGCTGCGGTGTGGTGTCGGCCTAGTCCGGCATGAATTTCAGCCAGAAGGTTTCGCCCTTCCCCTTCGGAGATACACCTTTGAAGGACTCCGGTTGTGCTTTTCTTATAAAGTTCTCCCTCATGGACCTTGTAGGCTTTAGATCGCCGAACTATGCAGCGGGCCTCATTTTGGTCTTCGGGAAGTTCCTGCCTAATTAGGTAGGCTAGGAATGGCTCTGTCCACAGGGCAATTACTGCCATTATTTTGTGGGCTGAAGGTGTTATTTCATCGGCTGAGCCGCCGATTATGTCAGATTGTTCTGTGTTGGGTGGTGCGGCTGGTTCCGGGTTGTTATTTCTGGACTCCTCTTCCCATAGTATGGATGGCTTAAAGAGCCATTCCAGGAAGATGTTTGGAGGGACAGCGTCGCGTTTCGCGCCGATGCGTGCCAATACGTCGGCTGCTTGGTTATTATCCCGGGCTACGTGGTGGAATTCAAGTCCTTCGAACCGAGCTGACATTTTTAGGACAACGTTATGATAGGCTGCCATTTTCGGATCCTTAGCGTCAAAGTCTCCATTTACTTGGGATATTGCAAGGTTTGAATCCCCGCGCACCTCTAGGCGTTGAATGCCCATGGAGATTGCCATCCGGAGGCCATGTAGGAGGGCCTTGTATTCGGCTGCATTGTTGGAGTCGTGTACATTATCTGGCACGTATTGATCAGTGTCCCGGTTGGGGACGTCAATACGACGCTAGCCCCCAACCCGGCCAACATTTTGGAGCCGTCAAAATGCATAATCCAATTGGAGTATGCGCCGTACTCTTTAGGGAGTTCGGCTTCGGTCCATTCAGCGACAAAGTCAGCCAAGACCTACGACTTTATAGCTCATCGAGGTTTGTAAGTTATATCGAATGGTAAGAGCTCAATGGCCCATTTTGCAATCCTGCCCGTCGCGTCGCGGTTGTTTATAATGTCGTTGAGGGGCACTTCGGAGGCCACTGTTATCGAACACTCTTGAAAGTAGTGTCGAGCTTCGGGATGCCATGAACACCGCGACGCTATCTTTTGATAATGCGGTAACGGACTTGCAGGGAGTTAAGGCAGTGGATCGTAGTACTTTGGTTTTGAAGAGGGAATTTATGCCCTTCTGTTTCTCGTTCGACGACGAGCACCGCGCTTACAACTTGATGTGTTGCCACGATATATAACAACATTGGTTCGCCCAGGTTGGGTGCAGCCAGGACCGGATTTGTTGCCAATATGGCTTTTATTTCTTCGAGTCCGGCAGTGGCAGCATCCGTCCACTCGAAGTGTTCGGTGCGCCTGAGGAGGCGATAGAGGGGCAATGCCTTTTCTACCAAATGCGAGATGAAGCGGCTTAGAGCCGCCACGTATCCAGTCAATTTTTGTATTTGTTTGAGGTCTTTTGGAATATCCAGCTGTGACAGAGCTCGGATCTTGGCTGGGTTTGCTTCAATTCCTCTACTGGATACGATGAAGCCTAGGATCTTTCCGGCTGTACGCCAAAACGCATTTTCCGGATTCATTTTGATGTCATATGCTCGGAGGTTGTCGAATGTGAGCCTCAAATCGTCTACTAGAGTTTCGACGTGTTTGGTTTTGATGACTACGTCATCTACGTATGCCTCTACTGTTTTGCCGATCTGGGTAGCCAGACATGTCTGAATCATGCGCTGATATGTTGCGCCGGTGTTTTTGAGTCCGAAGGGCATCGTGTTGAAGCAGAATGGTCCATATGGAGTAATGAATGCCGTTGCGGCTTGGTCCGCCTCCGCCATCTTAATTTGATGGTAGCGGAGTATCGTCAAGGAAGCACAATGAATCGTGCCGCAGTAGCATCGATTATTTGGTCGATGCGGGGAAGGGGGAAGGGATCCTTTGGGCAGGCCTTGTTGAGGTCTTTAAAATCGACACATAGGCGCCGTGATTTATCCTTCTTTGGTACCATTACCAGGTTTGCTAGCCAGTCCGGATGTTTGATGTCTCGATGAATCCGGCTTCCGAGAGTTTGGCTAGCACTTCTCCCATTGCCTGCCTTTTGGGTTCGGAAATCGCCAAGAGCCTGTTTGGTGGCTTGAATCCTTTTAGGATGTTTAGGCTGTGTTCGCTTAATCTACATGGGATTCTGGCATATCTGAAGGGTGCCAGCAAAGATTTCCCAATTTTCGAAGGAATTCTCGTAGTCTTGGTGTCTACATCGGGTTCAACTGTGCCCCGATGGAGGCCGTCTTTGTTGGGTCCGTTGGATGGACCTGGAATTTGACTATTTCGTCAGCTGGTTTAAAGGAGGTGGACTTGGATCTCTTATCGAGTATCACATCATCCCTATTCACCGTAGAGCGCAGGCAGTGAGTTCCTCTACAGCTAGGGCTTCAGATAGTGCCTCCAGGACTAATGCGGCTGTCTTGTTTTTGGCGCGGAGTGCTGTGTCCGGATCACTAACAAGAGTGATTATTCCGCCGGGCCCGGGCATCTTAAGCTTCATGTACCTGTAATGGGGTATGGCTTGAAAAATTGTGAATGCCTCCCGTCCTAATATAGCGTGATATCCACTGTTGAACGGGGCCACTTGGAACGTGACCTCTTCGGACCTGTAATTGTCCGGCGAGCCGAACACCACATCAAGTGTGATTTTTCCTGTGCAGCGTGCTTCCCGGCTAGGGATTATTCCTCTAAAGGTTGTGCTGCTTCGCTCAATGCGACTCCAGTCTATTTCCATTTTTTGAAGAGTTTCCTCGTAGATGAGGTTTAATCCGCTGCCGCCATCCATGAGTACCTTGGTAAGGCGAAAGCCATCCACTATTGGACTGAGGACCAATGCGGCTGGTGCTCAGGCTGTTCGGAATTTAGGTTCGTCGCTGGCGTTGAAGGTGATGGCTGTGTCGCTCCATGGATTTGTTGTTGCTACTTGGTAGACTTCGGCGAGGCTGCGGATTGTTCGTTTCCAAATATTATTTGATGCGAAAATCTCGAAGACTATTGACACCGTACTGGTACTGCTGGAGTGGCTCTCCGGGGCTAGAAGCCCTTCGCCACTTTTGGCCACCTGCCGCAGTATCCAACATGCTCGAAGGCTATGTGTTGGAGTGGCATATACATCTTGTGAATTTTACAGGGTCCGCTGAGCCATCCCTCCAGTACAGTTTCGTGCCCTTTATGGGGTTTTTGCTTTTTGGTTTTTGTGCCTGGTGCCTGAGCGTGATGCACCCTTTTGTTACGGACTAGGGTTGTATTCGGGGCCGTATTGTCCCAAAACTTAGTTTCAGTTTTCCGGAAACTCTCCATCGCCTGAGATTTCGTACTATGGGCCTTGAATCAGCAAGCATGTAATTTCACGGCGACTGACAGCGTTCAAGATTCCCTCGTCCGTGCAATTATTGCAGAAAATTGAAATTGTGTTTTCCTCTCGGCAGTCCTTTATCCTGTCCATAACCGGGAGAATCTGCCCGATAATGATGTAATTGTTTCAGCGGGCTCTTGCGGATTTAAGATAGATCGCATATGTCCGGGTGGGTGGGTGGAATTGAGTCCGAACCCTACCCATCTCGGGGCTCAAGGGCGAAAAGTTTCGAATTTGAAGCTTGGATTGCTGGACGTTGTCCAACGAGTCCGGTCCGATGCCTGACTTTAGGTTCAGTGCTTGATCGAAGTCCGTCCCTCCGCGGGAATCCGGCATGGAGGGTTCGGGAGTCCGGACATGATTAGTTTTCAATATAGGAACAGAGGCGCCGCGTTGTTCCTCTACCACCGCAACATGGTGGGTAACCTGGGGAGAGTTGATCTCTCTCAGATTGGTTTTAAGCCCAATCTGATCGTAGTCTGTAGTGACTCCCAGGGCGGCGATGCGATCCAAGAGCTCGTTTACGGACAAGAGCTCTATTGGATCTAGCTGCTCGGCGAATTCAGAGTTGACGTGAAGATTGCTTTTGATGACCCGAGAGGTCATCGTCGAAGCGGTGGCCGAACAGGCGGTCATGAGAAAACCACCCAGCCGGATAGTTTGGCCGGCGGCCAAGGCTCCTTTGGCGAAGATACCGTCTTTGAAGACAGGAAGAGGCATCCTTCCTATCGGTGACGCCGCGAGGAACTCTCAATGAAAGCACCAATGTCGGTGTCAAAACCGGCGGATCTCGGTAGGGGTCCCGAGCTGTGCGTCTAGGCGGATGGTAACAAGAGACAAGGGACACGATGTTTTTACCTGTGTTGGGCCCTCTCGATGGAGGTAAAAGCCTACTCCTGCTTGATTGATATTGATGATATGGATAGTACAAGAGTGGATCTACCACGAGATCAAGGAGGCTAAACCCTAGAAGCTAGCCTATGGTATGATTGTTGTAATGGTTGTGTGTCCTATGGACTAAAACCCTCCGGTTTATATAGACACCGGAGAGGGCTAGTGTCGGGGCGGCTCTCTGTGGCCTCGAGCACCTATGGGGCACTGGGGGCCCCTTCTGGTTCGGCAAGGGAGCGGGGGTCGTGCGCAGAGCAGATCAAGGTCGAGCGCGCGGGGGAGACGGGCAATTTTTACCCAGCTTTGGGGCTCTCCGGAGAGATAAAACCCCTACTACTGCTTTGGTGGTTGTATTTGATCTCGCTCGAGCACGCAAGCGTATGGTGGTGTTGTGGGTATCGAATGGCCCGAACCCCTTCTACATGCGCATGGGCCTCCCTTTTATAGTCTGAAGGGGGCACCCACAGGTGGCAGCGTAGGAAGAGGGGGTAGAAAGGTAAAAACGCAGGTTGGTACAACAGTGACAACAAGTGCCCCTACCTAACTCGACGGCGGGGACAAGGGCATTAAATGCCCGTCTGGTCGCCTAACAAAGTAAAGAAGCGACCGTTAGGTGAGCCACGGTTGCCTCGATGGCGCCTCTGTCAGCTCCGTTTGCCACCTCGCTCCGCCTGGCTGCGTAGTGCCTCGCCACGTGCCCTTGGGATGGCCTTGTGATGACACGTCGCTGGGTGCGCTGGAGTTTGGGTGGCATCCTTGCCGCGGCAAGTGCCTTGCCGCGGCCCTTCTCTTGTTGTGTCGGCAAGCTTGCCGCCGTCGAGCCTGTTGTCGCGGCGTGGGCGCCTGCAAGTCTTCCGTGGCATACTGGTGGCCTTCCCGGCAAGCTCCTCTTGCGGGGCCTTCGTTTTTCTTGGTTAGTACTTTGTTCTTGAATGGCGGTAATAAGGAATAGTGGAGGATCTTGGCGGGCGCCGGCAAGCCTTGCTTGGGTGTCTCATCGACTGCCCGTGCACAAGTTCGAGTACTAAGGTACCCTACTTTAGTACACCGACAGAGCCCCGGCCTGGGCCATACACGGTGCCGGCGTTGTTGGGGCAGGCCCAAAACAGTCTGCGAACGCAGCGTGGCTGGAGTCCGCACAAAATTGGGCTCCGTGCCCACCGCGCTCCCAAAGAACGCACGCGCGTCGATTGTGCATCGTGGGAGGCGTGGGTGGCGGGTGCGATCTTCAAGCGCCCACCCCGCGATCACGGGCAGGCGAGGTCACTTCATCCGTCGCCCCGTCTCCGCTTTTTCGCCACGCGGCTCCCATGCGCATGGGGGTCGGGCGCGAAGGTGGAGACCCGGGCCGTCCACGGGCGGAGATGGTGGGTCGGTCCCGCTCTGCCCCCCTCGTGCCCTAATTGGCTGGCCAGGGCGGCGAGCCCCACCTTGCTCCTTTAAAAAGGGCAGGAGGGAGCGCAAGAATCCGCCTCCATCCCTTCCTCTTCCTTCATCTTACGTTACTCTTCCTCCCATCGCCATGGAGGAGGGAATCCTGGTTCTTCTTGGTGGCGGCGAGGGTCGCCACTAGGCAACGCCTCTCCCTATCCTATGCTCGCGGGCGGCGGAGGCCTTGAGGGGAAGAGGGAGGCGAGCATGAGCGAGGTCGTGGGCGTGGTGGGCGCTCGGCGGAGAGGCGGCCGGCGATGTGCCACCCCGTCTCCCGGCAGCTCCTCTCCTCGAGGCGGTTCATCTTGGGGCGACCCACAGGAGTTCTTCATCAAGCTGCGCGGCGCCTCGTCGCCGCCTCGGCTGCCGGCCCGTTCATGGCGCGATGGAACCGGATCCGCCGAGATGTTGAGCTGCGCATGAGGGGCTGCAGGATCAGCGGCACTCGAGTGGCGTCGTATCCCCAGCCCGGCGTGATGTACTTCAACCGAGGGTGGAAGGCGTTCGCCGCATCCACAACAGCGGCGGGGTTTACCCTCCATTTTAAGTTAATGGAGGCGACCTCCTCGCCGTCAAGGTCTTGGGACTCCGGCACCGGGCGAGATCTTTGTGTGGACAGCTCCTCCGATAGTGAAGGCCCTCCTCGGCGAGAGTGACGAGGAGGGCGACAGCCGACAGCGAGGATGGCGGGTGCGACTAGGCGTCGATTCGCTGCTCTCAGGCCACCGGGCGACCCCATCATCCGGTGCCGACCTTCGAACTCCCTGGGCCGTCTCCTTGGGCGGCTGGCGCGAGGGAGGCTGCGGAAGAGGAGGAGGGGTGGCGGCAAGGCCGTCAGAGTCGAATCTGAGGCGAGAGCCCTCGGCAGTCTTGACGTCCTGCCACCCCGTCTTCAAGCTCTGCCTCCGGCGCCTCCGTCTCCGCCAAGCTCCTGGCCGGCCCCCGGGAAGTTCTCTTGGTGTCTTCTGGCGCCCGTAGCTCTCCTAGGCGCCCCTTTTGCCCTCCCCGGCAAGCTTCTCTTGCCGGGGCCTCCTTGACCTACCTCCTGAACAGAGAAACAGGAGAAGGATTACGGGCATCTTATCTTTCAATTTGTAAGCCTTCGGGCCTTAGCTATATTTAAAATCTGTAATCCTCTCTATCATGTTTTTCATCCTCTATGGACTTGTACTGAGCTGTGATGTTTTTAATGAAAAGAGAGGAACGCTTACCGGACCAAGTCCTTTACTTGATTTTATGCCTTGTACGTTCCCACCCTACGCTTCTAGGGGACTTGCCGGAGCAAACACACTTGCTAAGTGCGGGACATCAGCAGCCTGCTGGCGGTGTTGCTTCCGGCAAGCAACCTTGTCGGGCGATTCTTGTAGCGCTTGCATTGTTGGCGGACTCGGAAACAAACCAAAGGGCGCAACAGCAGCGACTTCGGCTCCTCGCGCACAGGTTTTACAAGACACGCTTCGTTCAAGGGCGCGGCCCGCCTTCCCGGTCCACAAGAGGATGCATGACGAGGATGAAAAACTTATCTGACTCCGCAGCCTCCCGGCGACCTTAGCTTGTCGGGGAGGAACCTTGGCCTTCGCAGTCCCCGGTAACTCTGGCTCCGCCAAGAACGAGGGCAGTGTGCCTTCTTTGCCCTTATCGCCCGGCCGCGGCCTCCGGGGCCTGGCCCGTCGGGAAGAACTTTGGCACTTGCAGCCCCAGCGAAGCTGGCTGCGAGGGCAGCAAGGCCGTGGGCCCTCTCGCTTCTCTTTGTCACTGTGATTATAGCCACGAAAATAACTGAGACAGTGCTGTAATAAGTTTATTATATTTATCTTATTTTTTTGGTGCGACTCTGCAACGCGATGCCATGCTTTGCCCTTCGTATGTTTACACTCTACGCTTTTTAGGGAACTTGCCGGTGCTAACACACTTGCTGAGTGCGGAACGTCAGCAGCCCGCTGGCGGTGTTGTTTCCAGCAAGAAACCTTCCCGGGCCAGTTGCAGTGCACTTGAATTGTTGAGCGGACTCGGAAACAAATCAAGGACGCAACTCAGCCGCGAGTTAGTTCCTCCGCGCACAAGTTTCTCATACGAAGGATGCCCCACGGCAAGGCTTGCTATGTTACGCCCTCTACTTTGTTATATCCTTCGTACGTTCTAACCCTACGCTTCTAGGGGACTTGCCGGCGCTAACACACTTGCTGAGTGCGGGACATCAGCAGCCTGCTAGCGGTGTTGTATCCGGCAAGAAACCTTCTCGGGCCAGTTGCAGCGCACTTGTATTGTTGAGCGGACTCGGAAACAAAGCAAGGACGCAACTTAACCCCGAGTTGGTTCCTCTGCGCATAGGTTTTTCGTACAAAGGATAAACGCTCGAGGGACATAACACAAGGTTATAGGACTAAAAAGTGCTCTGTACAAAAGCTCGGGTGACTTAGCTTTTCCGTCTTGACAATCCGTGAGGCGTGCTTCTTCCCGATCCCCCTTGTATGTTTTCATCCTCACGCTTTTAGAATCCCCGGTTAGCGCTTTTCGCGAGTGCAGGACATCAGCGGCCCGCTGGCGGCGTTACCTTCGGTGGGGGGGAACTCGTCGGGCCGGTTGCGGTATACTTGTATCGTCGAGCGGACTCGAAACGGATCAACGGCGCAACCGAACCACGATTTGATCCCTCTGCGCAGGTTCTTCATACAAGGTATGGACTTTCAGGGAGCACAACTCAAAAGTTCGAAGCTTGGCAGCTTCCTTTGCCTCATCGGCTGGCGGAGCTCGATGGCGCGTCCTCGGCGGCAGCCTTGCGCACTCGAGAGGCGGGCTTGCGGAGCAAACACGAGCCGTTCTTGCGGGCTTAGTCTTTGGTTGGTCTCGCCTTTGCCTTCTTGCACTTGCGGTGGAGCTCGATGGTGCGTCCTCGGCGGCAGCGCAGCACTCGGGAGGTGCGCTTGCGAAGTGGGCATCGAGCTATCCTTGCGGACTGGCTTTCTTCTTCCCGGGGAGCTTCGGTGACAAGTGGTTCGCGCTCTGCCGCAGCCGCTGCTTCCCGGTAGATCTTGTCGGTGCAGATGAGTGCATCCCTCTTGTCGCCTTGGACAGAGATGACACTCATCGGGCCAGGCATCTTGAGCACATTGTATGCGTGGTGAGAGGCCGCCATGAACTTGGCGAGTGCGGGTCGGCCGAGTATCCCATTGTAGGGTAATGGGATATCAGCCACGTCAAACGTGACCCTCTTAGTCCTGAAGTTCAGTTCGCTGCCGAATGTCACTGGCAATGTGATCTTCCCCTTGGGCTGGCTCCTTCCCGGATTTATCCCTTGAAAGGTGCCGGTCTCTTCGAGCTCGCTGTCGGGGATCTGGAGCTTCTTGAGCACTGCGGAGGAAATCAGGTTCAGGCGGCCCGCGTCAACCAGCATCTTCGTGACCTTGAGGTTGCGGATTGTTGAGTGAAACCAACATCGGCAAGCACCGACCGCGATGTAGCGATCGAGGTGGTCCTCAGCGTCGAAGGCGATGGGCGTCTTGGACCGCTTGAGGCTTGCGGCGCCTCGGCAGACGGCTCCGCGGCATTCACTTCGCACCTTTGCTTGAGTTGGCGGTGCGAGGTGTGCAGAGAGGCGCCGCCGTCGATGCACAACACCTCTGTTGCCTTCTGACATTCCTGGTGATCAGTCTCATCTTCCTCATCTTCATCATCCTCATCTTCATCTTCGTCCTTGTCACGGCCGCGGGGAGGCCTGTCTCCTTGTCGCGTCTTGGTCTTGCCGTGGTGTCCTCCCCGGGCGGGCGGCTTCTTGCCGGATCCTCCACCACCTCCGTGGGCTCTCTCCTTATCGCGGCGCTCATACTCAGCTTTCTGCAGCTCCGCCATCTGCTCTACTTTTTTGCAGGTTTGGAGGTCATGGCCCTTGGTGCGGTGGATCTTGCAATAACGCTTGCCGGAGCCATCCTGCTTGTCGGCGGCTACTACAGCCTCGCCGGAGTCGTCGGTCTTGGCCTTGTCGGAGCCGCCTCCGTTGCCGGAATGCTCAACAGCTAGTACATCCTTAGCCTTTCTCTTCCTATTGTTCCGCCTCCGGTTCTTCTTTGCCGGGGCGGCATCCTCATTGTCAGATCCTTCTGCTCCGCAACTTCTCCAGGATTTTCCTCCCTCCTCGGCCCGTGCACACTTGTCGGCCGGGCGTAGAGCTCGTGACACCTCGATCTTGCACATCGCCATCTCCTCCCTCATCCTGCGATTCTTGCGTTCGATGAAACGCGCTGATAACTTGGCGGGGTGGGCGTCTGGGATGTTGCGCTGCACCTGGCTGAATCTTTGTATGTACTTGCGCAGGGGCTCCCCCTCTTTCTGGATGAGCAAGTGGAGGTCACTCTCCTGGCCATGAGGCTTGTGGCCACCCGTCAAGGCGCCGACAAACTGGTGACACAGGTCCGCCCATGAAGAGATGGAGCCGTCCGGCAAGTGCATGAGCGAGGATCGGCGTTGGGCTTGAGTACCGGTGGGAAGTAGTTGGCGAGATCTTCTCGTCGCGCCCTCGCAGCCTTTGCACGCGATGGTGTAGATCTTTGAGGAACTCCGGCGGGTGTATCCTGCCATCATACTTCTCGCACGCGTCGGCTTGAAGTTCTTGGTTTTGGGCCTTTGGACTTGCCGCAGCTCGCATGGTGAGCGCAGGGCAACCTGCAGCGTCTGACAAGTCGCTGGTTCCAGTGCGTCGCGTCGGCAATGAGCCCAAAGGCGCTGGTCAGATTAGCGTCGTGCTTCTCTCCGGCGCTTCGATCGAAAAGTCTGGCGTCTTCGTGTTGCCGTTCTTGGAGGGCGTGGCGTTGATCGCGGCGAGTTCGCGGGTCCGACGGCGCGGTGGAGTCGCCGTCGGGGTTGGTCCGTGACTGGCGATCTTAGCCTTGGGCTGGGAGTGCGGAGGTGGCACCCCAGCGGTCTTATCGGCGTCGGCTTGCGCTGGGCGCCTGCGGGAACCTCGTCGCTTCGATCGCGGGGTTTATGCGCCGTTAAGCGAGCCGATGAGCTGTATATGGTCATCCTCGGTCGTCGATCTTGTGCGGCGGAGGGTAGTCTAGAAGCAGTTGGGCTCGGGCCAGCGCTTCTCTGCTATCTTGGGTGGCGGTGGTGATGAGCGGCGCGAGGAGCGGATGTGCTCGGACTCCCAACTGGATTGGGAGGTGCAACACCCGTCCCGGCGACCGATACCTCGCTTCGCGCCAAAGCATCTGCGGCGTGCATCTTGACCTCAAGCGTCCGCGACCCACCAACAGCCTTGTTCCAGCGAGCACGGTGCTAGGAGCACGGGCGTTGTTGACCTTTGCACCTCCAGGAGGGTGTGGTGTCCGCTTCGATGCGCCGGCGCTTGCGTGGCCTTGTTTTTGGATCTGGTGGCGACCACGAGACCCACCGGCGGCGCCCGCTCCTCGGCTGGCGTCCACTCCACCGCCCGTTGCTCAGCGGTGGTGGCGGAATCGATGTGAGCGGGCGGCCACCTCCGGCTTCTTCTTGGTGGCACGTTGATGAAGGCGTTAGCGCAGCGCGAGACCGGATCGGATGCTCACGACCTCGCGCCCCTACAGCGCGCCAAAGATGTCGGGGCGGCTCTCTGTGGCCTCGAGCACCTATGGGGCACTAGGGACCCCTTCCGTTCGCAAGGGAGGCGGGGTCGTCTTGTGAGCAGCGAGTCGGTCGGCGTGGGGAGGCGGGCAATTTTACCCAACCGGGGCTCTCCGGAGATAAAACCCTCATTGCTCCTTTGGTGGTTGTATTTGATCTCGCTCGAGCACGCGAGCGTATGGTGGTGCTGTGGGTGTCGAATGGCCCGAACCCCTTCTCGTCGCATGGGCCTCCCTTTTATAGTCTGAAGGGGCACCCACGGTGGCGATGTAGGAAGAGGGGTAGAAAGGTAAAACGCAGGTTGGTACAGCGAGTGACAACAAGGTGCCCCTACCTAACTCGACGGCGGGGACAAGGGCATTAAATGCCCGTCTGGTTGCCCTAGCGGTGTAAAAAGAAACCGTTAGGTGAGCCACGGTTGCCACGATGGCGCCTCTGTCGACTCCGTTTGCCACCTCGCTCCGCTGGCTGCGTAGTGCCTGCGCCACGTGCCCTTGGGATGGCCTTGTGATGACCGCGTCGCTGGGTGCGCTGGAGTTTGGGTGGCAGCCTTGCGCGGCAAGTGCCTTGCCGCTGACCCTTCTCTTGTTGTGCGGCAAGCTTGCGGTGTCGCCTGCTGCTTTGGGACACGCGTGGGGCACCGCGGCAAGTCTTCTGGTGGCGCCCTGGCTGGCCATCCCGGCAAGCTCCTCTTGCCGGGGCCTTCGTTTTCTTGGTTAGTACTTTGTTCTTGAATGGCAGTAATAAGGAATGGTGGAGGATCTTGGCGGGCGCCCGGCAAGCCTTGCCGCGGGGTTCTGCGACTGCCCGTGCACAAGTTCGGGGTACTAAGGTACCCCTACTTTAGTACACCGACAGCTAGGGTTACACAGAGTCGGTTACAATGGTAGGAGATCTACATATCCGTATCGCCAAGCTTGCCTTCCACGCCAAGGAAAGTCCCCTCCGGACACGGGACGAAGTCTTCAATCTTGTATCTTCATAGTCTTGGAGTCCGGCCGATGATGATAGTCCGGCTATCCGGACACCCCCTAGTCCAGGATCCCTCAGTGACACTTACCATCATTGTTCGTCTTCCTTTTTTAAGAAAATCCATCTGTACTCAACAGCCTTACGACCATCGAGTGGTTCTTCCAAAGTCTATACTTTGTTTTCATAGATGGATCCTCTCTTGGATTTTATGGCCTCGAGCCATTCGTCAGAATCCGGGCCCATCATCGCATCTTCATAGCTCGTAGGTTCATTGTTGTCCAGCAACATGACCTCTAAGACAGGATTACGTACCACTCTGAAGTAGTACACATCCTTGTCGACCTACGAGGTTTGGTAGTGACTTGGTCTGAAGTTTCATGATCACTATCATCAGCTTCCACTTCAATTGGTGTAGGCGCCATAGGAACGACTTCCTGTGCCCTGCTACACACTAGTTGAAGTGATGGTTCAATATGTTGGGGAATGTTGCATAAAATAAAAAAAATTCCTACGTTCACCAAGATCAATCTATGAGTTCATCCAGCAACGAGAGGGGAGTGCATCTACATACCCTTGTAGATCGCGAGCGGAAGCGTTCAAGAAGCGGGGTTGAGGGAGTCGTACGTCGTGATCCAAATCACCGGAGATCCTAGCGCGTAGCGGACGGCACCTCCGCGTTCAACACACGTCACGGTCAGCGTGGCGTCTCCTCCTTCTTGATCCGGCAAGGGGAAGGAGAGGTTGATGAAGATCCAGCAGCACGACGGCGTGGTGGTGGATGCAGCAGGGATCCGGCAGGGCTTCGCCAAGCGTCTGCGGGAGGGAGAGGTATGGCAAGGGGGAAGGGAGGCGCCAAGATGGCGGGTGCGGCTGCCCTCCCTCCCCCCCTCTTTATATAGGGTCCCCAAGGGGGGCGCCGGCCCTAGGAGATGGGATCTCATAGGGGGGCGGCGGCCAAGGGGGGAACTTGCCCCCCAAGGCAAGTGGAGGCGCCCCCTCCCCTAGGGTTCCCAACCCTAGGCGCAGGGGGGGCCCAAGGGGGGGCGCACCAGCCCACCATGGGCTGGTTCCCTCCCCACTTCAGCCCACGGGGCCCTCCGGGATAGGTGGCCCCACCCGGTGGATCCCCGGGACCCTTCCGGTGGTCCCGGTACAATACCGGTGACCCCCGAAACTCTCCCGATGGACGAAACACCACTTCCTATATATAATTCTTCACCTCCGAACCATTCCGGAACTCCTCGTGACGTCCGGGATCTCATCCGGGACTACGAACAACTTTCAGTTCGCTGCATACTAATATCTCTACAACCCTAGCGTCACCGAACCTTAAGTGTGTAGACCCTACGGGTTCGGGAGATATGCAGACATGACCGAGACGCCTCTCCGTTCAATAACCAACAGCGGGATCTGGATACCCATGTTGGCTCCCACATACTCCTTGATGATCTCATCGGATGAACCACGATGTCGAGGATTCAATCAACCCCGTATACAATTTCCTTTGTCATTCGGTACGTTACTTGCCCGAGACTCGATCGTCGGTATCCCAATACCTCATTTAGTCTCGTTACCGGCAAGTCACTTTACTCGTACCGTAATGCATGATCCCGTGACCAGACACTTGGTCACATTGAGCTCATTATGATGATGCATTACCGAGTGGGCGAGAGATACCTCTCCGTCATACGGAGTGACAAATCCGATCTCGATTCGTGCCAACCCAGCAGACACTTTCGGAGATACCTGTAGTGTACCTTTATAGTCACCCAATTACGTTGTGACGTTTGGCACACCCAAAGCACTCCTACAGTATTCGGGAGTTGCACAATCTCATGGTCTAAGGAAGTTGTCGTGGATTTGTCACGGCAGATGTCCTAGTATGAGGACTTAGTCGTGGAGCCATCGCTACGGGTTTACTTGCAGGGGTTAAAGCGGACACAAAGACACGAGGGTTTATACTAGTTCGGCCCCTTCGATGAAGGTAAAAGCCTACGTCTAGTTGTGATGGAATTGATGTAGTCTCGATGGCTAGGAGCAAATAAGCCGCCTAGGCTCGATTGTTGTTGTCTGTCTGAAACCGCCAGGTCGTCCCCTTATATACACGAGTGACGCCCGTCGGTTTGCAGAGTCCCAACCGGTTAATACTCGTATCCCGGTTGGTATCTCTCTATTCCTAACTTACAATACAAGTCATACATCAGGCCGGTTCACGGCTATAAGCTCTAAACCGACTATAGGCCTTGGGCCTGTTCATAACCATACTACTAGCAGAGCTAACCCGGTCCAATCTTGGCCGGTTTACACCTAGTAGTAATATCCCCAACATTAGGCCCCAGATTGATTTGAACTGATTCATGTCAATCCTTTATAAAACCTGCATCTTGGATATCTTCTTTGTGTAATCAGTCATCACCTCATCATCACTTGTAAACCGGCATGACATCATTGCTTCGGCCAGTAAACCGCATGGCGTCATTTTGAAGCTTATCCTTTATAGCGCCTTCTTTAATGACCATCCCTGGATTCACGCGTTTGACCTAGTTTTTCTGCCTTATAAATAAGACCGAAGGGTCATTCGGTTTTCTCCCTTCGCTTCCTCTTCGTCTTCTTCCTTGCGCCGCTGCGTCTGGAGCTCCGTCGTCGCCATCGACATCTGCTTCGTCAGTGGCCGCTGCATCGACCTGTTCGGACCAGAATCCTGCGGCTTTTCGCATCAACTCCTCTGCTTCCGGTAAATCTCTTATCCTTCGTTAATCTGTTCACTATCTTTAGATCTGTTCTAGGGTTCAAGCTTCGTCCATGTTCTTCATATGCTTTCACCTTTCTATCTTCTGAGCGGCATTATGATCCTGTTTTGTCACGAAGATCCGTGCGCATCTGCCGCGCCTTCTTATCTAAATCCATAGCTCTCTCACATATACATATGCATACTTTATGGTGCGTTTCCTGCTTCTTCTTTACTTTCCGCGGCGCCTTTCCTGTTTTCTGAAAACTCACGTTTGATCCATGATAAACATGAACTCTTGTGAAACTTGTTTCTGTCGATTTCCTCTGAAGCCATAATTAGGCGGTTTAACTCACCATGGAAACAAAGAAAAATTGCTAAACCGGCATCGGCACACCATTAGTCCCTGTGTTGAACCGCCAATATATGTCTGACACCATACCGTATTGAGCTGGTTCATCGGATCATCTTCCGGTTTGTCATATCTTGGATCAAGCACTCTGTAATGAGTGTTTTCTCAAACCGGATTCTTCTCCTTGTAGACCTCATGATGGCCAAACAAGTGTCACGAGTGCAAGCTGGGTCCCTTCCCGCGTCTCGAGGACTTAATCAACGAAGCTAGTGTCCATTGGCGCTTTGGATAGCCAAAACACCATCCATTGGAGGGTTCTGGTGAGAATGTCCTCCCTCCTCGGGGAAGGTGAAGTCGTAGTTTTCGCAGATCACTTATTCGGGGTTTCAAACCGCCGGGTCAAAGTTCTACTGGGACGTAATGGCTAACTTTCAACTTCGCCCCCAAGATATCGCCCCAATTCTGTTACCAACTTGTGTCATTTTCAAGTCTTTGTCAGAAGCTTATACGCAAGAGGAGCCTTCGTCGAGCTATTCCGGGATCTTTTCCACCTAAACCGCCGTGCGAATTCACCGATGGCCCCAATACTGAGTTAGGCGGTATGGCTATCGTAAGAGGAAAGAAATAACTTATCCCCGTGAAGCTCCACTCTCACCCCAAAGAATGGAATGCAACTTGGTTCTCTGCGAGACACCTCCCCGAAGGTGAAAATCCTTTACAGTTTCCGCCCAGAGCGGCTCAAGAACACACATCCTTTTCATAGCGATTGACCGCAAAAGAGAGAAGTAGATCGCTCCCCAACTGTCCAAGCTTCGGGCCTTTATGGCGAGCGGTTTATTTGGAATCGATCCGCACGCTCTTTGGTTATCTTGGGGCATCTGCCTTTGAGCGGCGTTCGGTTTGATGTGTCGATATACCGGCGATGTCGATGACCCACTCCGACACACCAAATTAGAATTGTCGAAGGCGAGATTCTGATTGATGAAAAATGCTGAACGAACCGGAGCACCTCTCGTGCCCAAACCGGCTTGGCTCCTTCTCGCACCCTCAATGCTCCTCCCGGTAAGCTCCTGATTGCGCTATCATTAAGTTTTTTGCCATTATTTTCATGCTTGCAATTCTCACTTATGTCCAATCGGGTGATGATCCATTACGGAGCAAGCTCTCGCAAGATAAAGCGGACAAGGCTGGGCGGCAAAACCGGCCCAAGGCGAAAGTTGTCAAGAAGCCTGCTCATAAGAGGAAAACCACGGCAAATCGATCCGACCATCGATGACGATGTGGGTAATCCGAACTTGACTCTCTTGGCTTGTTTTTACACGTCTTATTGATGACGATGCTTGTCGGGACGCTGAAGCCCGACAACGCTGGATTTGCCGAGGTAACCATTCTTTCTTCCGATTCAACAAGCTTACCTTCCCCAAAATTCCGCCGGCAAACCGGAAAGTTAACTTTTCTCATCCTCTTGCTCACTTGGATCCAAAATTTCTTATGAAGACGCTTGCACCACGAGGCCCGCCGCACAACCCGGCACCTTCGACGGTAGTTACTTACGCGGTTTACGAACAGCCCGGCTCGAAAAGCGCCGCACCGAGGTTTCAACCATTTTATTACCTTGAATTCCAAAGCGGGTTTATTCCGTCAACCTCTTAATCCGTCCGACTCCGATTATCAGGTCACCTCTCATTCATCCTCTGGTGAATCGTCAGCCACTCAACTGCCGCCACTGAAGATAGCTGTCGGGTAAGCCATCATGACCACATACTTTGTCAATTTCTTCTGTAATGTACGTGTCTTATTTACATTTCTTGAGGACCAAAGCGAAACCCGGTAAAAAAGCTCGTTTGGAAAAAACGCGAGAAGCTGCCACCTCCGATCATGGCGAGCACGGATCACGACAATGTTGCTTTTGAAGATATTCCGAACAATCCCCCGGTTCAAGAAGATGTGACTCCAGAGGAGAGGCCTACAGATGCTTCAATGTCTGTTGATCCTCCTGCCAGCACCATCCAGCCTGAAAAACCTCATAGTCCTGCCAAAGCCACTGTGCCTGCTCAGTCCGTCGAATCAAAAGACGACGACGTGGTAATTACTGGAATAGGCCACTCTGAACCGGGCAATGCTGCCACCTTAACCCGGCACACTGTGAAAGAGGACTCTGCCGCTTTTAAGAAAGGAAAATGGAATGCAGAGCTGGAAACATATGCTGCTATGAGCGCCCAAGACCTTCATTCCGGATACTTAAACCGCTTTACTGATGGCCGTGACTATGAAGGCTGGCTTGGTGAAACTGATGAGAGACAAGTTTGAGGTAACACTCCTCTCTTAAATATCAGCATAGTTATCCTTGTAGCCCCCAAGGGCCGGTTTGCAATCTTTGATCAAACTGGCACTTAGATAATTTTCTCTGATAGACTGTTGCAATTTTCCCTCATAACCACCAAGGCCGGTTTAGGTATGCAAACCTAAACCGGTATTCCAAAAGCTGCATAACAATGCTGTAGTAAAATGAAATAGCCATTAGCCCCCAAGTGCCGAGTTAAATACGTGTTATTGAACTTGGGACTTTTCCATGTATTAGTTAGCAGAAAAAAATTGAAGGTACATTAGCCCCCAAGTGTCAAGCATATAACGATGTTGTGTGGTTGAGACTTGCACTTTAATTGCTGGCTGATGATGCTATGAACATGCAGGCTGATGCGGCGATCAAAGATGACGGATTGCCGATTCTGAGCAGCATTGGAGACTCAAGCGGGCCGAGGCAGACAAGGCCAAGAAGGCCGACTATTGCCACGACTGCTGCGGAAGAAACGAAGGACAAAATGAAGAAGGAACAGGCTGTCTAGGCCACTGAAAAGGCCAACTTGCTCAAGCGGGCGGAAAATGCTGAAGCCGCCCTTAAACCGGTGGTAGATGATCTGACAGCCGTGAAGCGGCAAGTGCATTCTATGACGGCAGCCATCTTGATCGCCCTCGCAAATAAGTGTATTGTACTTGTCGTGTATCTCCGGCCTCCGGTTTAAAACTGTCACATTTATGAAATGCGAGCACGCATTGGACACTTGGGGAATGGCGTGCGGAAGAAACTCAAAGCTGTATACACCTTAGTAGAACAGCTGTATACGGAGCCCAGCGATGTGATTACCACAATGTCACACAACAACCCGGCGCCGTCCTTGATCCAAGACACCTTGAACCGGCTATCCATCCTGCCTTCCCGGATTGAAGAGGTAAAGAAGTCTGTTTGCACGAACCGGAGCTATCAGCGCCTTGATCCGGGCCAAAGCACAGGTGCGGATTTTGATCCGATGGAAGCAGCCCAGGGCTATCAGTGTGAAGGAAGATGGCTCGGACTTTAATGAAGAGGACTTGCGTGCAATAAACCGTGCGATCGCCCACTTGCTGTCAATTGGCGGAAGAAGCCGATTTGGAGCACTATCAAGCCCAATACAATGATCGGAACAAGCGTGTGCCGCTCCAACTTTTGAGCGGAAAATTTAATCCCTCAATCCGTAAGCACACTTACGCTCCCGACGATGAACCGTCGACTTTGATTCATGAAGAAGCTGTTTTTCAAGCCGATGGGCATCATTTGGACTTACGTGGATTTCCGGCCAATGGGTAGAGAAGAGGATCTTTCAAGCGGGGAGGACGAAGAACAGTCTTGAACCGGTGGCGGTTTAGAAAACAATGATCATTTGGGCATCGTGTTGCCTTGTAATAGTTTTAGCTAAACTTTGTTGCTGGGTATGCCTTCGTGCATCGAGTGAACTTTGTTTGATTCGCAGGTTCCGCAATCAAAAGATAAAACCGTGGCGGTGAGACCGCCCGCGGTTCTGACATCAATATGTCTTTATGCATTGAAAATTTAATGAGTACTTGATACAAATACCTGCCATATCTGGGCATAAAGCTGGTGTAACCAATCTTGAAGCGGAGGCTTTCTTGTTAAAACCATAACCGTCTTGGGAGGCAATAACCTCCCTATAGGCGTGCTGAATGAGCACTAGCCCCCAAGTTTTTTCATAAAGATGAACCGGAAAAATGGTAAACCGGAAAGAAATAAAAACTTGGGTAATACCAGATCATGCACTATCAGCTTGTTACTGACGGCTAAACCGGAAAAATATTCATTATGTTCGAAACGCAACAAAAATCAAATACCAAATATGGCAACAAAGGCAATAACACTTTGTAAAAAAGGAGAGCTGCTTGAAGCTGGTCAGATGGCATTACCATGGTCAGATGCTACCAAGCCCCCCGAAGGTGTAGCGATGGTGCTAGTCAGCCAGGTCCCCAAAAGACTCGTGGCGAGTACGCCGGCCAAGTGGCGTGACATTGGTTCGGGTTCGACCAAGCCCCCAAGTGGCGCTGGCCCTAGTGGCCGACCAAGAGGCGTGACCGGTTCAGACGTGACCGTGTCCCCAAATGATCTAGTGGCTTTTCGCCTATCAAGAGGTGTAGCCTTGGTTCGGATCGACCAAGCCCCCAAGTGATAAATATAATTGTCAAGGGGTAAACCGGAGGCGCTTTGAAAAGCAGAAACACTCCGTGTAACCACGCATGAAAAGAAAGACAGAGACCCGCTTTGGTCGAGGCCCTGGTTTTTATTATATCGAAGATAATATATACATTGTCATGCTATGTACATAAACCGAGCCGATGACTCATGTGTAATAAGGTCGAAGATGAGCTATATTCCATGGCCTGTTGGTCTCCTCCTCTGACGTACGTGAGTCTTTACGCTCTCGAATATCAACCAGATAATAGGAACCGTTGTGCAGATTCTTGCTGACCACAAAGGGCCCTTCCCAAGGTGGGGATAACTTGTGCATGTCTGTCTGGTCTTGGATGAGACGCAGCACCAAATCGCCTTCCTGGAAGGCTCTGGTTTTGATCCGGCGGCTGTGATAACGACGAAGGTCTTGTTGGTAAATCGCTGACCGAGCGGCTGCTACATCACGCTCCTCATCCAGCAGGTCCAAAGCGTCCTGTCGCGCCGCTTCATTGTCCGCTTCAACATAAGCCGCTACACGGGGCGAATCATGCCGGATATCACTGGGGAGAACTGCTTCCGCTCCGTAAACCATGAAGAAAGGCGTGTAGCCAGTGGACCGGTTTGGCGTAGTATTGATACTCCATAGCACTGATGGGAGCTCTTCAACCCAGCACCCCGGTGTCCTCTGTAATGGGACCAGAAGTCGTGGTTTGATGCCTCGCAAGATTTCCTGATTAGCACGTTCTGCCTGCCCGTTGGACTGAGGGTGCGCCACTGACGATACATCAAGCCGGATATGCTCGCGTTCACAAAATTCTTTCATAGCTCCCTTGGACAGATTGGTGCCATTGTCGGTGATGATACTATGTGGAAAACCAAACCGGAAAATCACCTTTTTGATGAACTGCACCGCTGTTGCGCATCACACTTCTTGTGAGCTCGCTTCAACCCACTTGGTGAACTTGTCCTTTGCCACTAACGGTGAGTCTTCTTATCTTTGGATCTCTTAAAAGGCCCGACCATATCCAGCCCCCACGCCGCATAGCGGCCACGTTATTGGGATCATCCTCAACTCCTGTGCGGTATATGGGCGGCGCTGAGAAATTCGACACCCATCGCAATGCTTGACCAAATCCTCCGCGATCGGCATGAGCCGTTAACCAATAGAACCCATGACGGAATGCCTTCGCCACGGGGACTTTGAACCGGCATGGTGCCCGCAATCCCTTCATGGATTTCTCGTAAAATTTCGCCACCTTCCTCGGAAACACAGCGTTGAAGCGCCTCAAGCGCTGCGATGATGCAACTCACCATTGATAATCGTCATGGACTTGGGCGCGGGTTACTGCTGGCCGAATCTCATCGTCGGCAATTCTCCTCGAGTCATATCGCAAGATAAGGCACCGCCCAATCCGAATAGCGTGTAATGCTGCCACCAACTGGGCCTCGGGTCAGGAATTGCCAAATCCGCTTCACCGGGGAGCTGAACCGGCGGTTTGTGCAAGATGTCGAGGAAGACATTAGGGGAACGGTTCTGGCGAGAACCCGGCCGGCTTAAAGCGTCTGCCGCCGTTCTTCCGGCGATCGACATGATCTACTTGATATCCCTTGAAGCACCTGCAATATTATCCACCTCTCGTCGATATGCAGCCATGAGGGGTCCTTAGAATCCCAAGTGCGGATACTTGCTGCGCCACCGGTCCGAAGTCACCAAAACACTTGACCGGCTCAAGTTCATTTCCTTAGCCATCCGGAGACCATGGAGTAAAGCTTCGTACTCAGCTGCATTATTAGTACAAGGGAACATTAGGCGGAGAAGCGTAACAAAACTTATCACCTCGTGGGGAAGTTAACACGACTCCAGCCCCCGAGCCTTCCAACTGCTGGACCCATCAAGTGGATAGTCCGGTATGTATGATCCGGCTTCTCCTCGGTGCTTGTAACTCCGTCCAATCATTAATGAAGTCAACAAGCGCTTGTGATTTCAACGCGTGCGTGGCATATATTTGAGCCCGTCGGCCCAAGCTCGATGGCCCATTTTGCAATCCGCGATCGCCTCCGGTTTTGTATGATATCACCCAAGGAGCTGAACTAACCATCGTAATAGGATGCCCTTGGAAATATTGTTTCAACTTCGGCTGGCCATAAAAACACCATAGACTAACCACGCCAATGAGGATACCTCTGTTTGGATTCAATAAGTACCTCATCGATATAATAAACCGGCCGTTGAACCGGATATTCCTTTCCTGCCTCCTTACGCTCGACCACAATGGCTCGCCACGCTCGCGCATTGGCTGCCACATATAAGAACAACGGTTCATTGTCAATTGGAGCTGCAAGGACGGCGGATTAATGATGCGCTTTAGGTCCTCGAAAGCTTCGTCCGCAGCTGGACTCCAGACGAACTGATCTGTCTTCCTCAGCATCTGGTATAAAGGAATAGCCTTCTCTCCAAGTCGGCTAATAAACCGGCTCAGCGCCGCAATCCGGCCTGCCAAGCGTTGAACGTCGTTGATACACTTTGGTTTAGCCAAGGAGGTGATCGCCTTAATTTTCTCGGATTGGCCGATTCCTCTGTTGGATACCAGGAACCCCAATAGCTTGCCAGCCGGGACACCAAAAACACACTTGGCCGGATTAAGCATCATCTTATAAATACGCAGGTTGTCGAAGGTCTCCTTCAAATCGTCCACCAGCGTCTCCTTATGTTTTGATTTCACCACAATGTCATCCACATAGGCATGCACATTGCGGCCAATCTGTGTATGCAAACAATTCTGCACACACCGCTGATACGTGGCTTGGGCGCTCTTGAGCCCAAAAGGCATAGATACATAGCAAAAGGCTCCAAAGGGAGTTATAAACGCCGTTTTCTCCTGGTCCTTGACTGCCATCTTGATTTGATGATATCCAGAGTACGCGTCCAAGAAACTTAAACGCTCACATCTTGCCGTGGCATCGATAATCGATCAATGCGGGGAGAGCAAAGGATCCGCCGGACAAGCCTTGTTAAGATCTGTAGTCCACACACATCGCCAGTGCCGTTTTCTTAAGGACTAGCACGGATTAGCGAGCCACTCTGGATGAAACACCTCGATGATAAAGCCAGCTGCCGAAGCTTTCGCTACTTCTTCTCAATGGCCTTGCGCCTTTCCTCATTAAACCGGCGGAGGAACTGTTTCACGGTTTATACTTAGGATCCACATTAAGTGTGTGCTCGCGAGTTCCTCGGTACACGGCATGTCGAAGGCTTCCATGCAAAAATGTCCGGTTCTCACGGATGAACTTCGATGTAGCGCCTTCCTATTTGGGATCGGGTTGGCACCGATGGTGAATTGCCTAGATGAATCGCTTTGGTACAAAGTCAACAAGCTTGGTTTCAGCCGCCGATTTGAATTTTAGATCGACTCATGCTCCGTAGTAGGCTTCTTGAGAGGGGTCATATCATGGGATCAACATTATCCTTATAGAACTTCAGCTCCTCATGTACAGAGACAACCTGCGTAAGCTGCATCTCCTTCCTCACATTCCAAAGCGACTTCGGCGACTTCCGTGCACCGTTATTGTTCCTTTGTAACCCGGCATTTTAAGCTGCAAGTAGATATAACAAGGTCGCGCCATGAACTTGGCATAAGCGGCCGCCCAAACAGGGCATGATATGGGCTCGAATCTTTACCACTTCAAAGGTTAGCTTTTCGGACCGAGAATCATGCTCGTCTCCAAAGGCCACATCAAGGCTATCTTGCCAATGGGATAAGCAGATTTACCGCACTACACCATGGAACACCGTGTTGGACGGTGCGAGATCTTTATCTGTGAGACCCATGCGACGGAAAGTGTCATAATACAATATATTGATCTGCTTCCTCCATCCATAAGCACCTTAGTAAACTTATAGCCCCCAACTTGGGGTCCACCACCAAAGCCGGTGACCGGATTATCAACCCGGGGATGGTCCTCTCGCTCCATGTGATCGGCTGTTACGACCAGCGTAAATACCGTGGCACGGCCGGTTCAACAATTCTTGCCCGTTTGTGAAGCTTCCTATCCGCTTGTCCAAAGCTGGTTGTGAAAACATGATATTGCCCGCCGTTCAACTGCTTTGGCTGGCTCGATAGCTTTGCTGCTGCTGCTGCTGCTGCTGGCTACCTTGATTGTTACGGTTGTTGAAATTGCTCTGGTTGTGCCTCAACAGGAAGCTCCGTTTGACCGGCCCATGAAAACCGGAACTGAACGCCACGATCCTTGATCATATCGGAAAGCATCGAGTTTTTGAGCGCTTGCATAATAGAACAGTCCTTCAAAGATGATTCGATGGGTTTTCTTTCGTCCGTGTTTGGGGCGGGGCTGATTCGATAAATAATTCAAGCAGTCGCACCGATATTTGGACCCGATTCGCTTTGCTTCTCGCGCGGGCCTCATCCTGCGCATTAGTGTTAGCTACAAAATCATCGACCTTGCGCTTGCCCGATTTCCATGACCTGCGGTTTGACATCTGCTGCTTGGAGTTGCCATTCTTCTTTCCCTTCCTGCCGTCATCATCTACCTCGGGATCCTTGGTACCGTCTCGAGTCGGCATACTTCACCAGCGGTCATGAGGGTTCTGTATCATTGCGAGAACCGCTTCATCGCCCGACTTCAGTTTCAGAGGCTCAAACCGGCGATTGCTTTCTAGCGTGATGATCGCCGAGTCGGCGTTGATCCGGTCGGAGGAATGTAAAATCTCAGATACGGCGTACCCAGCGGGTTGTGGACTCCCCTCTTCTGAGCATAAGCCGCCAAGTCCACTATAGATTTGGCTGTTTACATGTATCTTTGAAATTCGGATAAAGCGGGCCGTGAATCGACCCCATGAACTGGTCGAATTGGGCGGCGGGCTTTTCAACCAAATGCAGGCCGTGCCCTCCATCATCATGGTGAAGTACTTTGCACATGCCGCTTCATCAACGCCAAGCATCTCCATGGCCATCTCGTAACTCTCAACCGCCTCGGGAGATAAATCCATGATGTAATTCGGCACCTTCGCGGGCCCTTAAAATCCTTAGGCAACGCACGTTGCGCAAAGCGGGGTTAAGCAGGTACTCCCAAAGCGGAGGAGACTCTGGTCTGTGAAGGAGGTAGGGCGAACGGCGTGTCTGAACCGCATCCCCTGTGCTGCCAACTCGGCCTCCCTGCGAGCCGGGCCCGATCTACCACCTCCCGAGCATTCTGGCGCTGCTGCGGGTTGTTGCCTCGGGCCGCTTCTCGGTCCAGCGTTACCAGCGGGGCGGTTCATCCATACGCCTCTGTAGCTCCGGCTTGGGCGGGGTGTAGAGTGAATCCGTCGCGGCTATATGAATATGCTTCTCTTTGGGTTAGTGCAGTCCGAGAGCTCCTTAACCCGGCGTGTCTCAATTGCTTGTGGGGAATCTCCTTATTTGGGATTGCCTCAATCGCGCTGCAGCCGCAATAAGGTTGTCCATAGGGTTAGAGTAATGCCGGGCGTCATGCAGCGGAGGCATCACCGTATTCTGCTGCGGGGGCTCCATCTGGCGTGGCTGGACCGTCGCTCCTGCTCCTGGCGCTTCGATCCGGTTTACCTCCCTGTGCTGGGGCGGGTTGCTGGGTCCGGCTCCGGGTGTCTGAAAGAGGTTTCTAGGGTCAAATCCGGATGGCAGGCGCGATCTGTACTTCCGCCTTAACACCTCCTGCGACGCGCTCTGGTCGAGCATGAGTCTGTAAGCTTGCGCATCTAAAGCGGCCCGCTCTGAGGCCATGCGCTCCTTCTCTGCCGCTAGATCCGCTTTGGCCTGCGTGATCTGCTCTCTCACCTTTGCAATCTCTGCATTATGAGCCTCTTGATCTGCCGGATTATCCTCCGCCATGAGCGCCGCCAGTGCATCAAACAGATCTGACAAAACTTGAACGGCGGACGACCGAGCCTCCTGCCCCTGCTGCCGCTGCTGAACGGAAAATATCGCTGCTTTGCGGTCGGCGAAAGGTTTGCGGCCTGCGTACCGCCATGAATCGCCGATCCGGTTCAGGTGGCTTGGGGGTCGAATCTGTCCCCGTCGGAACAGCCCCCGATCATACCATCCTGCAGCTGGTACAATGACTCTGTCTCTCCTGCTGAGGATTCATCGCCGGAATATACGACGGTCTCGCTACCGTACTCTGAACCGGTATCACATTCCCTTCCGTGGGTAACTCCAACGAAGACATGCTTCACCGCCGGTTTAGCCCGGGCTGGTTGCGCGCGCTGAGCCGTCTCGACGAGGTCGGTGCAGATGTCCGGCTCAGGCCCTCCGATCTTGCCGATGAAGACGTGTATGCCGCCGAAGGGGACCCGGTATCCATACTCGATTGAATCGGCCTCGGGACCCCATCCGGCATTGTCGATGTAGATCCGGCCACGACGACTCTCGGACATCCGGCCCACGACGTAGCCTTCGAGTCCTTTGAGCTTGCCCTCCAAGATCGTCAAACCATCGTGCGATAGCCCCACGGTGGGCGCCAACTGTCGTGGATTTGTCACGGCAGATGTCCTAGTATGAGGACTTAGTCGTGGAGCCATCGCTACGGGTTTACTTGCGGGGTTAAAGCGGACACAAAGACACGAGGGTTTATACTAGTTCGGCCCCTTCGATGAAGGTAAAGCCTACGTCTAGTTGTGATGGAATTGATGTAGTCTCGATGGCTAGGGAGCAAATAAGCTTCGCCTAGGCTCGAGCTGTTGTTGTCTGTCTGAACCGCCGCCGGTCGTCCCTTATATACAGTGGCGCCTGTCGGTTTGCAGAGTCCCAACCGGTTAATACTCGTATCCCGGTTGGTATCTCTCTATTCCTAACTTACAATACAAGTCATACATCAGGCCGGTTCACGGCTATAAGCTCTAAACCGACTATAGGCCTTGGGCCTGTTCATAACCATACTACTAGCAGAGCTAACCCGGTCCAATCTTGGCCGGTTTACACCTAGTAGTAATATCCCCAACAGAAGTGATACTCGACAATTGGAAAAGCTCTAGCTAAACGAACTACACGATCTTTGAGCTATGCTTAGGATTGGGTCTTGCCCATCACATCATTCTCCTAATGATGTGATCCCGTTATCAATGACATCCAATGCCCATAGTTAGGAAACCATGACTATCTGTTGATCAACGAGCTAGTCAACTAGAGGCTCACTAGGGACTTGTTGTGGTCTATGTATTCACACGTGTATTACGATTTCCGGATAACACAGTTATAGCATGAATAATAGACAATTATCATGAACACAGAAATATAATAATAACCATTTATTATTGCCTCTAGGGCATATTTCCAACACAATAACCTCATCAAGTCTCCACCATCCTCCCACTCAATTCTTTCAGGAGAAACTTTTCCTCGAGAAAGGACCCGATTCTAGAAACAATCACTTTTGCTTCCAGATCTGAAATAGGAGGTATACCCAACTGTTTTGGGTGTCCTATGAAGATGCATTTCTCTACTTTGGGTTCGAGCTTATCAGGCTGAAACCTTTTTCACATAAGCGTCGCATCCCCAAACTTTTAAGAAACGACAGCTTAGGTTTCTCTAAACCATAGTTCATATGGTGTCTCAACGGAATTGCGTGGTGCCCTATTTAAAGTGAATGTGGTTGTCTCTAATGCCTAACCCATAAATGATAGTGGTAATTCGATAAGAGACATCATGGTATGCACCATGTTCAATTGGGTGCAGTTATGACGTTCGGACACACCATCACACTATGGTATTCCAGGCAGTATTAGTTGTGAAACAATTTCCACAATGTCTTAATTGTGTGCCAAACTCGTAACTTAGATATTCATCTCTATGATCATATCATAGACATCTTATCCTCTTGTAACGACGATCTTCAACTTCACTCTGAAATTACTTGATCCTTTCTATAATTTAGACTTGTGTTTCATCAAGTAAATATACTTAGCATCTACTCAAATCATCTGTGAAGTAAGAACATAACGATATCCACTGCGTGCCTCAGCACTCATTGGACTACACACATCAAAATATATTACTTCCAACAAGTTGCTTTCTTATTCCATCTCACTGAAAACGAGGCCTTTCAGTCATCTTGCCCATGTGGTATGATTTGCATGTCTCAAGTGATTCATAATCAAGTGAGTCCAAATGATCCATCTGCATGGAGTTTCTTCATGCGTATATACCAATAGACGTGGTTCGCATGTCTCAATCTTTTCAAAAATGAGTGAGTCCAAAGATCCATCAACATGGATCTTCTTCATGTGTTTTATACCAATATGACTCAAATGGCAGTGCCACAAGTAGGTGGTACTATCATTACTATCTTATATCTTTTGGAATGAACATGTGTAACACTACGATCGAGATTCAATAAACCATTCATTTTAGGTGCAAGACCGTTGAAGGTATTATTCAAAAAAACAGAGTAACCATTATTCTCCTTAAATGAATAACCGTATTGCGATAAACATAATCCAATCATGTCTATGCTCAACGCAAACACCAAATAACAATTATTTAGGTTTAACACTAATCTCGATGGTAGAGGGAGCAGGCGATGCTTGATCACATCAACCTTGGAAACACTTCCAACATATATCGTCATCTCACCTCTATCTAGTCTCCCGTTTATTCCATAGCTTTTTATTTCGAGTTACTAACACTTAGCAACCGAACCGGTATCTTAATACCCTAGTGCTACTAGGAGTACTAGTGAAGTACACATTTAATACAATGTATATCCAATATACTTCTGTCAACCTTGCCAGCCTTCTTATGTACCAAGTATCTAGGGTAGTTCTGCTTCAGTGACCGTTCCCCTCATTACAGAAGCACTTAGTCTCGAATTTGAGTTCAACCTTGGGTTTCTTCACTAGAGGAGCAACTGATTTGCCGTTTCATGAAGTATCCCTTCTTGCCCTTGCCCTTCTTGAAACTAGTGGTTTTACTAACCATCAACAATTGATGCTCCTACTTGATTTCTACTTTCACGGTGTTGAACATCGCGAATAGCTCAAGGATCATCATATCTATCCCTGATATGTTATAGTTCATCACGAAGCTCTAGTAGCTTGGTGGCAGTGACTTTGGAGAAACATCACTATCTCATCTAGAAGATTAACACCCACTCGATTCAAGTGATTGTAGTACTCAGACAATCTGAGCACAAGCTCAACGATTGAGCTTTTCTCCCTTAGTTTGTAGGCTAAGAAACTCGTCGGAGGTCTCATCCCTCTTGACGTGGGCACAAGCCTAAAATCCCAATTTCAGCTCTTGGAACATCTCATATGTTCCGCGACGTTTCAAAATGTCTTCGGTGCCTCAATTCTAAACCGTTTAACATTACGCACTGAACTATCACGTAGTCATCAAAACGTGTATGTCAGATGTTCGCAACATCCACAGACGACGTTCGAGGTTCAGCACACCGAGCGGTGCATTAAGGACATAAGCCTTCTGTGTAGCAACGAGGACAATCCTCGGTTTACGGACCTAGTCCGCATAATTGCTACTATCAACTTTCAACTAAATTTTCTCTAGGAACATATCTAAAACAGTAGAACTAAAGCGCAAGTTACGACATAATTTGCAAAGACCTTTTGACTATGTTCATGATAATTAAGTTCATCTAATTATTTAATGAACTCCCACTTAGATAGACATCCCTCTAGTCATCTAAGTGATACATGATCTGAGTCAACTAGGCTGTGTCCGATCATCACGTGAGACGGACTAGTCATCATCGGTGAACATCTTCATGTTGATCATATCTGCTATACGACTCATGTTCGACCTTTCGGTCTCTTGTGTTCCGAGGCCATGTCTGTACATGCTAGGCTCGTCAAGTCAACCTAAGTGTTTTGCATGTGTAAATCTGGCTTACATCCGTTGTATGCGAACATTAGAATCTATCGCACCCGATCATCACGTGGTGCTTCGAAACAACGAACCTTGGTAACGGTGCACAGTTAGGGGGAACACTTTCTTGAAATCTTATGAGGGGTCATCTTATTTATGCTACCGTCGTTCTAAGCAAATAAGATGCAAAAACATGATAAACATCTCATGCAATCAAATAGTGACATGATATGGCCAATATCATTTTGCTCCTTTTGATCTCCATCTTCGGGGCGCCATGATCATCATCATCACTAGCATGACACCATGATCTCCATCATCGTGTCTTCATGAAGTTGTCTCGCCAACTATTACTTCTACTACTATGGCTAACAGTTTGGCAATAAAGTAAAGTAATTACATGGCGTTATTCAATGACACGCAGGTCGTACAATAAATGAAGACAACTCCTATGGCTCCTGTCGGTTGTCATACTCATCGACATGCAAGTCGTGATTCCTATTACAAGAACATGATCAATCCCATACATCACATATATATCATTCATCACATCCTTTTGGCCATATCACATCACACAACATATGCTGCAAAAACAAGTTAGACGTCCTTTAATTGTTGTTGCAAGTTTTTTCGTGGCTGCTATAGGTTTCTAGCAAGAACGTTTCTTACCTACGCCAAAACCACAACGTGATATGCCAATTTCTATTTACCCTTCATAAGGACCCTTTTCATCGAATGCGATCCGACTAAAGTGGGAGAGACAGACACCCGCTAGCCACCTTATGCAACTAGTGCATGTCAGTCGGTGGAACCTGTCTCATGTAAGCGTACGTGTAAGGTCGGTCCGGGCCGCTTCATCCCACGATGCCGCCGAATCAAAGATAAGACTAGTAGTGGCAAGTAAATTGACAAAATCGACGCCCACAACAACTTGTGTTCTACTCGTGCATAGAAACTACGCATAGACCTAGCTCATCATGCCACTGTTGGGGAAATGAGCAGAAATTCAAAATTTTCTACGCATCACCAAGATCTATCTATGGAGATTCTAGCAACAAGAGAGGGATAGGATGAGCATCTTCATACCCTTGAAGATCGCTAAGCGGAAGAGTTACAAGAACGTGGTTGGTGGAGTCGTACACGCAGCGATTCAGATCACGGTCGATTCCCATCTAAGCGCCGAACGGACGGCGCCTCCGCGTTCAACACACATACAGACCGGGGACGTCTCCTCCTTCTTGATCCAGCAAGGGGAGAGGAGAAGTTGAGGTAGAACTCTGACAGCACGACGGCGTGGTGGTGATGGAGCTCGTGGTTCTCCGGCAGGACTTCGCCAAGCACTACAGAGGAGGAGGAGATGTATGAGGAGGGAGGAGCTGCGCTAGGGAAAAGGTGCGGCTGCCCTCCCACCCCTCCACAATATATAGGGGCAAGGGGAGAGGGGGAGGCGCCCTAGGGTTTCCCCTAGGGGGCGGCGGCCAAGCAGATTGGATCTCCCTAGGGAAAATCCTAGGGAGACTTGCCCCCCAAGCCAAGCATGTGGAGGCTTGCCTCCCAAGCCAGGTGGAGGCGCCCCACCTCCCCAAGTAACGTGGGAAAGGGTGTGGGGGCGCACCACCCCTTAGTGGGCTGGTTTGCCCCTTCCCCTTTGGCCCATGAGGCCCTCCAACACTTGTCGGGGCTCTCGAAACACCTTTCGATCATGCTGGCCATAGCCTGGTACCCCCAGAACACTTCCGGACTCCAATACCCTTCGTCAAATATATCAATCTTCACCGCCGGACCATTCCAAAACTCCTCGTGACGTCCAGGATCTCATCCGGGACTCCGAACTACCTTCGGTAACCACATACTATTTCCCATAACAACTCTAGCGTCACTGAACCTTAAGTGTGTAGACCCTACGGGTTCGGGAACCATGCAGACATAACCGAGATATCTCTCCGACCAATAACGAACAGCGGGATCTGGGTACCCATGTTGGCTCCCACATGTTCCACGATGATCTCATCTGATGAACCACGATGTCAAGGATTCAAGCAATCCCGTATACAATTCCCTTTATCAATCGGTACGTTACTTGCCCGAGATTCGATCGTCGGTATCCCAATACCTCGTTCAATCTCGTTACCGGCAAGTCACTTTACTCGTTCCATAATGCAGGATTCCGTGATTAACTACTTAGCCACATTGAGCTCATTATGATGATGCATTACCGAGTGGGCCCAGAGATACCTCTCCGTCATTCGGAGTGACAAATCCCAGTCTCGATTCGTGCCAACCCAACAGACACTTTCGGTGATGCCTGTAGTGTACCTTTGTAGCCACCCAGTTACGTTGTGACGTTTGGTACACCCAAAGCATTCCTACGGTATCCGGGAGTTGCACAATCTCATGGTCTAAGAAAATGATACTTGACATTAGAAAAGCTTTAGCAAACGAACTACGCGATCTTTGTGCTACGCTTAGGATTGGGTCTTGTCCATCACATCATTCTCCTAATGATGTGATCCCGCTATCAATGACATCTAGTGTCCATGGTCAGGAAACCATGACCATCTATTGATCAACGAGCTAGTGAACTAGAAGCTCACTAGGGACATGTTGTGGTCTATGTATTCACACATGTATTATGGCTTCCAGTTAATACAATTATAGCATGAACAATAGACAATTATCATGAACAAGGAAATATAATAATAACCATTTTATTATTGCCTCTAGGGCATATTTCCAACACATACTTGATAGCGGTCGATGTGTGGAGTAATAGTAGTAGATGCACACAGAAGTCGGTCTACTTCTCATGGACGTGATGCCTATATACATGATCATTGCCTTGGATATCGTCATAACTATGTGCTTTTCTATCAATTGCTCAACAATATTTGTTTACCCACTGTATGCTTTCGTTCAAGAGAGAAGCCTCTAATGAAAACTATGGCCCCGGGTCTATCCTTTATCATACTATTTTGAGATCTACAAAATCAAAAACACAAGAATACCTTGTTGCATTTTATTTACTTTTATTTTATTTTGCACTTTTACTTATCTTTTATATCCATATCTATCAGAGCTCATCCTTGCAAGTAACCGTGAAGGGATTGATCACCCCTTTATTCCTTTGGGTGCAAATATTTGTTTGTTTGTGTAGGTGCAATTATTAAAAGACTTGTGTGTTTCTCCTACTCGATTGATACCTTGGTTCTTAACTGAGGGAAATGTTTATTTCTACTTTCTGTATCACCCTTTCCTCATTAAGAAAAAACCAACGCAAACTCAAGAAGTAGCACATTACATGACAGTATATTATACTAGGGGTGACCTAACACAGTTCTAAGTGTTATAGATGGAGCGGAAAAATATCCGGAAATATTTTCCCTGCTCCAGGCTTTTAATGGACAGACAAACCGGAGGGGAAGGTTCCATGTTTTTGGTGTTAGAGACATGTGACAGGTGAGTGGATGACATATTCGAATTTGCCTTACTTTTTAATCCTTTTTCATATAAAATATTTCCATCTGAGTTCGGATTAATTTCTATAATTTTCTAAAGTTTAAATGAATTCTGGATTTTCTAAAATTATATTAATTCGAAATTTAATATCTAATTTTCTAAGTGCACCCGGTGCAGTGCACCCGGGGCTGACTGGTAGGCCCCAGTTGACTAGTCAGCTGTCTAATCAGCGGTCAACGTTGACCGTTGACTGGTTAATACGACACGTGGGACCTAGCCGTTAGTGTCTCAAATTAACAATTACTTAATTTAGTTAATTAGCTAGGGCCTACATGTCATTGACAATTTTACTCAACTGAGTAGTTAATTAATCTACCTGGGTTAATTAGAGGGGTGGGACCCCGTGGTCGGTGGCACAAGCCGGCCTTAGGCGAAACTACGCACGCGCACGTGCACCGGTGGAGGAGCGGAGGAGCACGACGCGACCATGCGTGCTGCCACGAAGCCGCAACCAGCTGGCGCGGGTGGTCTTGCGGACGCCGCCACGACAATGGTAGTGGTGGCAACAGGCGTGGTGGCAAGGCGCGGTCTGGCACGAGTAGGGGCGCGCACGGGGCATGCAGTGCAGGGGAGCAGAGCTCCGGCTACGGCGACCACATACGAGCACGAGAGCGGCGGTAAAATGGTACAGATCGAAGGGATAAGCGAGGGCATCGGCTGAGGGGCTCACCCCGGTGCTCCTGGACGAGGTTGGGAGGTCGGGGAGCTCGGGAGGCGGCGAATCCGACGACGGTCGTGGCGGGGAAGACGACCCGATGGCGAGGAAACAGGGCATCCCGGCTTGGTTCACTGGTCGGGGACGAAGAAGGTAACGAGGAGGATGCTCTTGGACATGATGGTGCGACGAGGTAATTTGGTGGCCACAGGATCAACGGCGAGATGGTGACGACCGAACTCGGGATCGAGGGGATCGAGCGTGGGGAAAGGGATGATTGAGCTAGGCTTGTCTAGGGCCTCGGGGGTGTCGCCCTTGGGAACTCCTGTTCGCCGCTCGTTGCGGCAAACAGGGGCGGTTTCGCATAGGCGGGTTGGCAACTGGGCTGGCCCATGAATAGAGCGAATACCACCGCGCTGTAGCAAAAAAAAAGTCGCCTCTTTGAGAATTCGAAACCAAGACCTCTTGACATACCTAACGTGCCACAACCAGTTCAGCTACTAGTCGTTGCATTTTCTATAGCAGCGCTAAGCTTAAAGAACAAACCCGCAGCATAGATCCAAAGTATATCTTTAATTTTAAAAAAAGATTGTTGAAAAAACGAAGGGACCTGTGAAACACAAACAAACCGCTAATTTTTCAAACAAAATTATAAAAATGAAATATTTCCGAAAATCAGGAACATTTTGTTTGAAACAGGAACATTTGTTTGAAACAGGAACATTTTTTTAAATTCCAAGAAAGAATTTTAAAACGCAAACATATTTTGAAAAATTTAAAAACAATAACATTTTTTGAAATTTGTGAACAAAATTTGAAACTGAACAATTTCGAAACTCCTTAAAAAATGAAAACATGAACATTTTTTTAATTTGTGAACATTTTTTGAAAACGGAACATGTTTTGAACCGCCCGACTGAACAATTTCGAAACACCTGAAAAAAATTGAAAACATGCACATTTTTGAAACTCTTAAAAAAATGAAAACATGTACATTTTTGAAAAAAAAAGTAAAACAAGAACATTTCTTGAAATTGGGAACAATTTTTTGAAAATGCGAGCTTTTGTAGACAATAGGAACGGAATTGGAACCACGAACATTTTTTCAAATGCCAACATTTTTTGAATTTGTGAACAAATTTAGAAAACAAGAACATTTTTTAAATGTGTGAACAAATTTGAAAAGGTGAAATTTTTTAAAATTCACGAAAAAGTCATATTTCTGAACAAAAATGAAAATACGTATATTTTTCGAAAAATTTGAAGTTCTAAAGTCTTTAGAATGTTCGAACAATTCTTGATAAAAGCGAACAATTTTTCAAATTCTACTTTTTTACAATTACTGAACAAAATTTGAAAACAAGAACATTTTTCCCATATGCGAATAAAGTTGAATAAATTCGAACATTTATCTAATGTCTGAACCTTGAAAAAGAAAAAAAACTTGAAAAAAAAGAAGAACAGGAAATAAGAAAGTTAAAAGAACAAGAAATAAGAGATAAAAGAAGAAAAACAGCAAATAAAAACGAAAAAACGAAAAGGAAATGTAAAAAGGAAAACAAACGGTTCAGAAACCTGCTGGAATATTCCCAAAATTGAAAAGAATCAGCTGGAACAACCTAGAAGTTTCCGAAAAACGAGAATCCTAAAAACACTATACGGGCCGGCCCAGCTGCAACGATCGCTGGATGGCCTGTGCGTTCCCCCGACATTTTGTCGCAACTAGCGACAAATAGGGTTTTCCGTCGCCCTTATCCCCTCCCAGGCTCCGTGTAGCGCTAGACATCGACCATCAAGCCATGGAGGCCGTGGATGGTCGACACGCCATGGCTCTATCTCACTGTACGTGAGGTGAGAGAGATGGACTGGGCCAGATACACTGTAGCCACTAGAGCCCATTAGCACAGTAGGCTCTAGCCTTTTCCTTTTCTTCTTTTATGTTTTTGTATTTTCTTTTACTGTCAGCTGATTTTTATTAAATGTGAGACTTTTCTCATAATTACTAGCTATATTACAGGGCTACACAAAAAGTTCGAGGCCATTTGAAAATGTCTAAACATTTTTAGAAATTGAAAAGGTCAAGTATTTTGCTGCTGACCCACCTATTAATTTCCTGGGGCATTTTGGAATTCAAATAAGGTTGGTTTCATCATGACAAATACTTAGGGATTATTTGCAAAATTATGAACTATTTTGTTTGCATTTTTGAGAATCTAAATATTTGACTTGCAATTTAAATTTGGATTTTGAATTTGATTTTTGTTAAGTGGCAATTTGCTTAGTAATAATGATGGCATGGCACCATTAGTGTAGGGTCACTGTAGCATGATGCTGTGGGTGTTACAAATGAGGAGAAATGAAGCAACCGCAAAATGATGCTGCGGATAGTGAACAGAGCACCATGTCTCTTCCTCTTCTACAAAACAGACTAATAACAAATGATCAAAATGACCGTAAAAATGGTAAGGCAAAATAAACACAGAGGGCAGACAATAAATGGACCTAAAAAAGGGTTTGACAAATTGGACATCACGCGACAGGAGATGCGCCACCGCGGGATGTGCGCGACAAAAACAAAGCGGGGTAAAGAATTGGACAAAAGATTATCACAAATAGATCGGACATACCACAACTTAAATTAGACATTATTAAAGTGACAATTGTATTAAAATGTTCTTAATTCTCTTAAAAAATTAAAAACCTTTCACAAATTTAGAAATTGTGAATTTTATTGAGTGTTCGCACATTTCAAAAGTGTTCACGTACTAAAAATATCATGAATTTTAAAAATGGTAAGGAGAAGAAATTGAATTAAAAAATGCATGGAATTTAAATTTAAATAAATGAAAAACAAAAAAATATGATATTTAATTTTTGCATTTACAAAAAAGGTAGATAATTGACACATCTTCTACATTTTTTTTCACAGTGCATTGACTAAAAAAATAATATACACAACCAAATTTCTCTTTTAGATGATAATAATTAACAAACCAATGAAGAAAATAACTCTGCAGCAGAAAAAAAACGCACACAAAAAACTGTGAACGTACAAATGGCCTAGCACAAGAACAACGAGACAAACAATGAACATGTGCGCAAAAAAGATCAGGTCGTGCAAACCGTGCTATAAAAACACGAATCTTAGTTATTCCTCATGAGGGGTGGACTTACAACTGGTAACAATTTTTGCAAAAAAGGCTATTCATTTTTTAAAATATGCATTTAAAACAAAAATAAAAAATAAATAGTAAAATAGTAAAAGAGAAACTGAAAATAATAAAAAAGGAAACAAATATGTAAAAATGTGTGCAAACTTGTGATCAATAAGCCAACAGTCATAAAAAAAGGCAGACAAAATAAATGAGAATTTGAAAAATGCAATATGGTCTAACACAATTACACAAGAACGGAACAAACAAAAATGGCATGTGCATGAAATGAAACACGATGGGAGCCGCCCGTCAAAAAAAACACGATGGGAGCCCCACACGAACCTGCCGCTCAAATAAATTGGCATCTTATAAAGTTTTGGATAGGATGACTTCTGTGAAAATCGCAGCCCATATAAACAATACAATCCATCTAAGCCTAGAAAGCACTGGCCCCGAGACAACACAGGCCCACGCACAACAAGAAAAAGGCCCGACAGAAAAAAAAAGAGACAGAAGAGAGTCAACACCAGCGAGGGCGCCAGTTTGCGCGACAACACGACGCGAACGAATTGTGCGAGCCAGACGATCACGTTACATGAATTATAAAAGACAAAAAGAAAATCAACGGTCCTAGACTTAGATGTGAAATAGCAAAAAAAAAAAATTCTAGACTTGATTTGCAAAGCCTTTCTCGCGAGTTCATTTGTTTCCTATTCTGCCTCCCTTTAAGTGGAAAGAACGCTACCGCTCTTGCACGTCAAAAGGAGACTATTGTATTGATTGAAAATTTATTGGAACAAGAGGAGATACACTAGCTACAACGGGGTCGAGCAAACTGGTTATTACATGGTGACCGCAATACTTCTTTTTTCCATAACGCCGCAACAGCTAGAAAGAAGAGGAATCAGATAAAAAAATTGCTTGACTATAATGGGGTTTGGGTAAAAGACACGGAGATGAAGAATCATATTCAGGGGTATTTTTCTAACCTGTTTACTTCAGAAGTTAATCAACCGAACCATGAGGTCCTCTCCCTTGTAAAAAGAAAAGTAACGAATGAGATGAATAGGGCTCTCCTTGCCCCCTACACGGCTGAAGAGGTTAGGAAGGCACTTTTTGACATGGGTGATTTAAAGGCGCCAGGGCCAGATGGCCTTCACGCCATTTTTTATAAGAGATTTTGGGCTATGTTAGGGGATGATTTGACTGAAGAGGTTCTCCAAGCAGTGAATACCTGTACTATACCTGACGGTTGGAATGATAATACAATAGTAATGATTCCAAAAGTTAACTCCCCGGAAAAGGTAACTCAATTTAGACCAATCAATTTGTGCAATGTGGTGTATAAAGTCATTTCAAAGATGATTGCTGCTCGTCTGAAGACAATCCTCCCAGATATTATTAGCCCTACCCAAAGTGCTTTTGTGCCTGGAAGAATGATTACAGATAACATCTTAGTGGCTTATGAATGTTTCCATAAAATAAAAAATAAAAGGACCGGTAAAGAGGACCTGTGTGCAATAAAACTGGACATGCATAAAGCATATGACCGAGTGGAGTGGCCTTTTTTAAAGGAAATCATGTTGAGACTAGGCTTTCAGCAGGATTGGGTGAATTTAATTATGCAATGTGTGACCTCGGTGGAATATCGGGTTCGTTTTAACAAGGAAGAAACAGAGAGCTTCAAACCATCTAGATGACTGAGGCAGGGAGACCCTCTCTCCCCATATTTATTTTTGTTATGTACGGAAGGCCTGACTGCACTCCTAGCTAATGCAGAGGAGAATAGAAGTATTTCCGGAATTAAAGTTAGCATAGATGCCCCATCTATTTCAAATCTCCTTTTCGCGGACATTCATTAATCCTGATGCAAGCTAATTCCATGAACGCGGAGGCGCTGAAAGCAGTTTTGGATGCTTATTGTGCTGCATCGGGGCAAATGGTGAGTGTTGAAAAATCTAGTATATTTTTTAGTCCCAACACGAAAGTGGAAGATAAGGCGCATATATGTACTATTCTGAACATTATGACTGAAGCTCTCAATGACAAATATTTGGGTCTGCCTTCAAATGTGGGTATGGACAAAAGTGATTGTTTCCAATTCTTAATAGACCAAATTGTTATGAAAATCAGTGGTTGGAAGGAAAAGTTGCTATCAGCAGGAGGAAAGGAAATCCTTCTCAAATCGGTTGTACAAGCTATCCCAACTTATGCAATGTCCGTCTTTAAAATTCCTAAAAAGATTTGTAAAGGAATCATTGACGCGATGTCGCATTTTTGGTGGGATGACGAAGACAATCAGAAGAGAATGCGTTGGATGGCATGGTGGAAGATGTGTGTACCAAAAGACCAAGGAGGAATGGGTTTTCGAGACATACATTGTTTCAATCTGGCCTTATTAGCCAAACAAGTGTGGCGCCTACTTGATAACCCTGATTCACTATGTGCTACAATTTTGAGAGCTAAATATTTTCCAGATGGAGATTTAATGAATGCGAGTTTGAAAAAAGGATCCTCTTTCACGTGGCAAAGCATTATGGCCGGAGTGGATTCTCTCAAAAAAGGTTATATTTGGAGAGTTGGTAATGGACAGAATATTGATATCTGAAGAGATGCATGGATCCCGAATGGGGCAAATAGGAAAATTATCACTCCTAGAAGAGGGCAGCTTCTAACAAAAGTTGTTGATCTTATAGATCCAATCAACAATTGCTGGGATGAAGATTTGGTAAGACAAATGTTGTGGCCAATTGATGTCCAGAGAGTGCTTACGATCCCCCTCCCCACGTATGACATGTCGGATTTCATAGCTTGGAGCTTTACAAAGAATGGACTGTTCACGGTTTGTTCTGCTTATCTGGAGGAATGGAAAGCCCAACATGGGAGGAAATTGCAACACTCATATGGCATTGGAGGAATAAATGTCAATACTATTTGGAGCAAGATTTGGAAATTATCTTGTCCAGCAAAAGTGAAGATCTTTATTTGGCGTACCTTACATGGAACCCTCCCGTGTCGTGTTACACTTGCTAATAGACATATGAAAGTTTCGTCCACCTGCCCATCATGTTCAAACGGGCATGAAGATACTAAACACTTATTATTTTTATGTCAAAAGGCAAAAGAGGTGTGGAGGCTGGGATTGCACGAAGCCATTAAAAAAGCTGTCGGTCAATCGTGCGGGAGAGGCGATACTTGAATTTCTAATTTTATGCGAACATGAGCTATCTACATTGGGCACACAGAATGTTCATGAACTGATCGCTATAATAGCTTGGTATTTATGGTGGGAAAGACGTTCGCTAGTTCATCAGGGGAAGACCCAAGATGCATACCAAATTTCGATGGGAGTCCGTGCTATAACGACGAACTATGTTATTGCCCAATCCTCCAAGGCAACAAATAAAATAGAGGGATGGACAAGACCCCCTCTAGGTTTTGTGAAATTAAATGTCGATGCTTCTTTCGATCAAGACATGCTTAGAGGCACAGCGGGAGCTGTACTTAGAGATGATAAAGGAAGATTTATTGTTGGAGGAAATTGGAAGATGAATTGGTGTGCAGATGTTTTAACAGCAGAAGCCATGGCACTACGTTTTGGCTTATTACTTGCACAAAAGGCGGGAAGTAACCGACTTGTTGTTAACTCTGATAATATGGAAGTAATTGACACGATGAAGAATGGAGGACATACAGCAGGAGCGGCGGCAGCTGTGCTTGATGATTGTTATTTTTTGGCTTGTGATTTTTCGTTAGTTAGATTTGAACACTGTAATAGGAAGGCAAATAAAGTAGCTCATAAAGTTGCTAGAGTAGAATAAAGTAGCTCATAAAGTTGCTAGAGTAGCCAAATTTTCTGAGACAAGGGACTGGTTTGAGGAACCTATGAACGATATTGTAAATTTTCTTATAGACGATGTAACCATTATTACTAATAAATAAAGAGGATGTTTATTTCAAAAAAAAGTGGAAAGAACGCTATACAGTCCCCTCTGCTTGGCCCTTGGAGATTTATCCAAGTGGGCAGCTCTAACGGACCCCTAGAAATAAAGGAGGATCCGGCAGGGTAAACTAATAATGGAGTATTTTTACTCCATTAAGATTTGGCCGACCTAGCTCATCTCCTATTTATAACAGAGTAAAAATTAAATTTCATAAGTTCAACCTAGTTTTGATTTAACGAACCGAAATTGGACACATTGTCATGTCAGCTGAAATTAAACAACCAAAACTGAACACATTGTCTTGCAACCGAAACTTAAACATAAACTTAAACTTAGACCATAAAACTAAACTAGTCTTAATCATCATCATCACCATGGTATAGGTCGATCCAATCTTGCCTTGACATTCCACCGCCCATTGGATCTGGGCCAGTGCAGTTGTCATCGGAGTCGGGGAAGATGCGCCGCCTCTTTTCAATGTCGAACTCCTCCTCGTCCTTGCTGCTATCGCCGCCGCCTTGCTCCTCGTCGTCGGAGATGACGATGACCTTCCCGTCGACTGCACGCTCCGCAAAGATCGCCCCCTCCGCCTCCACAAGCTCGGGGTACTGGCGGTGGAGGTCCGCCATGTACTTCTCGTCGGCGGCCTCCGCCTCGAGGCGCTCCGTTGCATCCTGGTCCTCCCGAGCCATGGACGCATACACCACTCCGGGCGCCGGCCGGACGAGGTGGACGGACACCGTCCCCCATGGGAAGTTTAGGCGCGCTGCCGCGCCATTGAACCGGACCTGCCATCGGTCATATTCGAGCGCGACGAACTCCGCCATGTGGAAGGACCCGAGCCACTTTTTGGTGTGGGTCTCGTGGTCCGTTATCTCCGCCACCGACGTCTTCCATGGCCGCTGGCGGACGCCAAGGTATTTCCTCTGCGACGACGGCAACGGAGGATGTCGGGGAAGTCGGAGATGTGGCGGGCGGGGGCCGCATCGGCGAGGCGGCGTCGGCTTGAAGAGACCCCGCTTGAAGACGCGCGGTGGGCGTGGCAGCGCAGATCCGCATTGCGGATCGGTGGCGGGGAGCGCCGCCCATGGGGTCCGGCCATTGGGAGACTAGGGCATTGGGGAACGAACGAGGAGGGGGGGGGGGGGCGCCGATGCTGGGAGTGGAGGATAAGAGGCAGAGGAGGCGAAGAGACGAGTGGCTTGTTTACTCGGCCGTCGAGCCGTCGAGTAAAAATAGGGGCAGCATGCGCTGGTGAGGATGATTTCCCCCACTAACGCCTATTGGGGATCGCTAGGTCCCAGTTAGAGGGGATCGGTTAGAGTTGCCCTAAATTTGTGTCCTATTTTCATGAATATCGAACATAACACATATATTCTTCCTTTGGATTCATGAATGAAGTTTTCATGAATATCCAAGTGCTACGGTGTGTGTCCAGACATGGGTAAATTTCAGTTATATGTGGCTGAAAATTTCCGTTGAAATGCATTTAATCTTGTCTGTCATGTGGCGTCTTCTTCATGGTTTCATCTCAGGCTCGGCTTTTAAAAATTTGAATGTCCTCGGTGGGAAATGTGAACTTCCATCTATACAAGGACTAAAAGTTGAGTCGAGGTTGCGTGTGAAGAAGATTCAGTTTGGTGGTTTGGTAACAACACATTATGCACTGGAAGCCATGTCTCCCGCCGACAGCTAAAAAATCAATTTGGTGGTTTCGGTGGAGAGTAGAGATTCAATTCAAGTCAGAGTCCAGCGAGGAGGTAAGTAATACGCAATAGACATCCAAAATAGGATGACTAGACCGAATCTTGGAGGGAACAAACATCTGAGATAACATGTGCATCTGTGCACGGGTTAGATAAGCACTTTCGTGAATAGCCACTCTATTAGATAAGCACGGGTTAGATTTATCTAGACTCATTTTAGTGCTAGATAGATCCGTATCTAGACAAATCCAAAACAAGTAATTCGGAATGGAGGGAGCATTTATCATAAAAGAAAATACAAAGACATCATCATCATCATCATCATCAAGTTTAACAGAAAACTAATCACGCCCTTTCTCACATGATGAACGGGGAACATTCAGCTCCTACGACGAAGACTGAAATTCGAGTAGTACAGAGAGAGCACGATGGCGAGAAAAACAAGGTCGAAGATGTAGTAGCTGGTGGAGATTCGGTTCTCGGCGAGTCCAATCCCTACAAGGATCTGCAGGCACGCAAGCAACGAAAAAAAGAGAACCTTCAGGATAACTTGCTCGTGACGAAGAAGACGAGCAATGCCACAGCGCGCCGCTGCCTTGAGGTTCAGCCCGAGGTGATCCATACGAGTCTTTGCCGTGTGTCGTCTCGCTCCTGCTCTTCGACAGTCGAAACCTTGATCTGAAAGATGCGAAGCAGACGATACAGCCGCCGGGAGGTCGATTTGCGTTGTGCGAGTCGAAGCTCCAACCCCACCTATTTATATAAGATGTACAAAAGGAACAGAGGGGTCATGTTAAAAGAAAAAGAAAAACTAAGAAGAGATCGACGCTGGATAAATTAGGGAAACGATAAGCACCCTCCGTTGGCGATGCAGCAGTTTCAGTCAAGTTCCAACGGTCAACCCGACACAGCATGTCCTACACGTACTGTGTATGCACGACCTTGCAGGAATGTCGTCAGCCCGGGTGGACAGGGACGAGGACTCGTGTAGCCTAGCCGTGTAGGAGCCGGAGATCCAGCGTCGGGCGCGCTCGTAGGACCCGGTCACCCGGAGGTCGTCCCGTCTTCATCGCCGTTTCGGATACCAAAAACCTACAACCTTTAGAGCATCTACAGTCGTATTTGCCAAATCCGGCCACTCAAATGTCCATGGCACTGACCGGTCACGCCTTAATTTTTCTTTGACGCGCCCGCGGGCATTGATCGGCCACGTCTTAATTTTTTCTTCTCGCAACTGGACACTTTAATTAGCATTCACTAAATTCATATAAACTCATACAACTACGGAGACAATGCAGTACAACATCATCCGGCTACTACATCAGGACAATGTCATTGGATTATCAAAATTTGGCATGTTTAGCCTACATGCTAGCTAAGGAGAAGATCATCCACGGCTGCCCTTGCCCTTTCCGTCTTTCTCGCGGAAGAAGCGGTCAAAGACGCGGTATGGATCGAGCCGGAGCTGTCCGACCGATCGCTGTCCTCCTTCTCCTCCTTGTGCTCCTTGCGTGCGCGGGGGGCAGCCAGGCCATTGTGCAGACCATCCGATTCTGCTCTCCGACGAGGGTGCGCGCGATCCTCCATTGTCGCTTCCTTACAATGCGGACACGGATGGCTTCTTCCTCTACGGCAGCCCGCACCACCACATCAGCCGGCTCCGCCGCTGCCATGTCAGAAGCGAGGCGGGCCTTAGCCACCCTCATCCTCTCATTCCCATGGCGGGCACACCGATCCCGGTAGCACTCATACTCCAGCGGACTGGTGATGGGAAAGAGAGGTTGGAAGGCTTCCTGGAGGACCGCAATGATCCAGCCCCGGAGGATCCGAGAGTCCGATGCGCCGACGAAATGGACTCGCACCAGACAGATCCCGCCATCGGTCGGGCGTTGTCCTCCCAGGAGCAGTGGAGTGCAATGCAGATTCTCATTGCCACTTCCAAACCGCACGGGACGACACCCCATTTGACGGATCTGGACTGGTCAAAGTCACATTCGCAGCCCGCCATGCCGGAGAAGACCGAAGGTCGCCGGACGGGAGCTTGGGTGCTGAAGGGGAGTGGAGGTTAGTGGATTGAAGTGGCTAGGGTTTAGTCTGGGGAGCGGACGAGAACAGATATATATATGGGATGGGATGGGCGAGCGTGGGTCGGGTCTGACATGGTTGACGCCCCCAGTCCCGCTCGGCCCTCCCCATACCAGCCCCATATTTAGGTTGTATATATAATATGAGGGGTGCCGGTCAGCCTGGATATTTCAGGCCAGTTTGAAGCGCTCGTCTGAAATGTTTTTCTTAACCGATCAGTGACCGGACCGCTCGCCCAAGCGTATGAGGAGGGTTTGAGGCGTCCAGTTGTAGATGCTCTTAGGCCTCCTGGATCTATCTATAAATATATAGTCCAAGAACATATGAGGGGGCTAGCAAGGCTTCTAGACTCGCAGAACATAATTGATTCGACAGATCGACATGGCTGTATTATTTTGCTTGCTTTCCCTCCTCAATGTTTCCGAGAGCGGCGGAGAACGAGACGACGGTAAGGCTCAGGGAGCACCTCAAGGCAGCACCTCAACGCTGGGAGGAACCTGTCTTAGACCCTTCTTTTCACCTGGTGATTGGCTTGTTTCGCTTCCTTTTGAGCAAAATCGTCCGAGATCAAGGCCTCTCCATCTACTGCATATTGCTCTATATTAGAGCATCTTCAACAGATGGTCCAAATTTTGGCAGTTCAAAATCGGAGATGTAAAATATGGACCGCCAAATGGTGCATTTTGGAGCTCCGGAAAATGCTCAACTCCAACAGATGATCCAAATCAGAGATGTAAAAGAGCTTCTCCAATAGATGGTCCAAAACAGGATGTAAAAAACTGGCCATTAGTCGCGCGAACACCTTGTGCGCGCGGTCGAAGAAGATGGCCGCCAGTTGGATTGGCTGCCGCGGACGGCTGCGGTCGGCTGCAGACGGCGGCGGTGATGAGAGCTAGCTCGACGGTCGGCGAAGAGGAGCTCGGCAGGTGGCAAAGAGGAGTTCGGCGGCCGATGGGGAGGAGGTCGTGCGGGCTAGGTGCGGCGGTCGTGCAGCCGGAGACAGGGCCGTGGAGAGGCCCGCGGCCGGCGGTGGCCTAAGGACCCGGCAGAAGCCTACAGGGGCAGCCAAACCGCCGGAGGTGCCGAATCCCACCGTGGCTGCCTCCCGATTCGGCGGCACCAGCGGCTGCGAGGCGGCTTCGGTGAGGCGGCGATGGGGAGGCGGCGGGATTGAGCGATAGAGGCGGCGGCGGCGAGGATTTGGGCGGTGGCGGCGGCGATTTCCGGCAGCCAGTGTTGGCGGACGGCGCGATCAGTAAATGAAATGAAGGGCAGTTGGTCGTTGGCGGGCGGCCGCCGAATTTGGAGTAGTTGTATCTCGCGATTCAAATTTGCACCGTGAGGTGTTGTATTTTACATATGGACCGTCTATTGGAGCAGCGTTTTTTGCCCCAGACGGTCCAAAAGTTAGGTATTTTTACATTTGGACCGTCTATTGGAGATGCTCTTACCGTGCGGGTAATCAAGGTTATCGCTGGTTCCGGCAGGGAGCGGGGGCGCACCCTCATCCCGCGCCGGTGTGGATGCTGGATCAGTTTCTCAAGGTTTCTGTTTGTAATTATCTACCTTTTTGGGATGTGTTCTATCACTGAATAATTTTGATATAATTTAGGGTCTATTCGCAAAAAAGACTAACTGTCTGATTAGAGCATTTCGTTTGCCTTCATCTACCTCACACATTTTTTTTGAAAGGACGCAGGAGAGCTACGCATTTCGTTTAGAGGAAGGGCGAAAAAAGCATAATTGTCTGAGCAGGGTAGAGAACCCCCTAAAAAGAGAAAAGGAAACAAACTAGAAAGCTACTCTCGCGTCATCAAATGTCGGCCTCTAGCCAGTGACCAAGAACCCCTTTCTTCGTCCACCCATAGGAGGACAGATGCAGGTGAGCGTTCAATGTTCCGGAAGATGCGGTCATTGCGCTCCCGCCAAATTTCCCATAGCAGCAACAACACCAAGGAGCGCGCCCTCTTAGTCGTGGTCGGGACGGCCGAAAGCCCGTTGAGCCAATCTACCAAGGTGGCATTCCATCTCCAGGGTGCAGGCAAGAGAGCCGGAAGGCGGAATTTTTTATCCGCCAAATTCCAGAGGCTAACCGTCCATGGACACTGTAACATGAGGTGTTCTACTGCCTCGAGGTTTCACCGGCAGAGCGGCCAAAAATCAGAGTTCGGCCATTGCCTAGCCAGCAGTTTGTCTGTTGTCATAATCTTAGTTTGCACAAGAAGCCAGACGAAAAACTTGGGCTTGGCCGGCGCCCACGCTCTTTAAACCATCGCCATCGCTTCGTAAGCCATGGAGCCCGTGAACTGCAGCTTGTACGCCGACCGCGCGGAGTAGCATCCATTAGCAGAAAAGCACCATTCAAAGGAGTCGTTCTCGTTCAGGACGAGAGGCGCAGCGGCTGCGATCTTGGTCCAGAGCGTGACAAACGATGGGAGGGTGTCAGCTGCGATATACCCTTGCAAATCCCCAACCCAACGGTTGTCAGTGAGGGCAGCTGCCACTGTCTGGCGCTTGTTTGTCATGATCTTGAAGATGTCGGGGACGACGAGGTACGGGGCTTGGCCCCCTAGCCATGCATCAAGCCAAAAACACGCCTTCCGACCATTGCCAAGGTGGCAGCGTGCCGCTAAGGCAAACAGCGAGCGGTCGGCCATGGAGCATGGTGTTGGAAGACTAATCCATGGCCGCTCAGGGAGTCCGCTCCAGCGAGAGCCAGCATAGCCGTAACGCAGTGCCGAACTGCCGCAGGTCCACGATGCCAAGGCCACCAAGCTGTTTAGGCATGTAGATCTGGCTCCAGGCAACCCTGCAGTGACCACCATGACAAACCTCGTCCCCACGCCAAAGACATGCCCGGCGCAACTTGTCAATTTCCTTGCGGGCCCGGGTTGGCAGCTCAAACATAACAAGCCAATATACCGTCATGGATGAGAGAACGACGTTTATGAGCATGAGACGGCCTGCTGCCGTTAGGAGGCGGGCCTTCCAGCAAGCCAGACGCGCTCTAATCTTGTCCAGCGACGGCTGAAAATCAATCTTGCAAAGTTTCCTGAGGGAGAGTGGCAACCCTAGGAACCGGGTTGGCATAGAAGCCACACGGGCACCGAAGGGGGCGACTATGTCCTGCACATCCAGCCCACCGCATCTGATGGGGATCACAGAGCTCTCGGAGAAGTTAACCCGTAGCCCCGTGACGTCCCCAAAAGCAGATAGAATTGACTTAAGTGCCGCCATCTCCTCCTTCACAAGGTTGACGAAGAGGGCCACGTCGTCGGCATACAAGGAGGCGCGCACAGGTGGAATTTCACCTCACAGCCGCGAAACAATGTTGCTTTCGACCGCCTTGTCAATGAGGCGTTGTAGAGGCTCCATGGCAAGGATGAATAGGAAAGGGGAGATGGGGTCACCCTGACATACTCCCTTGGCATGGTGAATAGGATCACCAGTGTGCCCGTTGATGATCATTCGCGAGGACGCCAAGGAAAGGATCATTGAGATTCACTCACACCAGCACTGGACGAAGCCCCTTGCCCTCAGCATGTTTTGCAGGTAGGGCTAAGCAAGCATGTCAAATGCCTTGGCAATATCCAGTTTCACAAAGAGCATTGGACGTTTAGTCCGGTGAAAGTGGCGAGCTTGGGGCAAATAGGAAGTTGTCTTGGATGCTACGCCCTTTGATAAACGCACTCTGACCTGGTTAGACGAGCTCCGGGAGGCGCTTGGCGAGGCGCATAGCCAGAACCTTGAGAAAGAGTTTGGCAATACTGTACAGCAGACTGATTGGTCAAAAATCTGACATTGCGTTAGCTCCATCGACTTTGGGTATTAAAACAACATGAGCCCCATTCATTCTGTCAAGGTCGCAGGGGTTCAGCTGATATAGCTGCTGAAACGCAAGTAGGAGGTCTGAGATGATAATATCTCCGGCAGCCTTGAAAAAGGAGCCTGAGAACCCGTCTGGTCCTCCCTAGACCATGTATGAGCCTCCAACCAACAAACTCTTGTACTTCCTTCTCCTCGGTTGGATCAACCGCATCAAAATCAAATAATAGATCCTTGGTTGAGGCATCAGGAATGCTGGTTTTGATAGCATATAGATCTTCCAACTCTACACACCTGATTATCAAACCATCGGGGCAGGTGACATCGCGAATGGGGCGTGCTGCCAATCTGTTGCAGTTTGTTCGGTTATTGGGCAGTGGGATAAACCATGTTGTCACAAGTTCCGATAGCACATCGCAAAATAAAATACCCTTCCAGAGATCGACAAAGCCTAGCACTCCGCCTTGTAAAGCAGTCACCTTGCTAGGAGACCCCATTAGTGAACCCTCGTGGGGTCCTCAGCCAGCCCAGGCCGAAAAATGACGTGGTGAGTACCCCTAGGTTCAGGACACCATCACTTAGGATCTGCTGGACGGATGTGTGCTTTTGGTACGTCATGCGGCGGCTGGATGGTGACCTTGGTTCTAGATGGTGGAGCATTGTGATGGCATCCCAATTGTTGAGTTTGTAGATGTAAAGTGGTGGCTTTGGTTTGTTTTGATGTACTGGCTACCCAAAAACTTCTGCTCATGAATGAACAAAATAATAACTCAGGTAAAGCAGAACAATTGTCGAAAGTGCTCTTCTCAGCTTGAGCTCACATAAGCTTGGGTGAACAGTAAATTAAAGTAAAATTCAAAAAAATGAATTTTTTAGCAAACACTGACAATTATTTTTATTGCTTGCAAAAATTTAACATGGAATGACATTCGTGAAAAACATAGCAAAAAGAAAAAATCGATGCTCCAAAATGCTTTCGAAAATAGAACTTTTAGAGCATCGGTTTGTTTCTTTTTCCTCATCTACCACGAATGTCACTCTATGATGAAATTTTGCAAGCAAGCAAATCATTTTTCAATGACTACAAAAAAAACCCAGAATTTTAATTTGTTTTCAATTGTTTTTTGATTTAATTGTTCATCCAAGCCCACATGAGCTCAAGCTCAAATTAACCGCTTCCAACAATAGTCTATTATTCAGACTAAAAGAAAAGTACATAGACACGCATGAATAATGAAAAAATCTAACAAAAAACTATTACATCATTCTTTTACACACGACGAAGAGACTTGAGTGGAAGGTACCTAGCTACACCCTTTTTGGATCCATCCGTGCATGTAATGCGTACCTAAAATTTCATCAGATTCACAAATAATTGTCTTTCTGGCATTTGAATGACTACTACATACGGATGTATGTAGGCATATTACAAGTGTAGATTCACTCATTTTCTTCGTATGTAGTCGACATTGAAATCGCCAGAAAGACAGTATTTGGTGAACGGAGAAAAATAACTTCTTGAGTAGATAAAACACAAAATGCTGAAGATGGAGTGGCCTTCTTGGGCGACTTTTCCCATTAAAAGGTACATCGCCAACTCAATCAACGCGAAAAAGAGAACCGTCAAGACTTGTTGCTCCCAACGTAGATAAAGACCATCGATCCGGCGTGCCGCTGCCTTGAGGTGTTCAACGAGTCTCGCCGTCGTATCGTTCTCCATCGCGGCTGCCTTGAGGCGCTTCGTGATTCTTGCCGTCGTCTCCTTCTCCATCGCCTTCACGATGCGGACCCGTACCCACTCAATCACCACGTGAAAAAGAAGCGTCAAGACATATTCCTCCAAGCGTAGAGAAAGAGCAATGCCCCGGCGCGTCGCTGCCTTGATGTGCTCCATGACTATTGCCGTCATATCGATGCCCCGGCGCCTCGCTGCCTTGAGGTGCTGCTTGACTCTTGCCGTCATCTCGTTCTCCATTGCTCTCGGAACTTTGAGATAGGAAGCAAACTATGGAAACAGCCGGGGCATTTATAGATGCAAGTCGATGGCCCCCAAACCCACGTAGGGTGGACTATTTATAGATGCAAGTCCCCAAGACGGTAGGTCGTTTTGGATGGATCGATCCAGCTCAGTCCATGTCGCCCACGAAATCGTTAGCGCTGCAGGACGTCAGCCGGATCCGATTTCGACACGAGTGCGCTGCACCCGGAACGTGTGGGGAAAATCTCGCATCCCACGGCTGATCTTCTAGTGCACAGGCCGACTCGCGGCACCGACTCGCCGCGTCGTTGTAACCGTTGCAACTTGCAACACTGCTCGTGGCACTGACTAGCTACACGGCCTCGCAACGTCATCTCGCCGTAGCGGCGCCGCCGCCACCCGTAACGGCACTGCTCACCGTAGCGGTGACACGGACAAGCTCTTGCAGCGTCGGCTCATGCTGCGGGGCCCGCCCGTCACCGGTTTGCAGTATGGCGGCGCCCATGTAAGCACCTGTTCGCAGCATCGACTGCCCCTTGAAGCAACTCTACCTGATCCTCTAAAACTGGTTAGAGTAAAAAAATAATTTACTCTTTTAACTGGCACCTAGCCGATCACCTGAACCGAACAATGGAGTAATTTTTTTACTCCGCCTGCTATCCGGCATATAAATATGCTCGGCCCTGACCGTGCGGAGTAAAAAAAATCTGGTCTCTCTCGTACCTTCTCATCCCATCTGTCTTTTCGCCGGTAACCTTCCGCCGCCCCCCTCGCTAACTCGTCACCTCCCTTGGCCCTCACTGCCCTTCTGCCCGAGTCCAAGCCCTTCGCCGGTCATCGCCATCGCGGAATCGGGGTGAAACGCCCCCATCGTCGCCTTAACCGATTCGTCGGATTGCTCTCGAATCTTGTTTCTTGTTGGCGGCCGCCGCATCTGACCATGCTTACACACCGTTGCCAGTCATTCCCATGCATCATCGCCCGCTAGTTTGGCGTAAGCGTCGTCGGTCGGACGGTGCACCACCACCGCCTTGCAAGTGTTCGACGGTTTGCCTAGGTGAGTTTTTCTGGCTTCTTTTTCTTTCGTTTCGTTTTGTTTTGTACAATCAAATTTAACCGATCCGTTTGAATTGAAGATGAAGAGGTTGAGGGAGATGATCTTCGAAGACACGCCGCTATCCGAAGAGAAAGAAGACGGCAAGGACTTTGAAACTGTTCTTGGCATGATTTTTAATGATGATATTTGGCGGCCGAGGAGCAGATCGCAATTTGGCCGCATACAACTCAACCGTGGTAGAGCGAAGGGCCATGTCAAGATCATGAGAGATTACTTTGATTGCGGAGAGATAAGTGTAAGCCATCTGATGAAGTGCATTGCGGTTGTTTGTGTTTTGGCATATGGGTATTTGGCCAATTCAATTGACGACTGTGTCCGCATTGGTGAAGGCACAATCTTGGAGGTCGATCGAAGGTTCACTAAAGCAATGATCAATGTTTTTGGCCCGGAAGACACCGAGAGGCTAATGATAGAGTGAAGCAAGAGGATGGCCAGGGATGTTTGGATCACTTGACCATATGCACTAGACCTGAAAGAATTGTCATGTAGGGTGGAAAGGTCAGTACAAAGGCCACTGCAACAATCCAGTGATCATTCTTGATGCAGTTGGAATGAAGGAACTTTGGATATGGCATTCATTCTTTGGTTTGTCTGGCTCTCACAATGTCCTGAATCTGCTGCCGAGATCACCACTGTTTGCTAGGCTTATTACAGGAGATGCTCCTCCTTGAAACTATACAGTCAATGGGCACAACTACATAATGGGTTTCTACCTTGCAGATGGCATTTAACCCCACGGGCCACATTAGTCAAAACAATTCCATGTTCAAGAGGTAACAAAAATAATCACTTTGTCCGACGTCAAAAAGCGGCTAGAAAGAAGTGGAGAGAGCCTTAGGTATGCTTCAGAAGCGCTTTGCCATTTGATTGGGGCCCTGCCAAGTATTGGAGCTCCGATGTTCTATGACAAATCATGACTTGTTGCATCATATTGCATAACATGATCGTTGAAGATGAGAGAGATATACCCGAGAACTTGCGGTACATCACCGGACGGGCTCCTATTGAGCAGTATGATCCAAATAGAATCTAGGCATTCCTTGAAGCGCATCATAGGATTGAGAACGACAAGTTCATAACCAACTCAAGAAGATCTTGTTGAGCATCACTAGAAACTTCATAGCACTTCTTAGTTGTGTTTTTACATGTTATTTGCTACATTTGAATAATTTGGCGTGTTTACATTTGAATAATTTCATTTGTAAACTTTGAATTCAGTTTCTAAATTATATCGTGATTTGCTTGAACTTTCATATTTTATGTTTAGTTTCTATATGTGTACTAATATATAGTTGCAATGTAAACTAGAATTGCATAAGTTGAAAGAAAACAAAATTATACTCTATTATATTTAGGAGATCGGCTAGGTCCGACCAAAAGTTAACAGACCTTTATTTGGCGAGATACTTCTCTATTTCTAAGGGACCCGCTAGAGTTGCTTTTACAATTGCAGCCAAGCTGTCCGGCATCGTTTTTGTCACTCGCGGCAACAACCTTCCCCGGCTTGAAGCGCCGTCGTTTGCAAAACCGCCTTTGCACCTTGATTACCCCTCGTCTGGTTTAGAATATTACTAGTTTATATCTTTTTCCTCAAAAGTGACCATGAGTATCAAACACACGTGAAGTAATGCTAATAGACATGAATTCAAACAAGCTATCTATCATTAGAAATTCCAGTGTCCCGGATTGTAAATCATCGTTGTTAGGAGAGAGATCAGTGATATGGAAATAGGCTAGGGCATGAGGACTTTACTTACAACCTTAGGGCATCTCCAACATGGACTTTCAAAGCGCTTGCAAACTTTTGAACAGATGTGTCTCGGCGCAGTTTGTCATCAACGCGGTACCCAGTGGTGTCATGGGGTCAGATCCCAGCACCGCCAGCCCCACAACCAACAACGAAAGATTCAGCAGCCGCTGCCGCCGGCGTTGGCCGCGGTGGCGCCCAGTGCCAAGGCGCTAACGTAGGAGGAGGCGGAGGCAACCCCTCGAGGTGGGTGGGGCACCTCAAAGCCGGGCTTCACGCCGCTGACGGCGGCTCACTGGTGTCTTGGCGGCAACAAGCGACCCCATGGTGGTGGTCTTTGGCGATGGTGGGCATGGCGGCAGTTGCGGATCTGGATCCCACCTAGATTCGTCGTAGATTCTTCACATGGGTAGTCGGCGGCGCGATGAGGGCTCCGGTGAAGGCATGGAGGATCTCCGCTGGAGTGCCGGCGGCGGCATACGTCTTTATGGGAAAACTCCGCGCGGTTCCAGCCAGCCGCGCGATCGGGACAACGCAGATTCCGGTGAAAACCATGCCTGACTGCGGTCTTGGTGGATGAAGGCGACGTCTCTGACTTCATTTCCTTCTCGATGCATCACCATTGCAGGTTACGTCAACTCGATCGAGATGTTCTGGGGGAAACCCTAGATCTGGGTCTACCGGATCGAGCGATGAAAGCGCCTTCGGTGTCGTTCTCCCTCCTAGGGGCATCATTTTGGAGCCGATCTTTGGTGGGGCAAGAGGAGGAGCGATGTTACATCTACCGCAAGGCTGACGGTGGATCCCGGTGGCATGGCGACGGGCGCGTGTGGACGGATATGTGCAGGATGGTGGTGTTGTCTGAAGCCGTGGTGGCATCGACGGCAGGCATGGCAAGGTCGATGCGTCAGTACCTGCTCTGGAGATGGATTTGATGGAAGATGGCGGCGGCAGCCTCTAATAGTGTGTCGGACCAGTGTGTGACCCAGTCACGACATTGTGGCTTGGCTGGGGAATCCGCCTTTAGATGTTAGGCTTTGGTGCGATGTCTGTTTAGTATCCGGCTCAGACATTCGGCACCCCTTCATCAAGTGGATAGGAGTAGCGACATGTGTTGCCAAGATGGTGGTTTTAGGCTTACTGATGTATTTTGTAAAGTCTTTGTGAATAATTAATAAAGTGATTGTATGCATCGTCCGGATCACGAGGCGAGTATATCCTCCTTTTCTAAAAAATCCAACGCGGTACCCCTTCAGTCTGTGGACCAGTCCAGTTGTCTGAAATCCCACAAATCGGATGCAAACCAGAGGGCTTTGCTCACGTCTGGACTGCTACCACATACGCGTTCGACGCCCAGTCCCACCCAAAAACCTTTCGCCAGACCCGCAAAGTGGTTGCCCCACATTCATGTCGGTCAGCGTCGCTCTAGAGCGGATGTGAGTCCATGCCATTGATGTCGGTAAGAACGACGTGACTGGTTCTCAATGCTGACGCAACAACCAAGAAGCCTACTCCGGCTGGAGTGGGAAGCGTCGCTTCAATGCTGACTCGACAACCAAGAAGCCTACTCTGGCCAGTGCACCGCATTGAAGTCGGCTTTCGTCCCTTCGCTTGGCAACGCCTATTTAAGTCTGGCTCCGGCGCCATCCACATCACACCGCAACACTCCTCTCCACTCACTGCCTCTTCGATTCTCTCTGCTCCGACACCGTCCACACCACACCGTCCACACATGCCGAAGTCATGGTTTTCTGGGCCGACAAGTGGCAGCTCCGAATCTCCACTTGGATCAGGATCTTAGCGCCATCACTGTCACTCTCCAGGGTCCTCGACTTTGATGGCGGCCTCTTCCTCTGAGAAGGAGGAGATCATCATCTCCTCCTGCGACAAGGAGGAGCATGACAGACGAGGAGTACCAGTGGAAAATCCTCTACTCCTCGTTCGTCATCGTCGCCTCCACCAGGAGACCGCGTGAAGGAGGGGTTGGCTATCACACTGCGTCTGGCGTGCCAAGGCCGTGAAGGAGGTGTTGCCGATGATCGCGAAGGCGCTCAGGCGACACCTCACTACCTTGGTGCCCGCGATGGTGGCGGCTCCTTGTTAGAGCATCATGGCGCCCAAGAAGAGGGTGCCAGTGAGGCGCGCGATGGGAGCGGCGCAACGCGGCACGCCACTCGGCATTCACGAAGTCCGACGAGGCACTGACTTGATCCGTGCGGACCCCGCCCTTGCAGAGGCCTGGCCCGTGACCGGTCGTTAACACCGCAGAGCTGATCACGTGGTGCCTACACCACCTCGACTAGGAGCTCGCGAAGATTGGCGAGGAGTGATCCCTCAGCAAGACCGCCGCTGGCGCTGGCGGCAGGGGCAAAGGGCAAGACTCCCCATCCAGGGTCGGCGTTGGCTGTGGTGGCCCTCCGTACGTCGCAAGAGGAAGCAAATCGACTCATCCACGACCGCTAGCCAGCGACCGGGCAGGGCTGCCGCACCCCCGTGCCCTTCCACCACTGAAGGGGACCACTTTGACGACGACGGCGTCAACAATGGCAGGGACGGCGGTGGAGGTGCCGCCGGGCTGACCGGCCGAACGTACGAGGTCACCGCCCTGTACAAGTTAGTCTTGGTTCTTTTAGGTTTAAGTTGAGCGGACGAAACATCATCCAATTTATATAAATTATGGCCAAACTTATGTCCGTTTGAATGAATTCCAGCATGTTTGCATGAATTGTGTCTGAATGAGTTAGAGTTGCGGGTGGAAATTTGTGGCAAGCGTTGGATGCCGGCTTTCGAACCACTGTCTACAGACTCGTTCGCGGACAGATAGTGTGTTCGTTTTAGGGGTCCGTGTTGGAGATGCCCTTATACTTGCACTTAGAATCTTGTCTTAATTTTCAACATGGTCCCACTAAACACTGTAATGATGTGCTTTCAGCGTGTAAATGTGAACAATACGTTCAAATAACATCACGCCCGATCGAGGTTACCTCAGTTCTCAAGGATTTATCCAGGCATTGTAACTAATATAAATTACAAATTTTATGTACCAATAGAAATAACATCAATAGAAACTTCTTTTGAATACAAATCTAGGGATATAAATTGTATTTATGATATTTAACTTAAATTTTGCTATAGTTAAACCTATGGTCAAAATTTTGAACTAAAATGCAAGGGCACCGTACTTGTAAACCCGGAGTATGTATGTACATACAACTTTCCCATAAACGTGCTCAGAGTTCAGAATTTGGGAAGAAAAGAAGGAGAAACGGAAAGGGAAAGAAACAGGCCCGAAGCAGAACACGCACAAGTTGTTCCTCGGAGCTTCCGCGACCGCTCCAACAGCTAACTCAGCGTCATCACGACGCCGTCTCGCCCCGCGTTCCGACTTCGGCTCACTCGCCCTCCCCCCGGTTAAAAAGTGACGCGCCCACCGGGACTCGAACGCGCGGCGCCCACCCCACAGGCGCGCAGAAAAAACAGGGGAGGCAGGCGACTTAACCCTACTCCGCCCCCCCTGACCAGAGGAGCGGGCCCCCTTCCGATGGACGGGGCCGCCGCCCACGTCGCCGCCGACTCGGCGGAGGCCGACAGGGCCTCCTCCTCGGCGTCGTCTACCGGCTCGGCCTCCCGGCGCTCCCGGCCGCACAGGGGGATTCACCTGCGGCGGCGGCGCCGGCCGTTGTCCGCTCGGAGAGGAGAGGAGGGCGACGGCGACGGCGGCAAGGGCGCCGGTGACGGCGTGCAGGACCTCGGGCTGCCTCTGGGGATGTCCTTCGCGGCGGTTCTCGCCCAGGTGAGCGTTCACTCCGGTTTTTTGGCTTATGATGTTGTTCCTTGATTGGTAGGCGGCCGAAAGATCCGATTTTTTCGCCCCTCGTGCGGTTCTGCGGATTGTTGCCTTCGAGCATGGTCCCTGGATTGCTAATTTACTGTGTTGTTGGGGTTAATTCTGTGCTCCGTAGACTCAGGAAGAACCTGTGACCAATTGGATGTCAATGGCTAATTTGGCCATATTTTATAATTTAATTTAGTAGGATATCTGCAGCTTTTAACGAAGCCCTCAGGAGTTCCTCTGTCTCCTAGGAAGTACAAATGCCACTCTAGTTCTTTCGGTAAACGTGCAGAAACATTTGATACGGTGGAAATTTCTAGTAGTAGTTCTTTTGTGGGGAAAAACGATCTTCTTTTCGTGTTCCAATTTATTCAGTTCTTTTCGTGTTCCAATTTATTCAAATGATTGCCGTGTTGTGTTTTTGTGCAGTTCGTGAAGTTTTGAATAACATACACCGCGTGGGCCACCGTTCAGAACAATTGTGGTACTGGTAGAATGGATAGGCAAAAGGTTTAATAGGTGGTATCTGACCAGAATGGATTATTCTGGTTTTAATGTGGTTTTCTAGTGCCTTTGTTATATCTTTTCCATAGTATTTTAACTGTACAATTTTTCTCAAACAGATCGAATCGTAAAAATGCTAAAGAATTGTTAAAAAAATGTTAAAGAAGGCGCAAATCACAAACCAAGCCAAAAAAACAGGGCAAAAACCCCCAAACCAAGCAGCAATGAAAAGCCAAAAAGTATAGCTAAAAACTGCTATACAGAACACCAAAACCCCTAAGCTAGGCAGCTCCGGTAGGTCTTGGGGGCACGTGTGGTGGGGTAACTGACGAGCGCTTTCCTTTGGTGTACAATTTGTTGAGAATTTTTTTTCTGCAGGATATAGTGGAGCGTTACCACATGCTGTTACTAAACACGAAAAGTTTCTCAGTGCATTGATTTCTGTTAACGCGGTTCAGTGCAAAAGCGATTTATATATTTATTCTGCTATTGTTTCCCGAGTCAGACATCTGTGCAGTCTGTCGTACTTGGGGTTTTGAGGGTTAGTACGTGTTTATTAAGGAAGGAAACACAAAATTTTGTTAGGGTGCTGCTCGATCAGGGCATCAACAATGCAAACATAATAGTTCCATTTTAAGACCAGAAATAACCTATGGGTTCCATGATTTGATAATAAATACCCATTTTTATTCCTTTTGAAGTCTATCCTTCAGCATAATGCTGTTTGACTTGGTGCTTTCAGTGGTTAAGGCTTAGTTTGCTGCTGTTACTGTACTGCACTGAAATTATTTTTATAACCTATTGTGGAAAAATAGCCACGAAAGAAGGAATATTTTGGTTAGCCAAACAGTAGGCAAAAGTTTGTAGCGCAAACAATATTATCATAATCTAGCGCAATGCCAAATGCAGAATAAGAATGATTTCTTTCTTCATAACTTTAATTATTTTGGAAGTTGTAGCGTCAGCATCCTACTTGGTGCTGATATGTGTATCATAGAAATTAACATCTCAGTATTTATTTTTTCTAGTTGATTGAGCCTACTGACATATTTGTCATGATATGTATAGATATGAACATCTCAATATGTCTTAATTGGTAGAGTTCGCTCACATATTTTTGATTTATCATGGTCTAGTAGAAATGCATTCCACAAATATTCAACCAAACTTAACTAGTTACCAAATAAATGTAGTAAAATTATGTGGGAGTTAGAAAGCCAGTAATCAGCTGCTAATGCTCATGTGTGTATGTGTGGTGTGTGTTCTCAGAAGCATGGACTAGGCTTTCATTTGTAATCTTCTTATTCTGTAATTAACTCTTATTGGGGAAGAAATTTACTAGTTACAATACTTAGTCCTAACTCCTGAATAACAAGGACATCTTTTCCATTATAGGTTCTGAATAAAAGCGGCGGTTCTGGAAGCAGATTACAACCTGATTTTCTTTCAAAGGTGTGCACTTCATATCTCTTCTTTTTACTCTTTTCGCAGCGATTGCTTCAGATAGAAACTAACCATGGTTCCTTAACACTGAATTTGAATGCAGATGTGCACCTCAGCAGTGAAGGAGTCCTTAACAAATGTATGACTGGTTCAACTTACTCAATGCTCTGCTTCGACTGGTTTGGTATATCTGACATAACTTTTCTGTAGATATATGGAGACAGATTTGATAGTTTCATGGGAAACTTTGAGAAATCATTCGGCAGTACACTGAGGACCCTTCATCTACTCAACGAGGCACCTGCCTGTGAGCAAGATATCCCTCAATGTTCTCACGGTGATGGCAATCCTGTGGCTGAGACCAAGTTGAGTGGCGCTGACTCAATAGGCCCGATACCTGATGTCCAGCAGAATACACACTTGAATTCCATGAATAAGCAGATTATTCTTCACACGGGTGTCAATCAGCAGCTGATTCAGCTACCTCGTAGCAGATCTAGTCCAGAATGTGATCAGGACATCCTTAATGTATTTGAGAGATCTCTGAATGAGCAAGTTCGTTCAAATGAGCTCAAAGAACTTGAAATAGGGCTTAATATGAGGAAGTTGCAACTAAAGCAATCTCATTTAGCTCTCAGCTCCTACTCACACATGTTAGAGAAGATCAAGATCTCTATGGGATTTCAGAAAGCTGCTTTCAGAGAGGAGAAATTAAAGACTCAAATGCAGGACACGAGACATGCTGAACTCCTCAAGAAGCTTATAGATATGCTTCTGACAGCAGTAGTTTTTATGTCTGCCTGTTTCGGATATGGAACATATATTTATTCGTACCAGCGGATAACCGCTGTTACTGCAGCCTGTGCAGCTGCTTCAAGGGTATGTGCCATTGTCTTTGATCGCCATTTAATTACTAGGAATTATTTGATCGAAGATAAGCTCATCTCCTTTCTTTTGTTATGACTTGTTTTGCAGGAGTCCAAATCTTGGTGGATACCAAATTCTGTATCAGCTTTCAACTCAGGATTGCTGTTTTTTAGATGTCATTTGATTGCAGCAACAAGGATATCATTTGGCATGCTGATGATTCTATTGATCGGTTGGTTGATATTCCAGCGTTCTGCAATGACTGGGCCCAACATGCCAATAACATTCAATCTTGTGTTATTGGGAGGTGTTTGTGGTTTTGTTGGAAGGTTCTGCGTTGACACCCTAGGCGGGGATGGAAATGTTTGGCTTGTATTCTGGGAAATCCTTTGCGCCATCCATTTACTTGGAAACAGCTATCCATCTCTTCTATACCGTGGTCTTTATGGTCCTATTTCTGTGACGCACAGACCCAAGGCTCTCGGTTTGCCATATTGGGTTCGCCGGTACATATTCTACGCTGTGCTCTCTTTGATCCTTCCATGCTTGGCTGGTTTGTTGCCGTTCGCATCTCTATCAGACTGGAGGGAACATGCAGTTGATTATATGAGGTCCAGATTCACTGGAAATGACATTGAGACTTGAGAGACCAGATGTGGCCATTATTTAGCATGGGAGCAGAAACTTCGGAAAATTTGTCAGGCAGAATAGCAATGAGCACATGCGCAAGGTTGGACCTGTTTTCTGAAGATGAAGTCAGTATAGGAGTGCCATCATCTGGCCTGAATCTCCCTTCCTAAGTCATCTGGTGAACCAGGTTTTGATGGTTGTGCTCTTTTGTCACAACCATTATGTAATTTTGCCTATGTAATTTCTCCCCTTTGGGAATGTTCAATACATCATCATGAGGACTCTTTAGTTGTCTATATGTTTTATGGCTCAAATATTGTGTGGACATTGCCCTAGGTGAATCCATTGGTTTATTCTTTTGTCGTCACCAACATCCTGTGTTGTTCAACATATTTTCATTTGGTTGGTCAGCCGCTGGCAATGCAGCCGTCTCTTTTTCTGTCCGATTCCAGACTGTGAGCTGTTTGGTTAGGGACAGTTCTCTTGCCACAGGAGTGGTAAAACTGACCAGTTGTAAATTGCAAGTGCAACGTATTGATTTGCATTTGGTTGATCAGTTGTAAACTGCAACGATTTCATTTGCTGTTCTTTATCACCTGTAAATTGTAATGTTAATGTATCTTATTTTGTTTTTGGCAATGAGAAATCTTAAATTATTGATTCCATTCCAGTGCTTGCCATCTCATTTGGAGATGTTTGTGTTAATTTCTGTCCGGTTTGATGTTTCGGAATCTGGGCAATTCCCATGACAGCAATCTACAAATCGCCGTCTTGAAAAGGACAGGAAAGATTCAGCAGCTAAAACTTGTGAACTAAAGAGTTGGGCGAGCCAGCCGAGGGAAGATAGTCTCTCAGCCGTGCAAGCTCATGGCAGTGGCCATGTCTCCCTCTCTGAGCCCCACCTCACCTCTCCAAACAGGCGCCCAAAGCTGCGCCGCCGCTCATCGCCATGACGAGACACTAATCTTGAATGTGAGGGGCCTGGCCAGGTAGAAGGGGGCAACCTTCTGAAGTGATAGAGTGGGTGGACATAGTTTGTGTGCAAAAAACTACTCCCTCCGTGTAAACTAATATAAGAGCATTTAGAACACTAAAGAAGTGATCTAAACGCTCTTATATTAATTTACAGAGGGAGTAAGAGAGAACAGTTCTCAGATAAAGAGTTAATGGCAATGAGATAGCTAGCTTCCAACATGAGCAGCACCTATCGGCATTCAGTTGAAAGGTAGCTCTGCAATATGAGTGAGATATGTTTACTTAAGAGATACCTTGTTGGCTGATAGGATTTGTTTCTCATGGAGCCCGTAGCCTAGTCTGGGAGTGTGGAATGAAAGATGTGCAGTGTGGAGTGCCAAGTGCTCACACAACAGTTCACTTTCCGACCGCGTTTACATACTTGTACAGTTCACATTCTGTTGCCAGTGCAAACTGATCGTATTGTCCATGTTGTTGACTACTCCCTCCATTCCAACATAATTGCCGTGGTTTTAGTTCAAATTTTAGCACATATTTTGCTACGGATGGAGTATTTGACTGTGACCTTGCTCCATACCTGTACAGTTCAGTTTCTATGGAAATACAATCTGTTTCTACCACAGAAGGTCCAGAATCTCAGTGTCTATGTCTATATACCACCAGATGCGCATACGCAGCCATGCAAGTTGATTTGCTTAGAAGATCTACAGTGCTACTTCTGGCCTGCTCATCAAAAGGGTCATCTCATCACCTATTGTGTTACTGTTCATGTTGGATCCTTTTCAGCCTTCATGATACTGTAAATGCAATTGGAGTCACAGTGAGTGACCAAAGAACTGAAGATACAACAAACTTCTAATCTACTGTTGGTTCTTTTCCTCTTATGTTTTCATGGACGCAAGCAAAGCATTAGCCTCTATAGATGTTCGATCCTTTTCGTCTTACTCCAAATAGACCTGATCATTGACGTCGTGATTAAGGCATTGCCCCAAACAGCAGCCGTGTACAAGGAGACTATTTCTGCCTTTCTGGTGTCGCTCATTCCAAACATTTTTTTCTTTCTAAACCAATCTATAGAGAAGGCCTTTTTGTGTCTCTTGTAGCGCAAACCGGGAAAATGCTTGTTTGGGTGTAACTATTTGTTTGCACCATGTTCTCTTCTTACCTATCTAGCCGTTGGATATATAGGCGAGAAAAATTGTGCACAAATAGAGACATGTATATTCTCTCCCTCGTCTTTGAAAGAGTAGGTGAGCACAAATGAATATATGATCTTCTGACAGCAATGAATATGGAAGTGAGTACTGTTATTGTTTCTGACAGGGATACGGGAGCAAGTAGGTGAGACATTACGGGCGATATAATCGACGAAAAATGAAGTAGTAGTCCAATATTTCCACAGTAACACCAACATTATCAGTTCAGGAGCTTGTCTTGTTCTTCACCTTCCAGAAATTCAGTGTCCTTGTTTGATTGAGCTGATCATATATATCATGAGATGAGCATGCGATGGTACGCCATGTGGATTTGCTTCTGAAGATTTACAATGATACTTCTCATCTGTTGACGTATCTTCTTTTTTTTTTGACGTGATCTCATCGCCTGTATGGCTGTATTTGTACATACTGTACATGTTGGGTGCCTCTTCCCGAGACTGTACATGAAACCGCAGAGATGCAAATACAAGTTGCTGATCTACCAGTAGCCTTTACGAATGCTTGAAACACCGAGCCTGGTGACTACTGAAAGCCTCCAGTATTCTGCATTCCTGCAGTTCTGATGAGTTCATCCAAACAGGCAGTCGCCCCAGTGCTCATTCATAACTCACGGCCTCATGCCCTGCCATCTCATGGCTCAGCAGGCCAAGCATGTCAAACACCTCCGCAGCCTGCGGATGAGACCGATCCCCGCAGACAAACTCATGCACGTCGCCGTCGATATCCACGGCGCTGCGGCCAGGCCTCTTCTTCACCCCCCGGGCTTTCATCAGGCCCCTGACCTTGCCGGCCCCATCCCATTTCCCGACGGCTGCGTAGATGTTCGACAGCAGCACGTAGTTCGAGTCACCGCCATGGTCCTGCTCGAGGAGGTACTGCATCAGCTGCTCGGCCATGTCCACCTCCCCGTGCATCCGGCACCCAGCAAGCAGAGCTCCAAGCACCACCTCGTTCGGCCGCACCGGCATGGTCGCCACCATGCTCATGGCCTCGTCCAGGCGCCCGGCTCGGCCGAGCAGGTCGACAACACACCCGTAGTGCTCCATCCTCGCTGCGATGCCGTGCTCCGCCCTCATGGCGTCATAGTACCTCAGCCCCTCGTCGGTGAGGCCGGCATGGCTGCAGGCCGTGAGCACGCCCGTGAACGTTACAGCGTCTGGCTTGAACCCCTTCCTCCTCATTGCCTCAAAGTGCTCGATGGCGTCCGTGCACCGTCCGTTAGCTGCGAACCCGACGATCATCGAGTTCCAGGAGACCACCGTCCGCTTCCTCATGCTGTCAAACACCTGCCGTGCAAACTCCACCTGACCGCACTGAGCGTACATGTCGATCAACGAGTTGGCGATGCGGATGTTGCCCTCCAGCCTCTCCCTGGTCACGAACCGGTGCACCCACATACCGAGACCAAGCGCGCCGACCTCGGCGCACGCGGAGATGGCAGCTACCAGCGTGACATAGTCTGGCTCGACACCGTCCAGCAGCATGGCATGGAAGTAGTCGATCGCCTCGTCATGGCGCCCGTTCTTGACGCACCCGTCGATCAGCGCCGTCCAGGAGACCTTATCCGGGTCCGGCATTCCGTCGAACACCTCGCGCGCGGCGGCCACGAGGCCGTTGCGCATGAGGCCGGTGATCATGGTGTTGTAGGTGACCAGGGACCTGAGGGGCATGGACCCGAAGAGCTAGAGGGCGTGGTGGGGGAGGCGGGACGCGAGGTAGAACCGCGCGAGGCAGGTGCAGAGGAGGAGGTGGCCGGGGAACAACTTGATGGCGAGGGCGTGGAGCGATAGCGCGAGGGGCCGGGCGAGCGGGGAGGAGGGGGCGCCGGCGCAGGCGGAGACGACGGTGGGGAGTGTGACGTCGTTGGGCGCGGGCGCGGCGGGGGAGGAGAGCATGGCGGAGAGCGCCGCGGCTGTCGACGGCAGGTCGCCCTCCCGCGCCGGGCGCGCGATGCCGGGCGTCCATGAGACCACGTCTCGTGGAGGCGTGCGGCGGCGCGGCTTTGGGGTGGCGCGCTGCGCGGGTGGAGGAAGAGTGAGAGATGGAGAGGCGGCCGCTGCCATGGCCGAGAAGCTTTCGGCTCGAACGGTGGAACCTGACCAAATGCTGAAGATTGCTGTCAATGTACCTGCTGAACTGAATTCCGCTCCTTCTCAAGGTGTTGGATGACCCAAAACCAGTTTTATAGCCACACCCATTTTGTAATCGAGAAATCTAACCACCAGTAGACTGGTCATTAGGGATAGGCACGAACGAACCACGCAGCGCACGATCTGCATCGAACGGATCCGCTTTTCCCCGCATATCCCGCCCGCTTTCCCTTCCAATTACGCTGACCACATTCACTTTTTTCTTTTAATCCAGCTTTCCTTCTAAATTAATTCCTTCTAATTTTAGAGGGTGCTTGGATACGTTTTAGTCCCATGACTAAAAGTAGTGGGACTAAAACTTGCTAGCCTCACCCATGCTTGGATCTAAATACTAAAGAGACTAAAATCAAGTTATTGAGCATTTATTATCCTCCAAACCCTCCAATTCAGAACTTGCATGTGTTAAAGGAGAGGAATTAAATAAGGAGAGAGAGGGCTAATACATATTTTAGTAGGTTTCCTATGACTAAAATGTTTTAGCCTCAAGACTAGTCCTAGCCTCAAGGGTGCTTGGAACTTTAGCCTCTAAAAAAGACTATTTTTAGTCAGACTAAAAATAGTCCCTTGGATCCAAGCACCCTCTTAATGACTCCGTCGCCCTGAATCCCGTTGCTGCACTCTTTTCTTCTTTTTATGTTCTTATCTTAATGACTGCGCCTTTGATCCCGCGGCTCTTTATTTCTTTTTCTACTATTTCCTTCTATATTTTTTAACACTGGAAAAAGGTGCCTAGGAAGAGACTTTAACCCGAAACCTTCGGATTGAGAACATATTCCTACTACCAACTGGACTAACAACTAAATCATGCATGAATACTAAATTAGAAAGTTTTATGCCTAACCATGCGTGCATCCGGATGGCCACACATCAAGGATGACCACACATCAAGCAGGTACATCAACAACCAAGTATACTCCAAACATTATACGTACGAATACTAACTGTGATCAATAACACATCTCGATAACTTTTGTGTAAATATGTCACGCTCAATATGCGACCCTATCCAAAAGGAACTCGAAGGTCCCACCAAGAATAGACCCGCATATTGAGACGCTTTTGCAAGGTGGATATCATTACATCAATATTACATAATAGATGGGGATACATACAAAAGGCATACAATGCCACACGAATACAACAATACATCATCCATAAGATCAACATCTGACTACGGATGAAACACAAACAGAAGCTCAAACGACATCCACCACCGCTAGCCAGTGCCGACTGGAACCTATCCCCGATCGAAGAAGAAGCGGAAGAAGAACTCCAAAACAAGCAAACATCGCTCTCGCGTCATGATCATAGCATAACCTGTACACCTGAATTGTTGTTGTAGTAATCTGTGAGCCACGAGGACTCAACAATCCCATTACCATGGGTATCAAGACTAGCAAAGCTTAATGGGTAAGGAAGGGATAAAGTGGTGAGGTTGCGGCAGCGACTAAGCATATATGGTGGCTAACATACATAAATGAGAGCGAGAAGAGAAACAAAGGAACGATCGTCAACTAGTAATGATCAAGAGGTGATCCGAGCTCCTACTTACGTCAATCATAACACGAAACCGTGTTCACTTCCGGACTCCCGAGAAGAGACCATCACGGCTACACACTTGCGTTGATGCGTTTTAATTCGGATCTGGTGTCAAGTTATCTACAACCGGACATTAACAAATTCCCATCGCCGCATAACCGCGGACACGGCTCTCGAAAGTTTATACCTGCAGGGTGTCCCAACAGCCCATGACAAGCTCTCGCGATCAACGAAGAATAGACCTTCTCCCGGAAGACCCGATCGGTCTCGGAATCCGGTTTACAAGACATTTCGACAATGGTAAAACAAGACCAGCAAAGCCGCCCGATCGCCGACAATCCCGATAGGAGCTGCACATATCTCGTTCTCGAGGCAACACCGGATGAGACATCCTACGAGTAAAACCGGACCTCGAGTTTCCCGAGGGCCCCATGATCTACTCGGTTCGGACCAACACTTAGACAAGCATTGGCTCGGGGGCTAAAATAAAGATGACCCTTGGGTTGGCCGACCCAAGGAAGGGTATAGGTGGTGGTGAGGCAAATGGTAAAACTAAGGTTGGGCCTTCTTTGGACAAGTTTTATTAAAGCGCTTAACCGAGGGGTCCCATAAATCACCCGACCGCGTTAGGAGCATAAAATCCGGGAACATAACACCGGTATGATGGAAACTAGGGCGGCAAGAGTGGAACAAAACACCGGGCATAAGGCCGAGCCTTCCACCCTTTACCAAATATATAGATGCATTAATAATATAAGAGATATTATGATATCCCAACATAACCACATCCATCATGGAGCAATCTTCAACTTCACCGCAACTAACAACGCTATAAGAGGGCTGAGCAAAGCGGTAACATAGCCAATCAACGGTTTGCTAGGAAGGGTGTCAAAGGTTAGAGGTTCATGGCAATTTGGGGAGGCTTGAAGAGCAAATGATAGGTAACGCAGCAAAGCGATAGAACAAAGCAACTAGCATAGCAATGATAGTAGTGAGATCCGAGGTAGCGGTCATCTTACACGAAATCCCGCTAGGAAGAAGAACGAGTCCATGAAGAAGACGAACGGGAGTAGTCGAACGAATCCTCACAACCGCAACATTACCGGAACTAAGAAGCAACACCGGAAAGAAGCAAACAACATGATAAACACACAAGCATAAACATGGCATGATGCATAAACAAGTATGATGCATGTCCGGTTTAATGAGGCATGGCATGGCAAAGTGCAACAAACAATACTACAAATTAAGTGGGGCTCAATATGCAACGAGTTGCATATTGACAAAACACCACATTGACATATTTAGTTTAATCTCGTTTAAGCTACCAAGTAATGTTAAATGTTGTTAAACATGGCAGGAGGTGAAACATAAGTAATCTAACTATCTAGGCAAGTTTAAATGAGGCCGGAACAACAAACAACATTTCTGGAAAATCCTCATATGCAATTTATGAATTTGCTACTGTTCTTCCCTAAAACATATTTTATAGTTGTTAAACAGCAAAATAAAGTGCATCATGTTAAACTAGGCATTTTCCACCCCATTTACATATAAAGTTTATTTAAAACCGAGCTACGGTTATTTAGTTATGAAATAAATCATTTTAACATGGCATTATGCAAAACAAATGCAAACAGCAGTTTAAACATGGATGAAAGTGGCATATTATGAAAGTACATGAAAAGCGAGCATCTTACATATATAGTTTATTTAATTACGATGCATGGTTAGTGAATTATTGATGCATGAACATTAAGGGTTTTACGAAAAACTGCAGTCTCGGATAATTAGACAAATTTACAGATGCTGAAAAAAAAACCTATCTTGGGCGAATCTGGTGGGTCAACACAGGAGAAGGGTGGAGGGATCGCTCACCATGGGCCAAGCCAGTCGGTGGAGTTCTGGCCCGGCGGCGAAGGGATGAGGCGCGACGTGTGCCCGCACGCACGCGCGCGTGAGGGAGGCGGTCAACGCGCCTAGGACGAACAGAAGAGGCGAGGATCGAGCGCTGCTCAATCCGGCGAGGACGGCCGAAGGGGCGCCGGATCCGGGCGACGGCAGGAGGGACTTGGCGACGATGAGGCAAGCGAAGGCGGCGGTGCCAGGTAGGATCTAGGCAGAGGCGAGGGACTTGGCGCTCAAGACGGACAGGAGGGCGCCGTCCTCGTCAGGAACCGTTGAAGACGGCAGCGGCGAGGGATCGCGGCGGCGGCAGCGTAGTTTGGGTGGCGGAGCTCATCGCGAGGCGGCGGCGGCGTGGGCGGAAGCGAAGGGGTCGAAGCAGCATAGCAAGCGAAGCAGCAGCGAGTCGAGCCGGGCATGGCGGCGAAGACGGATGGCGGATGGAGCGTGAAGCGGAGCGAGGAACTTCGCATCCATGGCGGCAAGGACTTGACGATCCGTCGAGAGCTCGGGAACTTGGCGCGAGCAGCGTCGTGGGCATGCGGGAAGCAGGCGGCTCGTTAAGCGCGACGAGACGCGGCATGAGGAGGAGCGGGAGGAACAGAGGCGCCGCAGGGCGCCTGAGGCTCTTTGGGGAGAAGGAGCAAAGCGTGGCTGCTGCTGCTGATTATCGGGCGGTGGCTCGATCCGCTCGAGCCCGAGCTCTCTGGGCTCAGACTGTGATGGCTCAAGAAGGCAGGGAGGAGGCGCGCGAGGGGTTCGGCTGCTGGGGATTCGGGCAAGGAGGTGGCTGGGATCGAAGAGAGGCCGCGGGATTGGTCCGGTGAAGAAAACGAGGGAGGTGGGTGGCGCTGCAGATGGATGGATTTGATGGGTGGCGGCGGCAAATCCGTGGAGGGAGGAGGCTGTAGGTGGCGGCGGCTAGGGGGGACAAATGTCCTAGGATTTAGGGTTTGGTCTAAAAAATGGACTAGGGGTCTATATATAGGAAAAAGGGAGATGAGTTTGGATCATCCGATCAAAATCGGATGATCGAGATAAAGTAGGCTTGGGGAGTCCAAATAAGAAACGAAGATGTTTTATAGATGTTTGGGGATGATCCGGACCCATCGGTGACGACTGCCCGGGTCGGGTTCGGGACAGCTTTGGACACGTGCGAGAGGGGTTAAGAGAGGTCAACGAGGACAAGGGTCGACAAAATGACAATGGAGGCAAAGAGAGAAAGGGCAAGCTACTGACGTCTACGAGTTTTTATGAAAACATGCAAATGCAATGCACATGATGCTATGAGATGAAATGCAAGACAAGAACAAAATGCAAAACAAAAGACAAAAACCCAACCACGGAGGAAATAAAATATCGCATCTCCGGAAAAGGCAAGAGTTGGAGTTACGAATATGGAAAGTTGCATCCGGGGCGTTACAACACTCCACCACTACGAGAGGATCTCGTCCCGAGATCTTGAATGGCACCGGAGGGAAAAGCAAGAGGAAAGAGAAGAGGTAAAACTAAGTTGCTTCTTTGACAAACGAGTGAAACCAATGAACCTTGCGAGGTTGAACAAATTGAGAGAAAAGGAAAACAATGAAGATGAATGAAGTGGAAAACACTCCGTTAGACAAGGAACCAGAAATACGGCGAAAAAGACGAGCTTAAATGACATGATTGACATTGAAGCCACTCCGGTCAAAACGAAATAGAGAAGGAATCAGAATGATATAATTTGGGCAGCACTCTGACTGAAAGAAGAAGGAAAACTTGATAAGATGAAAAGAACTTGAAGAGATGACACAACACTCTGGTTAAATGGATAAGCATGAAAAGAACACGATCCTCACAATACGATATGATGAGTGAAGAGAGCAACATCACAATGCCTCCGTAATGAAAGAATAGAAGTTAGACCGTTGGGATAAAGGGACGGAGAAGAAAATGACAACTTTTGCCACAAGTGAACTTGGAAAGCATCCTTGCAAAGAAGAACCGAACGGAGTTGTTGCAAAATCAACAACGAAAAGCACGAGCTTGTTGTGGGCTTATGGCAAACATCTCAAAATGATGAGGTGACAACCGGCCACTAATGGAAACCATTGATTTGATTGAGAGCACCGAAGAGATGAAAAACTTCTTCCACCAAGATGATAGAGAGATAACTTGGATCATTGATAAACACCATAATAGCAACATTCCTTAGGGAAGGCTTTAGGTGAAATATGACACAAGATAACTCCAACGAAGAAGTTGATTGGTCGAAAAGATCACTTGAACAAAGAGAAAATGATGGATTTAAAATACCTCATTCCTGACAACATATGAATCATGAAACATGAAGGAAATTGTCAAGAGTGACATAACACCACCTCAAAAGATAAGGTAGAAAGAATTGCACTTCGAAATGCAAGAAGAAGAATACTTGAACGCCTCAAAACAAAACATGTGTTGAGCACCAAGTTTAATTTTGAGAATAGCTTGGCGGATCATACTTTGAGAGAAATCTTGAAGAACAATTGAAGAATGAAAAGAATCCTTGACAAACCACCATGTAGAGTCTCCATGAAGAACTCCGGTAATAAAAGGATGATAAAAAGAAAGAGAAGTTGAAAACACAAGGTGAAGCCTTGTGATGATTTAGAAGGAGCTTCGCGACGATAATGCGGAAAACTTGGAACTCCGAAAAAAGAATAGATGAAACACTAGAAACGAGAATTACTTCATCATGAACACTCTCCGGAAGAAAAGAATTGAATCACCTCAAGGAAATAAGAATAAGATTTATTATATGCTTATCCTTCATCAAATTAAATTGATGGCAAGCAATGGATTTTGCATATTACTTATTCTCGTAGAAAGGATTAAGAGGGATATAGCGTAAACTTGAGAAGGTATTGATGGAACCACCGATGGGATTTGGAAACCACGAATGAATTAATATGATAACGAAGGAAGTGAAATCTTGAGCGAACCACCGTAAGAGTTGAAAATGAAAGTAGCAAAGGCACAATTCACCGGAAGAATTTGAAAACGAATGAAGATACTTGAGGGATTAGATGCAAAAGAACGAAGAGATCATGAACTGATTAGAGGATATTTGAATGATGCCTTTGGTAAGATTTGGAGAGCGATAGCTACGATGAGAATGAAGAATTATGACATGATGACCTTCGGAGGAAAGAAATGGAAAACAACTCATGAAATGCTCCGGATGGTAAGAAAAGAATTGTCACAATCAAAACATTTATGAGGATAGCATGAAGCTAGAACCATGAATATTCAAGAGGATGGACCAAGATTTAAGAGAAATCCTTCTTCGGTCTTCAAATGTTGAGAATGATGATGAGAACCACCATGAATTGTTGAGATACTCCGGGAGAATGAAAAAGAGGAAAGGTTGAACCAAAGATGAAAAGAATTTGAAAGCGATCTTGGAGGTGGCATCTGACTGATGAAATTCATTCTTACATCACACTTCGAAAAGAATTTGGGAATAGCTCTGGGATAATTAGAAGAGTCAGGTAAGATCCTGGGAAAAGACCTGTGGGTTAGGCCCACTCAAAAGAAAACACCATTGTAAATGATTTTAAAGAGAGATTGCACCGGTTGAATTAAATGGCTTGAATGAGGTAACAACCTCGAAATAGTTAGAATTGATGCGGAGTGGAAACACGAATCTTCAAAGATATCTTCAGCACTACGGAACAATTGAATAGCAAGCGGGGAATGATTAAGAGATACACCGGTATACGAAAACACTTGAAATGAGGAAGGCAAAATGATCAACACCGAAAACTTGACTTGAATCCACGGAGAAGGAAAATAACGAAGAATGATGAACTCAATGTTCCGTTAGTATCTTCACGAGAATCACGGATAAAAACATTGACGGAAAGAATGGAGAGACTTCCCATCAATAAGATGGATACTTGATTAAGATATCTGATTCCTTGAAGAAAAGGGGTGGGAGGGCGGGAAAACAAAGGCAACTTGGGACGGATGAAACAAACACCATTGAGAAAACTTAGAATTGATCTTGCAGATGGGGAGAATGATGGGATCATCTCGAAGAGAAGCGCACCGGTTGGAAAAGAATTAACATGACAACCTCAATGATCAAAAAGGATTAGTATTCACATAGCAATATGAGAACACCGTTTAGAAAAAAGGTATGGAATCAACACTGGACATTGAAGCAACTCAAATACCACAACTCAAAACAAAACAAAGGATTGGCTTGCAGAATAAGCCGGAAACAAACATATGATAGAGATTTACCCAATCCCATATCATGCATTTGTCGGAAAGATATTCTAGGAGCTACTTGAATTCCCACCTATAAAACTCCCAAAACTTTCTGGTTATGCAATCTGGTGTTGGGGATACAAGGGAAGCAATATATCTCACCCAAACTAACAATCCCTACATCCAAGCTGTATCCATCCGTCAACACATAACCAAGAAACCTTCGGAAATCGTGTACCTCAACCTTCGAAAAGCATCCGTTATACAAGTTATGGCAATACTCCCGAACTCCCCAGTACTGGGTGACGTCGAGGTTATCTCACCAACAACTGCATAAAAGAGATTTTCGATGTCGGCAAAACTCGGTATTCGAGGCTCGCAACGATAAAATTATGGCGACAACACCTCGGAGCTCAACTCCCGGGACAACGCCACAACCCCTAAATGTCGGGAGGCACCAAGAACAATGTTCTCGTCATAAGAATATCGGAACGATCCCAAGATACCCGCGTGATCCTAAAAAAATTTAGTGAAATTTGAGGAGAGGAAAGACAAAACATCTACGTCAGGAGTCCTCACCAGAGCGACGAAGGGGGCTGAGGAGTAAAAAGAATTCCTACTCTCCGATATATATAATCCTAAGACTCGATTTTTTTTTCTAGACTCAACAACGGCCAACAATCAAGGGGGCTCCTATGGTCGGTCGAGGCTCTGATTACCAACTTGTCACGCCCAATATGCGACCCTATCCAAAAGGAACTCGAAGGTCCCACCAAGGATAGACCCGCATATTGAGACGCTTTTGCAAGGTGGATATCATTACATCAACATTACATAATAGATGGGGATACATACAAAAGGCATACAATGCCACACAAATACAACAATACATCATCCATAAGATCAACATCCGACTACGGATGAAACACAAACAGAAGCTCAAACGACATCCACCCTGCTAGCCCAGGCTGCCGACCTGGAACCTATCCCCTGATCAAAGAAGAAGCAGAAGAAGAACTCCAAAACAAGCAAACATCATTCTCGCGTCATGATCATCACATAACCTGTACCTGCAACTGTTGTTATAGTAATCTGTGAGCCACGAGGACTCAGCAATCCCATTACCATGGGTATCAAGACTAGCAAAGCTTAATGGGTAAGGAAGGGGTAAAGTGGTGAGGTTGCAGCAGCGACTATGCATATATGGTGGCTAACATACGCAAATGAGAGCGAGAAGAGAAACAAAGGAACGATATTTTGCTTGCTTTCCTCCTCAATGTTTCCGAGAGCGGCGGAGAACGAGACGACGGTAAGGCCTGTGGAGCACCTCAAGGCAGCACCTCAACGCCGGGAGGAACCTGTCTTAGACCCTTCTTTTCACCGGTGATTGGCTTGTTTCGCTTCCTTTTGAGCAAAATCGTCCGAGATCAAGGCCTCTCCATCTATCGATATTGCTCTATATTAGAGCATCTTCAACAGATGGTCCAAATTTTGGCAGTTCAAAATCGGAGATGTAAAATATGGACCGCCAATGGTGCATTTTGAGCTCCGGAAAATGCTCAACTCCAACAGATGATCCAAATCGAGATGTAAAAGAGCTTTCCAATAGATGGTCCAAAACAGATGTAAAAATCGTTATTAGTCGCGCGAACACCTTGTGCGCGGGGTCAAGAAGATGGCCGCCATTGATTGGCTGCCATGGACGGCTGCGGTCGGCTGCAGACGGCGGCGGTGATGAGAGCTAGCTCGACGGCGGCGAAGAGGAGCTCGGCAGTGGCAAAGAGGAGTTCGCGCCGATGGGGAGGAGGTCGGGCGGGCTAGGTGCGGCGGTCGTGCAGCCGGAGACAGGGCCGTGGAGAGGCCCGCGGCCGGCGGTGGCCTAAGGACCCGGCAGAAGCCTACAGGGGCAGCCAAACCGCCGGAGGTGCCGAATCCCACCGTGGCTGCCTCCCGATTCGGCGGCACCCAGGCGGCTGCGAGACGGCTTTCGGTGAGGGAGGCGATGGGGGCGAGGGCGGCGGCGGGGATTCAGGGCGATGGGGGCGACGGCGGCAGGGATTTGGGCGGTGGCGGCGGCGATTTCCGGCCAGCAGGTGTTCGGGCGGACGGAAGCGATCAGAAATGAAATGAAGGGCGGTTGTCGCTATGGCGGTCAGCCGAATTTGAGTAGTTGTATCTCGCGATTCAAATTTGCACCGTGAGGTGTTGTATTTACATATGGACCGCCTATTGAGCAGCGTTTTCTGCCCTGACGGTCCAAAAGTTAGGTATTTTTACATTTGGACCGTCTATTGAGATGCTCTACCGCGGGTAATCAAGGTTATCGCGGTTCCGCAGGGAGCGGGCGCACCTCATCCCGCCGCCGGTGGATGCCGGATCAGCTTCTCAAGGTTTCGCTTGTAATTATCTACCTTTTTGGGATGTGTTCTATCACTGAATAATTTTGATATAATTTAGGGTCTATTCGCAAAAAAGACTAACTGTCTGATTAGAGCATTTCGTTTGCCTTCATCTACCTCACACATTTTTTTTGAAAGGACGCAGGAGAGCTACGCATTTCGTTTAGAGGAAGGGCGAAAGAAACGCCAACTGTACAGAGCAGGGGTAGAGAACCCCCTAAAAAGAGAAAAGGAAACAAACTAGAAAGCTACTCTCGCGTCATCAAATGTCGGCCTCTAGCCAGTGACCAAGAACCCCTTTCTTCGTCCACCCATAGGAGGACAGATGCAGGTGAGCGTTCAATGTTCCGGAAGATGCGGTCATTGCGCTCCCGCCAAATTTCCCATAGCAGCAACAACACCAAGGAGCGCGCCCTCTTAGTCGTGGTCGGGACGGCCAAAGCCCGCTGAGCCAATCTACCAAGGTGGCATTCCATCTCCGTGGTGCAGTAAGAGAGCCGAAGGCGGAATTTTTATCCGCCAAATTCCGAGGCTAACCGCCCATGGACATCAGAACATGAGGTGTTCTATCGCCGAGGTTTCACCGCAGAGCGCCAAAATCAGAGTTCGCCATTGCTTAGCCAGCAGTTTGTTCGTTGTCATAATCTTAGTTTGCACAAGAAGCCGACGAAAAACTTGGGCTTGGCCGCGCCACGCTTTAAACCATCGCCATCGCCGAAGCCATGGAGCCCGTGAACGCAGCTTGTACGCCCACCGCGCGAGTAGCATCCACAGCGTAAAAGCACCATTCAAAGGAGTCGCTCGCTCAGACGAGAGGCGCAATGCCGCGATCTTGGTTCAGAGCGTGACAAACGATGGGAGGGTGTCACCGCGATATACCCTTGCAAATCCTCAACCCAACGGTTGTCGCGAGGGCAGCCGCCATCGTGGCGCTTTGTTTGTCATGATCTTGAAGATGTCGGGACGACGAGGTACGGGCTTGGCCCCCAGCCATGCATCAAGCCAAAACACGCCTTCCGACCATTGCTAAGGTGGCAGCGGTCGCTAAGGCAAACATGAGCGGTCGGCCATGGAGCATGGTGTTGAAGACTAATCCATGGCCGCCAGGAGTCCGCTTCCACGAGAGCCAAGATAGCCGAACGCAGTTGTCGAATCGCCGCAGTCCACGATGCCAAGGCCACCAAGCTGTTTAGGCATGTAGATCCGCCTGTGCAACCCCGCAGCGACCACCATGACAAACCTCGCCCCCACGCCAAAGACATGCCCGGCGAACTTGTCAATTTCTTGCGGCCCGGGTTGGCAGCTCAAACATAACAAGCCAATATACCGTCATGGATGAGAGAACGACGCTATGAGCATGAGACGGCCTGCTGCCGTTAGGAGGCGGGCCTTCCAGCAAGCCAGACGCGCTCTAATCTTGTCCAGCGACGGCTGAAAATCAATCTTGCAAAGTTTCCTGAGGGAGAGTGGCAACCCTAGGAACCGGGTTGGCATAGAAGCCACACGGGCACCGAAGGGGGCGACTATGTCCTGCACATCCAGCCCACCGCATCTGATGGGGATCACAGAGCTCTCGGAGAAGTTAACCCGTAGCCCCGTGACGTCCCCAAAAGCAGATAGAATTGACTTAAGTGCCGCCATCTCCTCCTTCACAAGGTTGACGAAGAGGGCCACGTCGTCGGCATACAAGGAGGCGCCAGACAGTGGAATTTCACCACACACAAACAATGAAACAATGTTGCTTTCGGATCGCCTTTGTCAATGAGGCGTTGTAGAGGCTCCATGGCAAGGATGAATAGGAAAGGGAGATGGGGTCACTCGACATACTCCCTTGGCATGGTGAATAGGATCACCAGCAGTTCGCTGATGATCATTCGCGAGGACGCCAAGGAAAGGATCATTGAGATTCACTCACACCAAAGATCGACGAAGCCCTTGCCCTCAAAGATGTTTTGCGTGTAGGGCTAGCAAGCATGTCAAATGCCTTGGCAATATCCAGTTTCACAAAGAGCATTGGACGCTTAGTCCGTGAAAGTGGCGAGCTTGGGGCAAATAGGAAGTTGTCTTGGATGCTACGCCTTTGATAAACGCATCGACCTGGTTAGACGAGCCCGGAGGCGCTTACAGGCGATAGCCGTAACCTTGAGAAAGAGTTTGGCAATACTGCATGCCAGATCGATTGGTCAAAATCGACATTGCGTTAGCTCCATCGACTTTGGGTATTAAAACAACATGAGCCCCATTCATTCTGCCAAGGTCGCAGGGTTCACCGATATAGCTGCCAAACGCAAGTAGGAGGTCTCGAGATGATAATATCTCCGCAGCCTTGAAAAGGAGCTCGAGAACCCGCCCGTCCTCCCTAGACCATGTATGAGCCTCCAACCAACAAACTCTTGTACTTCCTTTCCTCGTTGGATCAACCGATCAAAATCAAATAATAGATCCTTGGTTGAGGCATCGTGAATGCTGGTTTTGATAGCATATAGATCTTCCAACTCTACACACCGATTATCAAACCATCGGGCAGGTGACATCGCTAATGGGGCGGCCGCCAATGCTGCAGCTTGTCTTGCTATTGGGCAAGGATAAACCATGTTGTCACAAGTTCCGATAGCACATCGCAAAATAAAATACCCTTCCAGAGATCGACAAAGCCTAGCACTCCGCCTTGTAAAGCAGTCACCTTGCTAGGAGACCCCATTAGTGAACCCTCGTGGGGTCCTCAGCCAGCCCAGGCCGAAAAATGACGTGGTGAGTACCCCTAGGTTCAGGACACCATCACTTAGGATCTGCTGGACCGGATGTGTGCTTTTGGTACGTCATGCGAGCGGCTGGATGGTGACCTTGGTTCTAGATGGTGGAGCATTGTGATGGCATCCCAATTGTTGAGTTTGTAGATGTAAAGTGGTGGCTTTGGTTTGTTTTGATGTACTGGCTACCCAAAAACTTCTGCTCATGAATGAACAAAATAATAACTCAGGTAAAGCAGAACAATTGTCGAAAGTGCTCTTCTCAGCTTGAGCTCACATAAGCTTGGGTGAACAGTAAATTAAAGTAAAATTCAAAAAAATGAATTTTTTAGCAAACACTGACAATTATTTTTATTGCTTGCAAAATTTAATATGGAATGACATTCGTGAAAATATAGCAAAAGAAAAATCGATGCTCCAAAATGCTTTCGAAAATAGAACTTTTAGAGCATCGGTTTGTTTCTTTTTCCTCATCTACCACGAATGTCACTCTATGATGAAATTTTGCAAGCAAGCAAATCATTTTTCAATGACTACAAAAAAAACCCAGAATTTTAATTTGTTTTCAATTGTTTTTTGATTTAATTGTTCATCCAAGCCCACATGAGCTCAAGCTCAAATTAACCGCTTCCAACAATAGTCTATTATTCAGACTAAAAGAAAAGTACATAGACACGCATGAATAATGAAAAAATCTAACAAAAAACTATTACATCATTCTTTACACACGACGAAGAGACTTGAGTGGAAGGTACCTAGCTACACCCTTTTTGGATCCATCCGTGCATGTAATGCGTATTTATTTTCTCCGTTTTAATAATCGTTTTCTGACATTTCAACGACTACTACATACGGATGTATGTAGACATATTTTAGAGTGTAGATTCACTCATTTTGCTTCAGATGTAATCACTGTCAAACGCCTGAAAGACAAGCGATGGTGAACGATGAGTAGAAGCTAGCGAGGTAGATAAAACACAAAATGCTGAAGATGGAGTGGCCTTCTTGGGCGACTTTTCCCATTAAAAGGTACATCGCCAACTCAATCAACGCGAAAAAGAGAACCGTCAAGACTTGTTGCTCCCAACGTAGATAAAGACCATCGATCCGGCGTGCCGCTGCCTTGAGGTGTTCAACGAGTCTCGCCGTCGTATCGTTCTCCATCGCGGCTGCCTTGAGGCGCTTCGTGATTCTTGCCGTCGTCTCCTTCTCCATCGCCTTCACGATGCGGACCCGTACCCACTCAATCACCACGTGAAAAAGAAGCGTCAAGACATATTCCTCCAAGCGTAGAGAAAGAGCAATGCCCCGGCGCGTCGCTGCCTTGATGTGCTCCATGACTATTGCCGTCATATCGATGCCCCGGCGCCTCGCTGCCTTGAGGTGCTGCTTGACTCTTGCCGTCATCTCGTTCTCCATTGCTCTCGGAACTTTGAGATAGGAAGCAAACTATGGAAACAGCCGGGGCATTTATAGATGCAAGTCGATGGCCCCCAAACCCACGTAGGGTGGACTATTTATAGATGCAAGTCCCCAAGACGGTAGGTCGTTTTGGATGGATCGATCCAGCTCAGTCCATGTCGCCCACGAAATCGTTAGCGCTGCAGGACGTCAGCCGGATCCGATTTCGACACGAGTGCGCTGCACCCGGAACGTGGGGAAAATCTCGCATCCCACGGCTGATCTTCTAGTGCACAGGCCGACTCGCGGCACCGACTCGCCGCGTCGTTGTAACCGTTGCAACTTGCAACACTGCTCGTGGCACTGACTAGCTACACGGCCTCGCAACGTCATCTCGCCGTAGCGGCGCCGCCGCCACCCGTAACGGCACTGCTCACCGTAGCGGTGACACGGACAAGCTCTTGCAGCGTCGGCTCATGCTGCGGGCCCGCCCGTCACCGGTTTGCAGTATGGCGGCGCCCATGTAAGCACCTGTTCGCAGCATCGACTGCCCTTGAAGCAACTCTACCTGATCCTCTAAAACTGGTTAGAGTAAAAATAATTTACTTTTAATCGGCACCTAGCCGATCACCCGAACCGAACATGGAGTAATTTTTACTCTACCGCTATCCGCATATAAATATGCTCGCCCCGACTGCGCGGAGTAAAAAATCTGGTCTCTCGCATCTTCTCATCCCATCTGCCTTTTCGCCGTAACCTTCCGCCGCCTCGCTAACTCGCCACCTCCTTGGCCCTCATCGCCTTCGCCCGAGTCCAAGCCCTTCACGGCCATCGCCATCGCGAATCGGGTGAAACGCCCTATCGTCGCTTTAACCGATTCGCTTGATTGCTCTCAATCTTGTTTCTTGTTGGCGCCACGATCTCGACCATGCTTATACACCGCTGCTACCATTCCCATGCATCATCGCCCGCTAGTTTGGCGAAGCGCTGCCGGTCGGACGGTGCACCACCACCGCCTTTGCAAGTGTTCGACGGTTTGCCTAGGTGAGTTTTTCCGCTTTTTTCTTTCGCTTCGCTTTTGTTTTGTACAATCAAATTTAACCGATCCGCTTGAATTGAAGATGAAGAGGTTGAGGAGATGATCTTCAAGACACGCCGCTATCCGAAGAGAAAGAAGACGGCAAGGACTTTGAAACCGTTTTGGCATGATTTTTAATGATGATATTTGGCGCCGAGGAGCAGATCGCAATTTGGCCGCATACAACTCAACCGTGGTAGAGCGAAGGGCCATGTCAAGATCATGAGAGATTACTTTGATTATGAGAGATAAGTGTAAGCCATCCGATGAAGTGCATTGCGGTTGTTTGTGTTTTGGCATATGGGTATTTGGCCAATTCAATTGACGATCGTGGTCCGCATTGGTGAAGGCACAATCTTGGAGGTCGATCAAGGTTCACTAAAGCAATGATCAATGTTTTTGGCCCGAAGACACCGAGAGGCTAATGATAGAGTGAAGCAAGAGGATGGCTGTGGATGTTTGGATCACTTGACCATATGCACTAGACCCGAAAGAATTGTCATGTAGGGTGGAAAGGTCAAGATAAAGGCCATCGCAACAATCCAAAGGATCATTCTTGATGCAGTTGGAATGAAGGAACTTTGGATATGGCATTCATTCTTTGGTTTGTCCGCTCTCACAATGTCCCGAATCACGCCGAGATCACCACTGCTTGCTAGGCTTATTACAGAGATGCTCCTCCTTGAAACTATACAGCCAATGGGCACAACTACATAATGGGTTTCTACCTTGCAGATGGCATTTAACCCCACGGGCCACATTAGTCAAAACAATTCCATGTTCAAGAGGTAACAAAAATAATCACTTTGTCCGACGTCAAAAAGCGGCTAGAAAGAAGTGGAGAGAGCCTTAGGTATGCTTCAGAAGCGCTTTGCCATTTGATTGGGGCCCTGCCAAGTATTGGAGCTCCGATGTTCTATGACAAATCATGACTTGTTGCATCATATTGCATAACATGATCGTTGAAGATGAGAGAGATATACCTGAGAACTTGCGGTACATCACCGACGGGGCTCCTATTGAGCCAGAGTATGATCCAAATAGAATCTAGGCATTCCTTGAAGCGCATCATAGGATTGAGAACTGACAAGTTCATAACCAACTCCAAGAAGATCTTGTTGAGCATCACTAGAAACTTCATAGCACTTCTTAGTTGTGTTTTTACATGTTATTTGCTACATTTGAATAATTTGACGTGTTTACATTTGAATAATTTCATTTGTAAACTTTGAATTCAGTTTCTAAATTATATACGTGATTTGCTTGAACTTTCATATTTTATGTTTAGTTTCTATATGTGTACTAATATATAGTTGCAATGTAAACTAGAATTGCATAAGTTGAAAGAAAACAAAATTATACTCTATTATATTTAGGAGATCGGCTAGGTCCCACCAAAAGTTAACAGACCTTTATTTGGCGAGATACTTTCTATTTCTAAGGGACCCGCTAGAGTTGCTTTTACAATTGCAGCCAAGCTGTCCGGCATCGTTTTTGTCACTGCGGCAACAACCTTCCCGGCTTGAAGCGCCGTCGTTTGCAAAACCGCCTTTGCACCTTGATTACCCCTCGTCTGGTTTAGAATATTACTAGTTTATATCTTTTTCCTCAAAAGTGACCATGAGTATCAAACACACGTGAAGTAATGCTAATAGACATGAATTCAAACAAGCTATCTATCATTAGAAATTCCAGTGTCCCGGATTGTAAATCATACGTTGTTCGGAGAGAGATCAGTGATATGGAAATAGGCTAGGGCATGAGGACTTTACTTACAACCTTAGGGCATCTCCAACATGGACTTTCAAAACGCTTGCAAACTTTTGAACAGATGTGTCTCGACGCAGTTTGTCATCCAACGCGGTACCCCAGCGTGGTGTCATGGGGTCAGATCCCAGCACCGCCAGCCCCACAACCAACAACGAAAGATTCAGCAGCCGCTGCCGCCGGCGTTGGCCGCGGTGGCGCCCAGTGCCAAGGCGCTAACGTAGGAGGAGGCGGAGGCAACCCCTCGAGGTGGGTGGGGCACTCAAAGCCGGGCTTCACGCCGCCGTGGCGGGCCTCGGTCAGGCGGGCGAACCGACGACCCCATGGTCGCGGTGCCGGGCGATGGTGGGCATGGCGGCAGTTGCGGATCTGGATCCCACCTAGATTCGTCGAGATTCTTCACATGGGTAGTCGGCGCGCGATGAGGGCTCCGTGAAGGCATGGAGGATCTCCACGGAGTGCCGGGCGGGCATACGCCTTTATGGGAAAACTCCGCGCGTTCCACCACCGCTGATCGACAACGCAGATTCCGTGAAAACCATGCTCGATCGGTCTTGGTGGATGAAGGCGACGCTCGACTTCATTTCTTCTCGATGCATCACCATTGCAGGTTACGTCAACTCGATCGAGATGTTCTGGGGGAAACCCTAGATCTGGGTCTACCGGATCGAGCGATGAAAGCGCCTTCGGTGTCGTTCTCCCTCCTAGGGGCATCATTTTGGAGCCAGTGCTGGCTGGGGGGGGGGGCAAGAGGAGGAGCGATGTTACATCTACCGCAAGGCTGACGGTGGATCCCGGTGGCATGGCGACGGGCGCGTGTGGACGGATATGTGCAGGATGGTGGTGTTGTCTGAAGCCGTGGTGGCATCGACGGCAGGCATGGCAAGGTCGGCGCGCCGCATTCGCCCGAGATGGATTTGATGGAAGATGGCGGCAGCCTCTAATAGTGTGTTCGGACCAGTGTGTGACCCAGCCACGACATTGTGGCTTGGCTGGGGAATCCGCCTTTAGATGTTAGGCTTTGGTGCGATGTCTGTTTAGTATCCGCCGTATATTCGCACCCCTTCATCAAGTGGATAGGAGTAGCGACATGTGTTGCCAAGATGGTGGTTTTAGGCTTACTGATGTATTTTGTAAAGTCTTTGTGAATAATTAATAAAGTGATTGTATGCATCGTCCAGATGCAGAGGCCGAGGGTATATCCTCCTTTTCTAAAAAATCCAACGCGGTACCCCTTCAGTCTGTGGACCAGTCCAGTTGTCTGAAATCCCACAAATCGGATGCAAACCAGAGGGCTTTGCTCACGTCTGGACTGCTACCACATACGCGTTCGACGCCCAGTCCCACCCAAAAACCTTTCGCCAGACCCGCAAAGTGGTTGCCCCACATTCATGTCGGTCAGGCCGCCTAGAGCGGATGTGAGTCCATGCCATTGATGTCGGTAAGAACGACGGATCGGTTCTCACGCCGACGAACAACCAAGAAGCCTACTCCGGCCGAGGGAAGCGCCGCTCAATGCCGACTCGACAACCAAGAAGCCTACTCGCCAAAGGCACCGCATTGAAGTCGGTTGCCCCTTCGCTATAACGCTTATTTAAGTCTGCCCGCGCCATCCACATCACACCGCAACACCTCTCCACTCACCGCTTCTTCGATTCTCTCGCCCGACACCGCCCACACCACACCGCCCACACATGCCAAGTCATGGTTTTCGGGCCGACAAGTGGCAGCTCCGAATTCCACTTGATCAGATCTTAGCGCCATCACCGCTACTCTGTGGTCCTCGACTTTGATGGCGGCTCTTCCTCCGAGAAGGAGGAGATCATCATCTCCTCCCGCGACAAGGAGAGCATGACAGACGAGGAGTACCAGTGGAAAATCTCTACCTCGCTCGTCATCGCCGCTTCCACCAGAGACCGCGGAAGGAGGGGTTGGCTATCACATCGCTGCGCCGGCGTGCTAAGGCCGTGAAGGAGGTGTCGCTGGCGATCGCGAAGGCGCCAGCGACACTCACTACCTTGGTGCCCGCGATGGTGGCGGCCTTGTTAGAGCATCATGGCGCCAAGAAGAGGGTGCCGTGAGGCGCGCGATGGGAGCGGGCGAACGCGCACGCCACTCGCATTCACGAAGTCCGACGAGGCATCGACTTGATCCGCGCGACCCCGCCTTGCAGAGGCTCGCCCGTGATCGGCCGTTAACACCGCAGAGCCGATCACGTGGTGCCTACACCACTCGACTAGGAGCTCGCGAAGATTGGCGAGGAGGATCCTCGAAGAAGACCGTTACCGGCGCCGGGGCAGGGGCAAGGGCAAGACTCCCATCCGTGGTCGGCGCTGGTCGCGCGGCCTCCGTGACGCCGCGAAGAGGAAGCAAATCGACCATCCACGCATCGCTAGCCGACCGGCAGGGCTGCCAGACCTCGCGTTCTTCCACCACCGGCGGGGACCACTTTGACGACGACGGCCAACAATGGCGGTGGACGGCGGTGAAAGTGCCGGCCGATCGCCGAACGACGAGGTCACCGCCTGCAAGTTAGTCTTGGTTCTTTAGGTTTAAGTTGAGCTGACGAAACATCATCCAATTTATATAAATTATGGCCAAACTTATGTCCGCTTGAATGAATTCCAGATGTTTGCATGAATTGTGTCCGAATGAGTTAGAGTTATGGTGGAAATTTGTGGCAAGCGTTGATGCCGGCCAACCACCGCTCATGCACTGCTCATGACAGATAGTGTGTTCGTTTTAGGGGTCCGTGTTGGAGATGCCCTTATACTTGCACTTAGAATCTTGTCTTAATTTTCAACATGGTCCCACTAAACACTGTAATGATGTGCTTTCAACAGGTAAATGTGAACAATACGCTCAAATAACATCACGCCCGATCGAGGTTACCTCAGTTCTCAAGGATTTATCCAGGCATTGTAACTAATATAAATTACAAATTTTATGTACCAATAGAAATAACATCAATAGAAACTTCTTTTGAATACAAATCTAGGGATATAAATTGTATTTATGATATTTAACTTAAATTTTGCTATAGTTAAACCTATGGTCAAAATTTTGAACTAAAATGCAAGGGCACCGTACTTGTAAACCCGGAGTATGTATGTACATACAACTTTCCCATAAACGTGCTCAGAGTTCAGAATTTGGGAAGAAAAGAAGGAGAAACGGAAAGGGAAAGAAACAGGCCCGAAGCAGAACACGCACAAGTTGTTCCTCGGAGCTTCCGCGACCGCTCCAACGGCTAACTCAGCGTCATCACGACGCCGTCTCGCCCCGCGTTCCGACTTCGGCTCACTCGCCCTCCCCCCGGTTAAAAAGTGACGCGCCCACCGGGACTCGAACGCGCGGCGCCCACCCCACAGGCGCGCAGAAAAAACAGGGGAGGCAGGCGACTTAACCCTACTCCGCCCCCCCTGACCAGAGGAGCGGGCCCCCTTCCGATGGACGGGGCCGCCGCCCACGTCGCCGCCGACTCGGCGGAGGCCGACAGGGCCTCCTCCTCGGCGTCGTCTACCGGCTCGGCCTCCCGGCGCTCCCGGCCGCACAGGGGGATTCACCTGCGGCGGCGGCGCCGGCCGTTGTCCGCTCGGAGAGGAGAGGAGGGCGACGGCGACGGCGGCAAGGGCGCCGGTGACGGCGTGCAGGACCTCGGGCTGCCTCTGGGATGTCCTTCGCGGCGGTTCTCGCCCAGGTGAGCGTTCACCCGGTTTTTGGCTTATGATGTTGTTCCTTGATTGGTAGGCGGCCGAAAGATCCGATTTTTTCGCCCTCGTGCGGTTCTGCGGATTGTTGCCTTCGAGCATGGTCCCTGGATTGCTAATTTACTGTGTTGTTGGGGTTAATTTGTGCTCCGTAGACTCAGGAAGAACCTGTGACCAATTGGATGTCAATGGCTAATTTGGCCATATTTTATAATTTAATTTAGTAGGATATCTGCAGCTTTTAACGAAGCCCTCAGGAGTTCCTCTGTCTCCTAGGAAGTACAAATGCCACTCTAGTTCTTTCGGTAAACGTGCAGAAACATTTGATACGGTGGAAATTTCTAGTAGTAGTTCTTTTGTGGGGAAAAACGATCTTCTTTTCGTGTTCCAATTTATTCAGTTCTTTTCGTGTTCCAATTTATTCAAATGATTGCCGTGTTGTGTTTTTGTGCAGTTCGTGAAGTTTTGAATAACATACACCGCGTGGGCCACCGTTCAGAACAATTGTGGTACTGGTAGAATGGATAGGCAAAAGGTTTAATAGGTGGTATCTGACCAGAATGGATTATTCTGGTTTTAATGTGGTTTTCTAGTGCCTTTGTTATATCTTTTCCATAGTATTTTAACTGTACAATTTTTCTCAAACAGATCGAATCGTAAAAATGCTAAAGAATTGTTAAAAAATGTTAAAGAAGGCGCAAATCACAAACCAAGCTAAAAAACAGGGCAAAACCCCCAAACCAAGCAGCAATGAAAAGCCAAAAAGTATAGCTAAAAACTGCTATACAGAACACCAAAACCCCTAAGCTAGGCAGCTCCGGTAGGTCTTGGGGGCACGTGTGGTGGGGTAACTGACGAGCGCTTTCCTTTGGTGTACAATTTGTTGAGAATTTTTTTTCTGCAGGATATAGTGGAGCGTTACCACATGCTGTTACTAAACACGAAAAGTTTCTCAGTGCATTGATTTCTGTTAACGCGGTTCAGTGCAAAAGCGATTTATATATTTATTCTGCTATTGTTTCCGAGTCAGACATCTGTGCAGTCTGTCGATTTGGGGTTTTGAGGGTTAGTACGTGTTTATTAAGGAAGGAAACACAAAATTTTGTTAGGGTGCTGCTCGATCAGGGCATCAACAATGCAAACATAATAGTTCCATTTTAAGACCAGAAATAACCTATGGGTTCCATGATTTGATAATAAATACCCATTTTTATTCCTTTTGAAGTCTATCCTTCAGCATAATGCTGTTTGACTTGGTGCTTTCAGTGGTTAAGGCTTAGTTTGCTGCTGTTACTGTACTGCACTGAAATTATTTTTATAACCTATTGTGGAAAAATAGCCACGAAAGAAGGAATATTTTGGTTAGCCAAACAGTAGGCAAAAGTTTGTAGCGCAAACAATATTATCATAATCTAGCGCAATGCCAAATGCAGAATAAGAATGATTTCTTTCTTCATAACTTTAATTATTTTGGAAGTTGTAGGCCAGCATCCTACTTGGTGCTGATATGTGTATCATAGAAATTAACATCTCAGTATTTATTTTTTCTAGTTGATTGAGCCTACTGACATATTTGTCATGATATGTATAGATATGAACATCTCAATATGTCTTAATTGGTAGAGTTCGCCACATATTTTTGATTTATCATGGTCTAGTAGAAATGCATTCCACAAATATTCAACCAAACTTAACTAGTTACCAAATAAATGTAGTAAAATTATGTGGGAGTTAGAAAGCCAGTAATCAGCTGCTAATGCTCATGTGTGTATGTGTGGTGTGTGTTCTCAGAAGCATGGACTAGGCTTTCATTTGTAATCTTCTTATTCTGTAATTAACTCTTATTGGGGAAGAAATTTACTAGTTACAATACTTAGTCCTAACTCCTGAATAACAAGGACATCTTTTCCATTATAGGTTCTGAATAAAAGCGGCGGTTCTGGAAGCAGATTACAACCTGATTTTCTTTCAAAGGTGTGCACTTCATATCTCTTCTTTTTACTCTTTTCGCAGCGATTGCTTCAGATAGAAACTAACCATGGTTCCTTAACACTGAATTTGAATGCAGATGTGCACCTCAGCAGTGAAGGAGTCCTTAACAAATGTATGACTGGTTCAACTTACTCAATGCTCTGCTTCGACTGGTTTGGTATATCTGACATAACTTTTCTGTAGATATATGGAGACAGATTTGATAGTTTCATGGGAAACTTTGAGAAATCATTCGGCAGTACACTGAGGACCCTTCATCTACTCAACGAGGCACCTGCCTGTGAGCAAGATATCCCTCAATGTTCTCACGGTGATGGCAATCCTGTGGCTGAGACCAAGTTGAGTGGCGCTGACTCAATAGGCCCGATACCTGATGTCCAGCAGAATACACACTTGAATTCCATGAATAAGCAGATTATTCTTCACACGGGTGTCAATCAGCAGCTGATTCAGCTACCTCAGAGCAGATCTAGTCCAGAATGTGATCAGGACATCCTTAATGTATTTGAGAGATCTCTGAATGAGCAAGTTCGTTCAAATGAGCTCAAAGAACTTGAAATAGGGCTTAATATGAGGAAGTTGCAACTAAAGCAATCTCATTTAGCTCTCAGCTCCTACTCACACATGTTAGAGAAGATCAAGATCTCTATGGGATTTCAGAAAGCTGCTTTCAGAGAGGAGAAATTAAAGACTCAAATGCAGGACACGAGACATGCTGAACTCCTCAAGAAGCTTATAGATATGCTTCTGACAGCAGTAGTTTTATGTCTGCCTGTTTCGGATATGGAACATATATTTATTCGCACCAGCGGATAACCGCTGTTACTGCAGCCTGTGCAGCTGCTTCAAGGGTATGTGCCATTGTCTTTGATCGCCATTTAATTACTAGGAATTATTTGATCAAGATAAGCTCATCTCCTTTCTTTTGTTATGACTTGTTTTGCAGGAGTCCAAATCTTGGTGGATACCAAATTCTGTATCAGCTTTCAACTCAGGATTGCTGTTTTTAGATGTCATTTGATTGCAGCAACAAGGATATCATTTGGCATGCTGATGATTCTATTGATCGGTTGGTTGATATTCCAGCGTTCTGCAATGACTGGCTCAACATGCCAATAACATTCAATCTTGTGTTATTGGGAGGTGTTTGTGGTTTTGTTGGAAGGTTCTATGCTGACACCCTAGGCGGGATGGAAATGTTTGGCTTGTATTCTGGGAAACTTTTGCGCCATCCATTTACTTGGAAACAGCTATCCATCTCTTCTATACCGTGGTCTTTATGGTCCTATTTCTGTGACGCACAGACCCAAGGCTCTCGGTTTGCCATATTGGGTTCGCGGTACATATTCTACGCTGTGCTCTCTTTGATCCTTCCATGCTTGGCTGGTTTGTTGCCGTCAGATCTCTATCAGACTGGAGGAACATGCAGTTGATTATATGAGGTCCAGATTCACTGGAAATGACATTGAGACTTGAGAGACCAGATGTGGCCATTATTTAGCATGGGAGCAGAAACTTCGGAAAATTTGTCAGGCAGAATAGCAATGAGCACATGCGCAAGGTTGGACCTGTTTTCTGAAGATGAAGTCAGTATAGGAGTGCCATCATCTGGCCTGAATCTCCTTCCTAAGTCATCTGGTGAACTAGGTTTTGATGGTTGTGCTCTTTTGTCACAACCATTATGTAATTTTGCCTATGTAATTTCTCCCCTTTGGGAATGTTCAATACATCATCATGAGGACTCTTTAGTTGTCTATATGTTTTATGGCTCAAATATTGTGTGGACATTGCCCTAGGTGAATCCATTGGTTTATTCTTTTGTCGTCACCAACATCCTGTGTTGTTCAACATATTTTCATTTGGTTGGTCAGCCGCTGGCAATGCAGCCGTCTCTTTTTTCTGTCCGATTCCAGACTGTGAGCTGTTTGGTTAGGGACAGTTCTCTTGCCACAGGAGTGGTAAAACTGACCAGTTGTAAATTGCAAGTGCAACGTATTGATTTGCATTTGGTTGATCAGTTGTAAACTGCAACGATTTCATTTGCTGTTCTTTATCACCTGTAAATTGTAATGTTAATGTATCTTATTTTGTTTTTGGCAATGAGAAATCTTAAATTATTGATTCCATTCCAGTGCTTGCCATCTCATTTGGAGATGTTTGTGTTAATTTCTGTCCGGTTTGATGTTTCGAATCTGGCAATTCCCATGACAGCAATCTACAAATCGCCGCCTTGAAAAGGACAGGAAAGATTCAGCAGCTAAAACTTGTGAACTAAAGAGTTGGGCGAGCCAGCCGAGGGAAGATAGTCTCTCAGCCGTGCAAGCTCATGGCAGTGGCCATGTCTCCTCTCTGAGCCCCACCTCACCTCTCCAAACAGGCGCCCAAAGCTGCGCCGCCGCTCATCGCCATGACGAGACACTAATCTTGAATGTGAGGGCCTGGCCAGGTAGAAGGGGCAACCTTCTGAAGTGATAGAGTGGGTGGACATAGTTTGTGTGTAAAACTATTTCCTCCGTGTAATTAATATAAGAGCATTTAGAACACTAAAGAAGTGATCTAAACGCCTTATATTAATTTACAGAGGGAGTAAGAGAGAACAGTTCTCAGATAAAGAGTTAATGGCAATGAGATAGCTAGCTTCCAACATGAGCAGCACCTATCGGCATTCAGTTGAAAGGTAGCTCTGCAATATGAGTGAGATATGTTTACTTAAGAGATACCTTGTTGGCTGATAGGATTTGTTTCTCATGGAGCCTGTAGCCTAGTCTGGGAGTGTGGAATGAAAGATGTGCAGTGTGGAGTGCCAAGTGCTCACACAACAGTTCACTTTCCGACCGCGTTTACATACTTGTACAGTTCACATTCTGTTGCCAGTGCAAACTGATCGTATTGTCCATGTTGTTGACTACTCCCTCCATTCCAACATAATTGCCGTGGTTTTAGTTCAAATTTTAGCACATATTTTGCTACGGATGGAGTATTTGACTGTGACCTTGCTCCATACCTGTACAGTTCAGTTTCTATGGAAATACAATCTGTTTCTACCACAGAAGGTCCAGAATCTCAGTGTCTATGTCTATATACCACCAGATGCGCATACGCAGCCATGCAAGTTGATTTGCTTAGAAGATCTACAGTGCTACTTCTGGCCTGCTCATCAAAAGGGTCATCTCATCACCTATTGTGTTACTGTTCATGTTGGATCCTTTTCAGCCTTCATGATACTGTAATGCAATTGGAGTCACAGTGAGTGACCAAAGAACTGAAGATACAACAAACTTCTAATCTACTGTTGGTTCTTTTCCTCTTATGTTTTCATGGACGCAAGCAAAGCATTAGCCTCTATAGATGTTCGATCCTTTCGTCTTACTCCAAATAGACCTGATCATTGACGTCGTGATTAAGGCATTGCCCCAAACAGCAGCCGTGTACAAGGAGACTATTTCTGCCTTTCTGGTGTCGCTCATTCCAAACATTTTTTTCTTTCTAAACCAATCTATAGAGAAGGCCTTTTTGTGTCTCTTGTAGCGCAAACCGGGAAAATGCTTGTTTGGGTGTAACTATTTGTTTGCACCATGTTCTCTTCTTACCTATCTAGCCGTTGGATATATAGGCGAGAAAAATTGTGCACAAATAGAGACATGTATATTCTCTCCCTCGTCTTTGAAAGAGTAGGTGAGCACAAATGAATATATGATCTTCTGACAGCAATGAATATGGAAGTGAGTACTGTTATTGTTTCTGACAGGGATACGGGAGCAAGTAGGTGAGACATTACGGGCGATATAATCGACGAAAAATGAAGTAGTAGTCCAATATTTCCACAGTAACACCAACATTATCAGTTCAGGAGCTTGTCTTGTTCTTCACCTTCCAGAAATTCAGTGTCCTTGTTTGATTGAGCTGATCATATATATCATGAGATGAGCATGCGATGGTACGCCATGTGGATTTGCTTCTGAAGATTTACAATGATACTTCTCATCTGTTGACGTATCTTCTTTTTTTTTTGACGTGATCTCATCGCCTGTATGGCTGTATTTGTACATACTGTACATGTTGGGTGCCTCTTCCCGAGACTGTACATGAAACCGCAGAGATGCAAATACAAGTTGCTGATCTACCAGTAGCCTTTACGAATGCTTGAAACACCGAGCCTGGTGACTACTGAAAGCCTCCAGTATTCTGCATTCCTGCAGTTCTGATGAGTTCATCCAAACAGGCAGTCGCCCCAGTGCTCATTCATAACTCACGGCCTCATGCCCTGCCATCTCATGGCTCAGCAGGCCAAGCATGTCAAACACCTCCGCAGCCTGCGGATGAGACCGATCCCCGCAGACAAACTCATGCACGCCGCCGCCGATATCCACGGCGCTGCGTGCCAGGCCTCTTCTTCACCCCCGGCTTTCATCAGGCCCCTGACCTTGCCGCCCCATCCCATTTCCCGACGGCCGCGAGATGTTCGACAGCAGCACGAGTTCGAGTCACCGCCATGGTCCTGCTCGAGGAGGTACTGCATCAGCTGCTCGGCCATGTCCACCTCCCCGCATCCGCACCCAGCAAGCAGAGCTCCAAGCACCACCTCGTTCGCCGCACCGCATGGTCGCCACCATGCTCATGGCCTCGCCCAGGCGCCTCGCTCGCCGAGCAGGTCGACAACACACCCGTAGTGCTCCATCCTCGCTGCGATGCCGCGGTTCGCCTCATGGCGCCATAGTACCTCAGCCCTCGCCGGTGAGGCCGGCATGGCTGCAGGCCGTGAGCACGCCCGTGAACGTTACAGCGCCTGGCTTGAACCCTTCCTCCTCATTGCCTCAAAGTGCTCGATGGCGTCCGTGCACCGTCCGTTAGCTGCGAACCCGACGATCATCGAAGTTCCAGGAGACCACCGCCCGCTTCCTCATGCTGTCAAACACCTGCCGTGCAACTCCACCTGACCGCACTGAGCGTACATGTCGATCAACGAGTTGGCGATGCGGATGTTGCCCTCCAGCCTCTCCCTGGTCACGAACCGTGCACCCACATACCGAGACCAAGCGCCGCCGACCTCGGGCGCACGCGAGATGGCAGCTACCAGCGTGACATAGTCTGGCTCGACACCGTCCAGCAGCATGGCATGGAAGTAGTCGATCGCCTCGTCATGGCGCCTGTTCTGACGCACCTGTCGATCAGCGCCGTCCAGGAGACCTTATCCGGGTCCGGCATTCTGTCGAACACCTGAGCGCGGCGGCCACGAGGCCGTTGCGCATGAGGCCGGTGATCATGGTGTTGTAGGTGACCAGGGACCTGAGGGGCATGGACCCGAAGAGCTAGAGGGCGTGGTGGGGAGGCGGGACGCGAGGTAGAACCGCGCGAGGCAGGTGCAGAGGAGGAGGTGGCCGGGGAACAACTTGATGGCGAGGGCGTGGAGCGATAGCGCGAGGGGCCGGGCGAGCGGGAGGAGGGGCGCTGGCGCAGGCGGAGACGACGGTGGGGAGTGTGACGTCGTTGGCGCGGGCGCGGCGGGGAGGAGAGCATGGCGGAGAGCGCCGCGGCTGTCGACGGCAGGTCGCCCTCCGCGCCGGGCGCGCGATGCCGGGCGTCCATGAGACCACGTCTCGTGGAGAGGCGGCGGCGCGGCTTTGGGGTGGCAGCTGCGCGGGTGGAGGAAGAGTGAGAGATGGAGAGGCGGCTGCTGCCATGGCCGAGAAGCTTTGGCTCGAACGGTGGAACCTGACCAAATGCTGAAGATTGCTGTCAATGTACCTGCTGAACTGAATTCCGCTCCTTCTCAAGGTGTTGGATGACCCAAAACCAGTTTTATAGCCACACCCATTTTGTAATCGAGAAATCTAACCACCAGTAGACTGGTCATTAGGATAGGCACGAACGAACCACGCAGCGCACGATCTGCATCGAACGGATCCGCTTTTCCCGCATATCCCGCCCGCTTTCCTTCCAATTACGCTGACCACATTCACTTTTTTCTTTTAATCCAGCTTTCCTTCTAAATTAATTCCTTCTAATTTTAGAGGGTGTTGATACGCTTTTAGTCCCATGACTAAAAGTAGTGGGACTAAAACTTGCTAGCCTCACCCATGCTTGGATCTAAATACTAAAGAGACTAAAATCAAGTTATTGAGCATTTATTATCCTCCAAACCTCCAATTCGTAACTTGCATGTGTTAAAGGAGAGGAATTAAATATGAGAGAGAGGGCTAATACATATTTTAGTAGGTTTCTATGACTAAAATGTTTTAGCCTCAAGACTAGTCCTAGCCTCAAGGGTGCTTGGAACTTTAGTTTTAAAAAGACTATTTTAGTCGACTAAAATAGTCCCTTGATCCAAGCACCTCTTAATGACTCACGCCTCAATCCCGCTGCTGCACTCTTTTCTTCTTTTTATGTTCTTATCTTAATGACTGCGCCTTTGATCCCGCGGCTCTTTATTTCTTTTTCTACTATTTCCTTCTATATTTTTTAACACTCGAAAAAGGTGCCTAGGAAGAGACTTTAACCCGAAACCTTCGGATTGAGAACATATTCCTACTACCAACTGGACTAACAACTAAATCATGCATGAATACTAAATTAGAAAGTTTTATGCCTAACCATGCGTGCATCCGGATGGCTACACATCAAGGATGACCACACATCAAGGTGTACATCAACAACCAAGTATACTCCAAACATTATACGCATTTAATACTAACTCGTGATCAATAACACATCTCGATAACTTTTGTGTAATATAAACACGCTCAATATGCGACCCTATCCAAAAGGAACTCAAGGTCCCACCAAGAATAGACCAAGATATTGAGACGCTTTTGCAAGGTGGATATCATTACATCAATATTACATAATAGATGGGGATACATACAAAAGGCATACAATGCCACACTAATACAACAATACATCATCCATAAGATCAACATCCGACTACGGATGAAACACAAACAGAAGCTCAAACGACATCCACCTCGCTAGCCCAGTCGCCGACCGAACCTATCCCCGATCAAGAAGAAGCGTAAGAAGAACTCCAAAACAAGCAAACATCGCCTCGCCATGATCATAGCATAACCTGCACTCAGAATCGTTGTTGTAGTAATCAGGAGCCACGAGGACTCAAAGAATCCCATTACCATGGGTATCAAGACTAGCAAAGCTTAATGGGTAAGGAAGGGATAAAGTGGTGAGGTTGCAGCAGCGACTAAGCATATATGGTGGCTAACATACGCAAATGAGAGCGAGAAGAGAAACAAAGGAACGATCGTCAACTAGTAATGATCAAGAGGTGATCCCGAGCTCCTACTTACGCCAATCATAACACGTAAACCGTGTTCACTTCCCGGACTCCGAGAAGAGACCATCACGGCTACACACGCGTTGATGCGCTTTAATTCGGATCCGTGTCAAGTTATCTACAACCGACATTAACAAATTCCCATCTCGCCGATAACCGCGGACACGGCTCGAAAGTTTATACCTCGCAGGGTGTCCCAACTTAGCCCATGACAAGCTCTCGCGATCAACGGCGAATAGACCTTCTCCCGTGAAGACCCGATCGCCTCGAATCCGGTTTACAAGACATTTCGACAATGGTAAAACAAGACCAAGAAGCCGCCCGATGCGCCGACAATCCCGATAGGAGCTGCACATATCTCGCTCGTGGCAACACCGATGAGACATCCTACGAGTAAAACCAGACTCGAAGTTTCCGAGGGGCCCCCGCATCTACTCGGTTCGACCAACACTTAGACAAGCATTGGCTCGGGGGCTAAAATAAAGATGACCCTTGGGTTGGCCGACCCAAGGAAGGGTATAGGTGGTGGTGAGGCAAATGGTAAAACTAAGGTTGGGCCTTGCCGACAAGTTTTATTCGCTTAACCGTCGGGGGTCCCATAAATCACCCGACCGCGTTAGGAACGCAAAATCCGGGAACATAACACCGTATGATGGAAACTAGGGCGCAAGAGTGGAACAAAACACTGCATAAGGCCGAGCCTTCCACCCTTTACCAAATATATAGATGCATTAATAATATAAGAGATATTATGATATCCCAACATAACCCTCGCCCATCATGGAGCAATCTTCAACTTCACCGCAACTAACAACGCTATAAGAGGGGCTGAGCAAAGCGGTAACATAGCCAATCAACGGTTTGCTAGGAAGGGTGTCAAAGGTTAGAGGTTCATGGCAATTTGGGGAGGCTTGAAGAGCAAATGATAGGTAACGCAGCAAAGCGATAGAACAAAGCAACTAGCATAGCAATGATAGTAGTGAGATCCAGGGTAGCGGTCATCTTACCTGAAATCCCGCTAGGAAGAAGAACGAGTCCATGAAGAAGACGAACGGGAGTAGTCGAACGAATCCTCACAACCGCAACATTACCGGAACTAAGAAGCAACACCGGAAAGAAGCAAACAACATGATAAACACACAAGCATAAACATGGCATGATGCATAAACAAGTATGATGCATGTCCGTTTAATGAGGCATGGCATGGCAAAGTGCAACAAACAATACTACAAATTAGTGGGCTCAATATGCAACGAGTTGCATATTGACAAAACACCACATTGACATATTTAGTTTAATCTCGTTTAAGCTACCAAGTAATGTTAAATGTTGTTAAACATGGCAGGAGGTGAAACATAAGTAATCTAACTATCTAGGCAAGTTTAAATGAGGCCGGAACAACAAACAACATTTCTGGAAAATCCTCATATGCAATTTATGAATTTGCTACTGTTCTTCCCTAAAACATATTTTATAGTTGTTAAACAGCAAAATAAAGTGCATCATGTTAAACTAGGCATTTTCCACCCCATTTACATATAAAGTTTATTTAAAACCGAGCTACGGTTATTTAGTTATGAAATAAATCATTTTAACATGGCATTATGCAAAACAAATGCAAACAGCAGTTTAAACATGGATGAAAGTGGCATATTATGAAAGTACATGAAAAACTGAGCATCTTACATATATAGTTTATTTAATTCTGATGCATGGTTAGTGAATTATTGATGCATGAACATTAAGGGGTTTTCTGAAAAACTGCAGTCTCTGGATAATTAGACAAATTTACAGATGCTGAAAAAAAACCTATGCGGGCCGAATCTGGCTGGGTCAACACAGGAGAAGGGCTGGAGGGACTGCTCACCATGGGCCAAGCCCAGGTCGGTGGAGTTCTGGCCCGAAGCGACGAAGGGATGAGGAGCGCACGTGTGCCCGCACGCACGCACGTGAGGGAGGCGGTCAACGCGCCTAGGACGAACGGGCGAGGCAGGGATCGAGCGCGCTGCTCAATCCGGCGAGGACGGCCGAAGGGGCGCCGGATCCGGGCGACGGCAGGAGGGACTTGGCGACGATGAGGCAAGCGAAGGCGGCGGTGCCAGGTAGGATCTAGGCAGAGGCGAGGGACTTGGCGCCAAGACGACAGAGGGCGCCGCCTCGCCAGAACTGCTGAAGACGACGGCGACAGGGACTGCGGCAGGCGACGGCGTAGTTTGGGTGGCGGAGCTCATCGCGGAGGGGCGGCGCGGCGGCCGTGGACGGAGCAGAAGGGGGTCGAAGCGACGCAAGCGAAGCAGAGCAGCGCGGCAGGAGTCAGCGGGCATGGCGACGAAGACGGATGGCGGATGGAGCGTGAAGCGGAAGCAGAGGAACTCGCATCCATGGCGGCAAGGGACTTGACGATCCCGTCGAGAGCTCGGGAACTTGGCGCGGAACGGCGTCGTGGGCATGCGGGGAAGCTTCGGGCGGCTCGTTAGCGCGACGAGACGCGGCATGAGGAGGAGCGCGGGAGGAACAGGCGCCGCAGGGCGCATGAGAGGCTGCCGGGAGAAGGAGCAAGGCAGCTGCTGCTGCAAGATTATCGGCGGGCGGCTGGCTCGATCCGCTGAGCCCGAAGCCTCGCGGGCTCAGACGCTGTGGCTCAAGAAGGCAGGAGGAGGCGCGCGAGGGGTTCGGGGCTGGGATTCGGGCAAGGAGGTGGCTGGGATCAAGAGAGGCCGCTGGATTGGTCCGTGAAGAAAACGAGGAGGTGGGTGGCGCTGCAGATGGATGGATTTGATGGGTGGCGCGGCAAATCCGTGGAGGAGGAGGCTGAGGTGGCGGCGGCTAGGGGGACAAATGTCCTAGGATTTAGGGTTTGGTCTAAAAATGGACTAGGGTCTATATATAGGAAAAAGGAGATGAGTTTGGATCATCCGATCAAAATCGGATGATCGAGATAAAGTAGGCTTGGGGAGTCCAAATAAGAAACGAAGATGTTTTATAGATGTTTGGGGATGATCCGGACCCATCGGTGACGACTGCCCGGGTCGGGTTCGGGACAGCTTTGGACACGTGCGAGAGGGGTTAAGAGAGGTCAACGAGGACAAGGGTCTGACAAAATGACAATGGAGGCAAAGAGAGAAAGGGCAACTGCGAACGTCTACGAGTTTTTATGAAAACATGCAAATGCAATGCACATGATGCTATGAGATGAAATGCAAGACAAGAACAAAATGCAAAACAAAAGACAAAAACCCAACCACGGAGGAAATAAAATATCGCATCTCCGGAAAAGGCAAGAGTTGGAGTTACGAATATGGAAAGTTGCATCCGGGGCGTTACAACACTCCACCACTACGAGAGGATCTCGTCCCGAGATCTTGAATGGCACCGAGGGAAAAGCAAGAGGAAAGAGAAGAGGTAAAACTAAGTTGCTTCTTTGACAAACGAGTGAAACCAATGAACCTTGCGAGGTTGAACAAATTGAGAGAAAAGGAAAACAATGAAGATGAATGAAGTGGAAAACACTGCTAGACAAGGAACCGAAATACGGCGAAAAAGACGAGCTTAAATGACATGATTGACATTGAAGCCACTCCGTCAAAACGAAATAGAGAAGGAATCGAATGATATAATTTGGGCAAGACTCGATCGAAAGAAGAAGGAAAACTTGATAAGATGAAAAGAACTTGAAGAGATGACACAACACTCGTTAAATGGATAAGCATGAAAAGAACACGATCCTCACAATACGATATGATGAGTGAAGAGAGCAACATCACAATGCCTCCGTAATGAAAGAATAGAAGTTAGACCGCTGGGATAAAGGGACGGAGAAGAAAATGACAACTTTTGCCACAAGTGAACTTGGAAAGCATCCTTGCAAAGAAGAACCGAACGGAGTTGTTGCAAAATCAACAACGAAAAGCACGAGCTTGTTGTGGGCTTATGGCAAACATCTCAAAATGATGAGGTGACAACCGGCCACTAATGGAAACCATTGATTTGATTGAGAGCACCGAAGAGATGAAAAACTTCTTCCACCAAGATGATAGAGAGATAACTTGGATCATTGATAAACACCATAATAGCAACATTCCTTAGGGAAGGCTTTAGGTGAAATATGACACAAGATAACTCCAACGAAGAAGTTGATTGGTCGAAAAGATCACTTGAACAAAGAGAAAATGATGGATTTAAAATACCTCATTCCTGACAACATATGAATCATGAAACATGAAGGAAATTGTCAAGAGTGACATAACACCACCTCAAAAGATAAGGTAGAAAGAATTGCACTTCGAAATGCAAGAAGAAGAATACTTGAACGCCTCAAAACAAAACATGTGTTGAGCACCAAGTTTAATTTTGAGAATAGCTTATGGATCATACTTTGAGAGAAATCTTGAAGAACAATTGAAGAATGAAAAGAATCCTTGACAAACCACCATGTAGAGTCTCCATGAAGAACTCCGTAATAAAAGGATGATAAAAAGAAAGAGAAGTTGAAAACACAAGGTGAAGCCTTGTGATGATTTAGAAGGAGCTTCATGACGATAATGCGGAAAACTTGGAACTCCAAAAAGAATAGATGAAACACTAGAAACGAGAATTACTTCATCATGAACACTCTCCGGAAGAAAAGAATTGAATCACCTCAAGGAAATAAGAATAAGATTTATTATATGCTTATCCTTCATCAAATTAAATTGATGGCAAGCAATGGATTTTGCATATTACTTATTCTCGTAGAAAGGATTAAGAGGGATATAGCGTAAACTTGAGAAGGTATTGATGGAACCACCGATGGGATTTGGAAACCACGAATGAATTAATATGATAACGAAGGAAGTGAAATCTTGAACGAACCACCGTAAGAGTTGAAAATGAAAGTAGCAAAGGCACAATTCACCGGGAAGAATTTGAAAACGAATGAAGATACTTGAGGGGATTAGATGCAAAAGAACGAAGAGATCATGAACTGATTAGAGGATATTTGAATGATGCACTGGTAAGATTTGGAGAACGATAGCTACACGATGAGAATGAAGAATTATGACATGATGACCTTCGGAGGAAAGAAATGGAAAACAACTCATGAAATGCTCCGGATGGTAAGAAAAGAATTGTCACAATCAAAACATTTATGAGGATAGCATGAAGCTAGAACCATGAATATTCAAGAGGATGGACCAAGATTTAAGAGAAATCCTTCTTCGGTCTTCAAATGTTGAGAATGATGATGAGAACCACCATGAATTGTTGAGATACTCCGGGAGAATGAAAAAGAGGAAAGGTTGAACCAAAGATGAAAAGAATTTGAAAGCGATCTTGGAGGTGGCATCTGACTGATGAAATTCATTCTTACATCACACTTCGAAAAGAATTTGGGAATAGCTCGATAATTAGAAGAGTCGTAAGATCCTCGAAAAGACCTGTGGGTTAGGCCCACTCAAAAGAAAACACCATTGTAAATGATTTTAAAGAGAGATTGCACCGGTTGAATTAAATGGCTTGAATGAGGTAACAACCTCGAAATAGTTAGAATTGATGCGGAGTGGAAACACGAATCTTCAAAGATATCTTCAGCACTACGGAACAATTGAATAGCAAGCGGGGAATGATTAAGAGATACACCGGTATACGAAAACACTTGAAATGAGGAAGGCAAAATGATCAACACCGAAAACTTGACTTGAATCCACCGGAGAAGGAAAATAACGAAGAATGATGAACTCAATGTTCCGTTAGTATCTTCCTGAGAATCACCGGATAAAAACATTGACGGAAAGAATGGAGAGACTTCCCATCAATAAGATGGATACTTGATTAAGATATCTGATTCCTTGAAGAAAAGGGGTGGGAGGGCGGGAAAACAAAGGCAACTTGGGACGGATGAAACAAACACCATTGAGAAAACTTAGAATTGATCTTGCAGATGGGGAGAATGATGGGATCATCTCGAAGAGAAGCGCACCGGTTGGAAAAGAATTAACATGACAACCTCAATGATCAAAAAGGATTAGTATTCACATAGCAATATGAGAACACCGTTTAGAAAAAAGGTATGGAATCAACACCGACATTGAAGCAACTCAAATACCACAACTCAAAACAAAACAAAGGATTGGCTTGCGAATAAGCCGAAACAAACATATGATAGAGATTTACCCAATCCCATATCATGCATTTGTCGGAAAGATATTCTAGGAGCTACTTGAATTCCCACCTATAAAACTCCCAAAACTTTCTCGGTTATGCAATCTGTGTTGGGGATACAAGGAAGCAATATATCTCACCCAAACTAACAATCCCTACATCCAAGTCAGATCCATCCGTCAACACATAACCAAGAAACCTTCGAAATCGTACCTCAACCTTCAAAAGCATCCGTTATACAAGTTATGGCAATACTCCCGAACTCCCCAAAGATCGGGTGACGCCGAGGTTATCTCACCAACAACTGCATAAAAGAGATTTTCGATGTCGGCAAAACTCGTGTATTCCAGAATCGCAACGATAAAATTATGACGACAACACCTCGGAGCTCAACTCCCGGACACCGCCACAACCCCTAAATGTCGAGGCACCAAGAACAATGTTCTCGCCATAAGAATATCGGAACGATCCCAAGATACCAGCGTGATCCTAAAAAAATTTAGTGAAATTTGAGGAGAGGAAAGACAAAACATCTACGCCAGAGTCCTCACCAGAGCGACGAAGGGGGCTGAGGAGTAAAAAGAATTCCTACTCCGATATATATAATCCTAAGACTCGATTTTTTTTCTAGACTCAACAACGGCCAACAATCAAGGGGGCTCCTATGGTCGGTCGAGGCTCGACATTAACTTGTCACGCCTAATATGCGACCCTATCCAAAAGGAACTCAAGGTCCCACCAAGGATAGACCCGATATTGAGACGCTTTTGCAAGGTGGATATCATTACATCAACATTACATAATAGATGGGGATACATACAAAAGGCATACAATGCCACACAAATACAACAATACATCATCCATAAGATCAACATCCGACTACGGATGAAACACAAACAGAAGCTCAAACGACATCCACCTCGCTAGCCCAGCTGCCGACCGAACCTATCCCCGATCAAAGAAGAAGCGTAAGAAGAACTCCAAAACAAGCAAACATCATTCTCGCCATGATCATCACATAACCTGTACTCAGAATCGTTGTTATAGTAATCAGGAGCCACGAGGACTCAAAGAATCCCATTACCATGGGTATCAAGACTAGCAAAGCTTAATGGGTAAGGAAGGGGTAAAGTGGTGAGGTTGCAGCAGCGACTATGCATATATGGTGGCTAACATACGCAAATGAGAGCGAGAAGAGAAACAAAGGAACGATCGTCAACTAGTAATGATCAAGAGGTGATCCTGAGCTCCTACTTACGTCAATCATAACACAGAAACCGTGTTCACTTCCCGGACTCCGCCGAGAAGAGACCATCACGGCTACACACGCGGTTGATGCATTTTAATTCGGATCTGGTGTCAAGTTATCTACAACCGGACATTAACAAATTCCCATCTGCCACATAACCGCGGCACGGCTCTCGAGAGTTTATACCTCGCAGGGTGTCCCAACTTAGCCCATGACAAGCTCTCGCGATCAACGGCGAATAGACCTTCTCCCGTGAAGACCCGATCGCCTCGAATCCGGTTTACAAGACATTTCGACAATGGTAAAACAAGACCAACAAAGCCGCCCAATGCGCCGACAATCCCGATAGGAGCTGCACATATCTCGTTTTCAGGGCAACACCAGATGAGACATCCTACGAGTAAAACCAGACTCGAAGAGTTTCCGAGGGGCCAAAGAGTCTATTCGGTTCGACCAACACTTAGACAAGCATTGGCCCGGGGGCTAAAATAAAGATGACCCTTGGGTTGGCCGACCCAAGGGAAGGGTATATGTGGTGGTGAGGCAAATGGTAAAACCAAGATTGGGCCTTGCTGGACAAGTTTTATTCAAAGCGAACTGTCAGGGGGGTCCCATAAATCACCCGACCGCGTTAGGAACGCAAAATCCGGGAACATAACACCGGTATGACGGAAACTAGGGCGGCAAGAGTGGAACAAAACACCAGGCATAAGGCCGAGCCTTCCACCCTTTACCAAATATATAGATGCATTAATAATATAAGAGATATTATGATATCCCAACATAACCCTGTCCATCATGGAGCAATCTTCAACTTCGCCTGCAACTAACAACGCTATAAGAGGGGCTGAGCAAAGCGGTAACATAGCCAATCAACGGTTTGCTAGGAAGGGTGTCAAAGGTTAGAGGTTCATGGCAATTTGGGGAGGCTTGAAGAGCAAATGATAGGTAACGCACCAAAGCGATAGAACGAAGCAACTAGCATAGCAATGATAGTAGTGAGATCCAGGGTAGCGGTCATCTTGCCTGAAATCCCGCTAGGAAGAAGAACGAGTCCATGAAGAAGACGAACGGGAGTAGTCGAACGAATCCTCACAACCGCAACATTACCGGAACTAAGAAGCAACACCGGAAAGAAGCAAACAACATGATAAACACACAAGCATAAACATGGCATGATGCATAAACAAGTATGATGCATGTCCGGTTTAATGAGGCATGGCATGGCAAAGTGCAACAAACAATACTACAAATTAAGTGGGGCTCAATATGCAACGAGTTGCATATTGACAAAACACCACATTGACATATTTAGTTTAATCTCGTTTAAGCTACCAAGCAATGTTTAATGTTGTTAAACATGGCAGGAGGTGAAACATAAGTAATCTAACTATCTAGGCAAGTTTAAATGAGGCCAGAACAACAAACAACATTTCCGGAAAATCCTCATATGCAATTTATGAATTTGCTACTGTTCTGCCCTAAAACATATTTTATAGTTGTTAAACAGCAAAATAATGTGCACAAGTTAAACTAGGCATTTTCCCACCCCATTTACATATAAAGTTTATTTAAAACCGAGCTACGATTATTTAGTTATGAAATAAATCATTTTAACATGGCATTATGCAAAACAAATGCAAACAGCAGTTTAAACATGGATGAAAGTGGCATATTATGAAAGTACATGAAAAACTGAGCATCTTACATATATAGTTTATTTAATTCTGATGCATGGTTAGTGAATTATTGATGCATGAACATTAAGGGGTTTTCTGAAAAACTGCAGTCTCTGGATAATTAGACAAATTTACAGATGCTGAAAAAAAAACCTATGCGGGCCGAATCTGGCTGGGTCAACACAGGAGAAGGGCTAGAGGGACTGCTCACCATGGGCCAAGCCCAGGTCGGTGGAGTTCTGGCCCGAAGCGACGAAGGGATGAGGAGCGCGCGTGTGCCCGCACGCACACACGTGAGGGAGGCGGTCAACGCGCCTAGGACGAACGGGCGAGGCAGGGATCGAGCGCGCTGCTCAATCCGGCGAGGACGGCCGAAGGGGCGCCGGATCCGGGCGATGGCAGGAGGGACTTGGCGACGACGAGGCAAGCGAAGGCGGCGGCGCCAGGTAGGATCTGGGCAGAGATGATGGACTTGGTGCTCGAGACGGACAGGAGGGCGCCGCCTCGCCAGAACCGCTGAAGACGACGGCGATAGGGATCGCGGCAAAGCGGCGGCGCAGTTTGGGCGGCGGAGCTCATCGCGGAGGGGCGGCGCGGCGGCCGTGGACGGAGCAGAAGGGGCTCGAAGCGACGCGAGCGAAGCAGAGCAGCGCGGCAGGAGTCAGCGGGCATGGTGACGAAGACGGATGGCGGATGGAGCATGAAGGGGAAGCAGTGGAACTCGCATCCATGGCGGCAAGGGACTTGACGATCCCGTCGAGAGCTCGGGAACTTGGCGCGGAACGGCGTCGTGGGCATGCGGGGAAGCTTCAGGCGGCTCGTTAGCGCGACGAGACGCGGCATGAGGAGGTGCGCGGGAGGAACAGGGCGCTGCAGGGGCGCACGGGAGGCTGCCGGGGAGAAGGAGCAAGGCAGCGCTGCTGCTGCGGTTATCGGCGGGCGGCTGGCTCGATCCGCTCGAGCCCGAGCTCCTGCGGGCTCGCACGCAGTAGCTCCGAAGAAGGCAGGGAGGAGGCGCGTGAGGGGTTCGGCTGCTGGGGATTCGGGCAAGGAGGTGGCTGGGATCGAAGAGAGGCCGCGGGATTGGTCCGGTGAAGAAAACGAGGGAGGTGGGTGGCTGTCGGTGTCAAAACCGGCGGATCTCGGGTAGGGGGTCCCGAACTGTGCGTCTAGGCAGATTGTAACAGGAGACGAGGGACACAATGTTTTTACCCAGGTTCGGGCCCTCTCGATGGAGGTAAAACCCTACGTCCTGCTTGATTAATATTGATGATATGGGTAGTACAAGAGTAGATCTACCATGAGATCAAGAAGGCTAAACCCTAGAAGCTAGCCTATGGTATGATTGTTGTAATGTAATGTTCGCCCCACGGACTAAGGCCATCCGTTTATATAGACACCGGAGAGGCTAGGGTTACACAGAGTCGGTTACAATGGTAGGAGATCTACATATCCAGATTGCCAAGCTTGCCTTCCACGCCAAGGAAAGTACCTTCCGGACACGAGCCGAGTCTTCAATCTTCTATCTTCATAGTAGGGGAGTCCGCGGATATTGATAGTCCGCTGTCCGGACACCCCTAGTCCAGACTCCTCAAGAGTCCCTCGAACCAGTTTTCAATGACGATAAGTCCGGCGGTATAATGTTCGGCATTGTAAGGCGGGTTCCTCCTTGAATAATTCGAGAAGATAATGAACACCGTGATAGTGTCCGCTCGCAAAATAAATTCCACATTCCAACGAGAGAATAAAATATACACTTAGCTCAATCTGCCGACGATTATGCGGCGTGACATCACACCGCAGCCAAGCCCTCGCTTGAATCGCTTTTATTATTCTCGCCTCAAAGACGCTTAGCTAAGCGGTTTTTTGGCACGCCCCGTCAAGCGTAGATCGTGTTCCCTTTATTCCCGGATCCTCATCAATACGCGCGCGGTAACCCAACCGCTCCTGCCGCCACGCCTCTATCTAAGGGGAATCTCAAACGGTCACGAGACGGCCCTTGGTATTTCTTCCCCCTTTATAAGAGGACCAAGGCCTGTCCTGGTTCTTTAACCTCGCATCGAATCTTTCCTTCGCACCCAGTCCCAACACCCAGATCTTCAGATTCGAGCGCCGGATCCTCAACAATGTCCGACCACCTCCAGGCGGTGGATGCCCTCTTCGTCACGGAGGAGGACATATTGAGTTAAGGGAGGCCAAGCACTGCCTATGAAGTTTGCACAGGTTGCCTGCCCTGTGGCAGGCCGTGCCAGCCCCCGAGCCCGCGAATACGCTGCTGTGATCTCACCTCCGCCGGGATTAGGTTTCCGACGGATCCCTTCGTGAGAGGGCTCCTGCTCTACTACGGGCTGGACTTCCACGATTTAGCCCGAGTCCATCCTCCACATCTCCGCATTCATTATTGTTCGCGGGTTTTCCTCCGCATCACCCCTCACTTCGGCCTGTGGCTGAAAACATTTAAGGTGGAGCCGAAGATGATCGGGGGGCGCCAAGCGGAGTGCGGCGGGGTGACCATAAGCAAGAAGGTCGATGCCCCGTGGTTCGAAGGTTCCTTCCAAGAGGAACTGGGTTTATGGCAGCAGGAGTGGTTTTACATCATCGCCCAAGGGGCGCAAGCAAAGCCGCCGCCTCCTTCCGCCGGGACCTCCACAAAGAATCGATGTCGTGGGTCAACCAAGGGCTCAACTGGGGCCGCCCAAGGACGTGCCCTCACCGCAGGCCGGATTCGAGACCTCCAAACAAGGGAGATCGACCTGGTCAAGGCGATGCAGTCATGCTAATCGTGCACCTCCTACCTCGCAAACGCCGCCTCTCCGCTTATGGGAGTTCAATCCGAGGGACCTCGATTCTCCAAAGATTTTATGGGTGCGACACCCACGGAGATGTACAAGCTGTTCTTCGACCGCAGTGGCATGTCCGGATTCGCCGAGGACGCAGCCTAAGCCGCGATCGCCGGATACTGTAAATAGCTCAGAGTCCGGACATTCTATTTGTATGCCTTTCAAAAGTTCGCCTCTCGACCCTTTGTTCTTTACAGAATGGGTGGCGCGATCAAGGCTGATAAGGTGTCCGCCCCTCCCAGAGACCGTGACCGAGCCCGTGGCTGGTCGAATGTTGAGGTTGCGCCACAGAGGGGGGGCGACGGGGAAATAAAGGAGCTAATACTTCACTAGGCGATCAAGAGGAGGGAACCAAGGATCCTCCTTCAGAGGGAGAAGAGGACCGCCCAAGATTCGGAGGTCAAAGCCCTAAGCGTGGGAAGAAATCTCACTGGTCCGCGTCCGGAGAAAATCCGGACGCGCAATCATCGCCGAAGGACCAGCCCTCCAACGAGCCGTGAGTATGAAAGAGAAAGTTTAATAAGGAAATACCTTCGTTTATACTTCTGTATGTAACCGAAATATTTATATCGCAGTTCGGATCTGCAGCCTTCTCAGATGAGTTCATCTTCGGGGGACCTTCTTCCGGAGATGATGGAGAGCGATACGCCTCCATCTGCAGCGCCGCCAGATGAGGCAGGCAAGCCCGAAGTGTCGTCACGGAGGGCGTCCCCGAGTCCGGAGGGGCCAGAGAGTTCGGCACCCGCCAGAGTCCGGCCGGGAGAACTGAAGAGTTTGCTTGAGAGGGCGTCCATTTCAGAAGATCACCGCGCATTAATGCGTATGGTGATCGGAAGGATTTCGTCTCACGAAAGCGGATTATGAATGCCGCCATGAGCTTGTCAAGGGATTTGAGGTATGCGAAAATGGTGCACCCCTTTGTCTTTTAATAGTTTTGCATATAAAAATGCGCCCTGTATAGATAGTAGCCCTTGAGACTCGGTAGGTTGTCGAAAATGACAGCGTGCCGAGGATCAAAATTTCAACATCTCAGGTAATGAATACCGCCGTTCTGATACAGGTGGCGGATAGTCCGGGGCCAGCCGACTAATGAGTTTGCCAATTAAGTCGACAACTTGACGTGGCGATGCCGACATCGCACTTGTCAACCAATGACTTGACGAGTCGCAAGGTAAATAAATTCTCCGCAGCCGCTTTATTGAGTGGATGAAAGCCCGCTCTTATTAGTTATATGCTGTTATACGATAGTGCTGCTGCTGTGGAGAGTTTTCGGCCGAACTTGTTTCTAGCGGCGAGCAAGCCCGAAGGAATGACGCGTTGCCACGAGGGCGTCAAGAGTTGAAGGTCGAAAAGGTCGTGCATCGCCTAAGTAGGCGGAGGTGGCCGAATTGGCCAAGAATTTAAAAGATGCTACCGACCGCAATGAGGCTCTTGAAAAGGAGCGCTTATCGAGCGGAAGACCAAGAAGGCCACCGCCGGTTAAGGATGCCCGCCCGCAATGCGGGCTATGAAGGAGGAGCTGCGCCAAGCCGAGAAATCGTGGCTGGCAAGCCTTTTCTCGGCGCGCCGCGGTTTATGGACGCCAAGTACGCCAATTTGAGCGGTGTGGAGTTCGGAGGATCCGTGATATGGACTTGGCTGCGAAAAGCGGCCGATGCCGTTAAGCGCTTCCGAGCCTGGGGATCACGAGGCGTAAGAGTTATATTGGTCTCAATTCCACAGTCCGGACGCCTCTTCCGCTAACGGACAGGTTGGCCGAATGGGCCAAACTAAATAGACCGTCCGGACTGGCTATGATCGACATCGTGGCCATATGTCCGCCGAGAGGTCCAAGGCGACGAAGTTACTTCGCCCATCGCAGCAATTCCTTGGGGCGGTGCCGCATATCATGGAGATGAAACGGTCGGCCTGCATCGAGGGCGCGCGGATGGCTCGCCCGTGAAGGCGCAGTGTCCGGAGATGGACGCCACCGCTGTTGCGCCAGGTTCAATGGAAACCAGCTTCCGCCGAGCATTATTTCGGGAAGTTATGCGTGGCGCCAGGTAATAGAGTCGCAGTGTTTCTAAAAATGTAACGCCAATTGAACGCGCCAACGTAGATCAATGATTATAGTACTAATGCTTTTTATACTTGTGCTTCCAAGTAGTAAAACTTCTCCGGCGTCCGCTTATGATACTTGTGTATAACCCGAAGATGCAGTCTTCGCTTCAGCCTCCTCGCACAAGGTGTTGGGGTGTTCGCAAAATAGCGCGTTTTCACACTTAATCCGGACGCCTCGGTCCTGTTATAAGGAGGTGGTAGCGAGCTTAACGAGGCAATCCGGACTATAATGCTTTATCTCTTTCACTTAGCCAATGGAGCTCGAGGGTGGGGCTACGATATAGCCCTCGGATGACACCGCACATCTCCGTATTCAAGTGCGATGTGCCTGATCGAAACGGTCCTTCGTCAAAGCGGAATTCTAAACATTCCGATAGTCGATCAAGTGGTCGACCAGACTCGCCAGTATCATGACAATCGGGCCGCTTTCATCGAGGTGCTCGCCAAATTAACCGGGGCACAATCACAAGAGTTCTCCGGTGCGCGTTAGCCGATGATACGGAACGAAGGCAGCAAAACGCAGGAGCCGGGCAAACCCAACATTTGACCAAAGACATGATTCGAGCTGATGCATATAATGCCTAACTCGAGACGCCAACACTCCCAAGGTGTTCGGACTTTATGATAATGGGCGAATTATGCCCTAAGCCCCTTGTGTCAAGGTACGGCATGGTCTTCGACGCGCCGATGCCAAAGCGCCAGTCCGCTTTGGCTATAGGAAAGAGCCAGGAGAGTAACAACAAGAGACAGAATAAAAGGTCTACGAGGGTCTTAATCTGAAAAGAATCCTTGCAACGGGTCCCACCGCACGCCTCTGCGCCAGGTTCTGCGGCGCCGTTATCCTCGACGGTACGCACGTTGTTCATCTCAGAGAAAGAGAGGAACGCTTAGTTTTAGAAACAGTTCATGCGAAAAATATGCAAAAGAAGAAATATAAATAATTAAAGCAAGGTTTATATGAAACCGTGATCGCCAGCGCGCAACCCCCGTGAAAAGGGTGTGCGGCTAGGGAGCCCCTAGCCTCGCTGAGTCCGGATTCGTCTATCCGAGTCCGGGTCTTTATGACCCTCGACCGAAATGGCGCCATGTGGACCGGCATCTTAAGTGTAAGAGACGCAGAATGCGGTATGGCGTTGAAGCGACAAAGCCTTTCGTCCCAACAAAGGCTTGATATTCACTTTTGAATGGGACAATATGAAAATTAATTTTTCGCGTCGAAAGTTGTTCGCGATCGAACACGACTTCTAGTAATATCGAGCCTGTGCACTTGGCGAAGGGCTCGCGCCACCTTTGAAGGAAGTGCGGCTGTGTCGAATTTTGGTGTGGGTCTATCCCCATCCGACGGATTGTGTTTGAATATAGCAGTTTAAATCATCGCCTCCGCCCATTAGGATGTTTGTGAATTGTAATCCGCCTATTATCGGATTCAATATCGGGAGTCCGCCCGCGCTTTAACGCTTCGAGTAGTCCAGTGGTCGAAAGTGATTGGTTTTGATATCCAATCTCACGGTTCATTGGTTGGACCGTGCGAAGCTTTTTAGAAAGTGCCGCACTGTTTTTCCGTGTCCTCACATGGAGTGAGTTTATTGCTTTTACCCTTGTGGGAAAGTCTTTGTTTTCGGTGCCTCCTGGCGGGTTTATCTTCTTCGCTGACGCGCCGAGCCCCTTGTGTTCGGCGCTTAATCGCCGGACTGTTTGAAAACCCAACAATCCTCGTGGGTGTGATTTATGGCCTTCCGGGGTACTGTGGATTTGACATATCCGACCTAGGATTTTGTGTAGGTTAGACAGTTCGTCACCGCATCCTTGAGGGGCTGAGCTTTATTATTTGGCCGTGAGTTTTTAAATCCGCATTAATCGCCGTGTTTTTGGGATTTTTCTTTATTCCGCGCTGCTCCTTTCGCGCCGTGATTTTCTGCTTCCATCTCTTATCTCGATGTACTTGGGTCGCTAGTGCTGCTTCTTGCTAGCTAACTATCCTCTCCCGCATGTAAGCGGGTCATGAGGCTTGTTAATGCGGTCATTGTCCTCGGTTTCTCTTGATCGAGGTGTCTGGCGAGCCATTCGTCTCGGACATTGTGCTTGAAAGCTGCTAAGGCTTGGCGTCCGGACAATGACTATTTGGTTCTTTTTGGTAAGGAACCTGCTCTGCACTTCCGCACCGACTCTCCGGCTGTTGAGTTATGTGACTTAGGTCATCTCAGATCCGGAGGCCGGACATAAGTCCCTTGAAAATTTGCTCTAAACGCCTCGAGCTCTTCCCAACTTCCAACAAGTTTTCTCGGGAGGCTTTTGAGCCAATGACGGCTGGCCCTTTGAGCTTGAGGGTAGATATTTTATGGCGTGGAGATCGCCTCCTCCGCCATATGTATATGCAATATATAGTCTTCTATCCGCATCTGTGGTCTGCTGTTCCATCGTAGGCTTCTATGTTTATGGGTTTAAACCCGCTGGGAATTATGATCCAAGACCTCGTCGGTGAAACATAGTGGGTGTGCGGCGCCTCAGATTTGTATGTGCCGCTATCGTCGGATACTTGACGTGTTGCTTTGCTTCTTGGGGCTTTCTTTTTGGGTCCATAGATGGACCTGGCTGGGCCATTGGACGGTGGGGGCTCTATGGCCTCCTCGTCGAATTCTGGAAGCAGCTTACACTTCGGGTAGCTCTTCGATTGGTGGCCATTGCCGTATTTATCTGCGGTTTTGAGTACTTTCCTCCATCTTATTCGGAGCGCGTCTTCCGCTGTTTTGAGCTTTCGTTTTTCCTTTTTCAGGCTTCTTGCTGTAGCGATGAGCCTGTGCTTGAAAAGCTCTTGTTCGACGGGCTCCTCGGGCGCGATGAGTTTTTCGTCATTGAGGCTTGTTTCGTCTTCGGAGGGAGGTATATAGTTATGATCCTCAACCTGTTCTTCTGCCGCCCTTTCGTGAGGGCTTGCTTCGCATCCTCCCGCTACCGAGTCTTCTTTGGAGGGGTTGTCTTCGCACTCTCTGGGTATTGTTATTTCGTGCCGGAATCTATATTCTTGTTGTGGCGAGATTTAGAGCGCGCCACGACGCCGGGCGCTTGGGCTGCTTCTTTAGAGAATCTTCCTCCGCCGCTTTTTCGCCATCCCTTCTTTTGGGGTATCCACCATGTAGACGCTATATGACGAGGTGGCCTTCCAAAGCGCCTCGTGGGCGCTTAGGTCCTGTTCGCCTCCGCATCGCCGCCCATAGCATCGATGTCGCCGGAGTCGAAGTTCAGCATGTCGGTTAAATCTCGGCAGCTGGTTACAAAGTGGGTGGTGGGTGGGCTCAATTTCTTCGTCGTCCAAACTCCAACCGCCCCGCCATAATCCCACCAGATCCTCCCGATAGCGAGAGATGATTCAGGAATTTGTGATGTCGCCAAAAGGCGAAAGTGCTGGAAGATGTCCGCGGCGGTGAATTCCATAACCGCGCCCAATCCGGATTAATCGGTAGGGCGCGGAGGCTCGGAGTCCGCGCCTCGGGATCACGAAGTTTCGCAGGGACAAGATTGGTATTCGCCCATCGCCGTGGATGTTGAAGCCCCTGTGGCGCGCTTCATCCACCGACCCTCGACATGGGCAATCGGCTCCGCCAGTGGCCGGAGCGGATCCGAAAAGCGGCCACCAAAGCACCGTCCGCGGCAGAGCCAGATCATGCCCATCGCCACAAGGCGGCGGCGCTGGCTGTGGCTCGAGTCCGTCAAGGTCAAGTCTCCGCGGTCATCGGCCGTGAAGTTTAAGCTTCGAATCGACTCGACGGCCAGGGGCGAAGCTTCGATCCGCTCCAGATGGCCGAGAATTGGCCCGCAGCGCAAAGCCGCCGAATACGAAGATCTGTCCGGGAGAAAAGTCTCACCCGGACAACGTTGATGGTTGAAGATGCCATCGAGCCTATCGGTGACGCATACGCAGGAACTCTCAATGAAAGCACCAATGTCGGTGTCAAACCGCGGATCTCGGTAGGGGGTCCTGAACTGTGCGTCTAGGCGGATGGTAACAGGAGACGAGGGACACAATGTTTTTACCTGTGTTCGGGCCCTCTCGATGGAGGTAAAACCCACGCCCCGCTTGATTAATATTGATGATATGGGTAGTACAAGAGTAGATCTACCACGAGATCAAGAAGGCTAAACCCTAGAAGCTAGCCTATGGTATGATTGTTGTAATGTAATGTTCGTCCTACGGACTAAGGCCATCCGGTTTATATAGACACCGGAGAGGCTAGGGTTACACAGAGTCGGTTACAATGGTAGGAGATCTACATATCCGTATTGCCAAGCTTGCCTTCCACGCCAAGGAAAGTACCTTCCGGACACGAGCCGGAGTCTTCAATCTTCTATCTTCGTAGTAGGGGAGTCCGGCGGATATTGATAGTCCGGCTGTCCGGACACCCCCTAGTCCAGGACTCCCTCAGTGGCGCTGCGGATGGATGGATTTGATGGGTGGCGGCGGCAGATCCGAGGAGGGAGGAGGCTGTAGGTGGCGGCGGCTAGGGGGGACAAATGTCCTAGGATTTAGGGTTTGGTCTAAAAAAATGGACTAGGGGTCTATATATAGGAAAAAGGGAGATGAGTTTGGATCATCCGATCAAAATCGGATGATCGAGATAAAATAGGCTTGGGGAGTCCAAATAAGAAACGGAGATGTTTTATAGATGTTTGGGGATGATCCGGACCCATCGGTGACGACTGCCCGGGTCGGGTTCGGGACAGCTTTGGACACGCGTGAGAGGGGTTAAGAGAGGTCAAGGAGGACAAGGGTCTGACAAAATGACAACGGAGGCAAAGAGAGAAAGGGCAACTGCGAACGTCTACGAGTTTTTATGAAAACATGCAAATGCAATGCGCATGATGCTATGAGATGAAATGCAAGACAAGAACAAAATGCAAAACAAAAGACAAAAACCCAACCACGGAGGAAATAAAATATCGCATCTCCGGAAAAGGCAAGAGTTGGAGTTACGAATATGGAAAGTTGCATCCGGGGCGTTACAAAATAACATGGTAATATACGAACATGTACCTGATAACTTACATACAAACAACGCGATAACTTTGACCCGGAAAAAAGTAGGTTGAAACACACCCTGGTAAATTATGTGTAAATTACGTGATAACTTACGTATCACAGACATGATAAATTACATACAAACACCTTGATAACTATGACCCGAAGAAAAAAAAAGTTGTTCAAACATACTTCCCGGTAACTTCTCTGTAAATAACATGATAATATATGCACCACAGACTTGATAATTTACGTACACCATGGCAACTATGACTGAGGGAATTATTTCGTCGAAATATACCTAGATAACTTCTGCGTAAAATGCATGACAATATATGTATAGCAGACATGATAACTTACATTTGAACACCATGGTAACTTTTGACTAGAGGTGGGGATTGTTGAAAACTTCTCCCCGATAATGTATGTGCGAAAAATATGGTATTCTTTCGGATCACATAGATAATAATTACGCTCAAACATCATGATAAATTTAAAGGGGGGGGGGGGAGTTGTATCCTGATAATTTTTATGTAAAGTTATTTCTTGATAATTTTTACGTAAAGCTATCATGTTGCCCATGCTAAACTTAACACGCTTCTCATGCTCTGGTTATCAGCCTTCTAACGATATAATTACCAACCTTTCTATGCTATTTTTGTTACGAGGTGCCAATGTTGAAATTTTCAACCTTATCATTTCTAAAGTTACCATGCTTCTCGCGCTTTACCTATCAGGCTTCTAACGATGTAGTTATCAACCTTATCATGCTAGAGTTATCAAAGTTATCATGCTCTAGTTATCAGCCTTCTAACGATCCAGTTATCAATCTTACTACTCTATTTTTGGTTACCAGGGTGCTAACGTCGAAGTTAACAGGATGGTCATATCATACTTGTCATGGTGCTTATCCCAAAGTTACCAAGCCTTAAATTAACTCTTTTTTGCTAATATGGTAGAACGAAGAGGGTCCAAACACCATGTTTACGTTTAGTAGACAATAAGTAAAGCTGGCTGAGTTGGTTGTTGGGTTTAGTAGCTACTCAATAGACGTGGGTTCGAGTCCCCTTTTTGGTTATTGTTTGCTTTTTTTTTTCGTGTTCTTTTCTGCCTAGAAATAGAGAGAGGAGAACCACTGGCGGTTCACTGTTGGCATCTTCGGTTTTCAGGAGGATGAAAAAAAAAATCGGTGGAACCAAGCGAACGTGAGGGCGGGATGTTTAGCGATCAGGAGTCTTTCGGGATAAACGAGCGATAGGAACGCGCGGGATTAGGAGCGTGACGTGTAGCGCGGGTTAGAGTCGTTCGGATCTGTTGCTAACCACCAGTCAGTCATTCGGATCTGTTGCTAACCACCAGTCGACTTGTGGTTAGCACAGTCCTTTTGTAATATACTGACGCAAACCTGTAGGTTCTTAAAAATGAAAGAGGTTAGAGGTTGATAGGTGTGTCTGCGGGGTGGTTGTCGTCATCCGATAAGGGGCGAAATTTAGAGGGATGGCTGGAGTGAAAAACAAAAACGGTGAAACCAATTAAAGTCAAAAACCCAACAGAATCTAAGACGTGAATTACAATTTGAAACGGAAAGAGTACTAAGACTCATGTATTTGCACTGGTAATTAGAAAAAAGAGGAAGAAAAAGCAAATTAACTTGTAGCCTCGATCTGCCCAGCTTTAGACGTGCATGATATACGGGAAAAATCTCACGACGGAAATAGTACTATGTGTTTCTCGGATCCGGCTTGCCCGCTCCCTCCTCATGCTTCCATCCGTGCTCTTACTTCATCCTACGACTGTCTTTTTTCCTTTTTCCTTTCTAATCTAATCATCTCCTCTCTGATTTTAGGGGGTAGGGTCGGGCCTTATTTTGTTCTAATCAAATCAAGCCACGAATGCGGGAGCACGGATGGGCATACGCGGAGGGAGCAGGCAAGCCTCATCCGTGTTTCTCGGGTGGCCGGATGTGACTTGCGTTGTCGGTGATTTAATAGGCAACATAAACCTCATTAATACAAATATCACCGTCCGAGACTCTCTCATCCCATAATCACATGCTAGTATGCTACAATCTCAGAAAGAATGTATATACTTCTACAAACAAGCATAAACTTGTTCTCTCATGCTAGTATGATTATCTATGAACCGGTCGACTCCGCCGGCCATACAGATCCACCCCACCAAGCTTGTCATGCAAGTGAAGCCAGTTGCTCCTCCTCCCGGCGGCGTTCTTGGACCAGCCAGCCGGCCGCCGTTCCACAGTTTGGCTTGGTATATGCATCAATCTTCCATATTCTTCAAGAAACCAAACGCTAGATGATGCTGATCATAACTTCTTCTTGAAGAGCCGCTCGTGCGCCACGCCATCCACGTCGTCCTGCGCCTTCTCCCAGACGGCGTGCGGCACGATCCCGCCGGCCCACACTCCTGGCCGCTGATACGCCTCTTTGCACAGGACGTGGGCGACTTGATTGCCCTCGCGGAAGATGTGCTCGACCTTGTACGCCGTGAAGCACCGAAGCAGCATGAGAATCTCCTCTTGCATGGCCTGAGGCACGCGCGTTTGCGTCTTCTCGCCGGTGAGGAGCTCCACCAGCATCAGGTCGTCTCCTTCCGCCACCAGCCTGCCGCGGAAGCGACTTAGCGCGAGGCGCAGCCCGCGGATGAGCGCCCTCGCCTCCACTATGCCCACCGTCGAGTGCTCCGTCGGCTCGGCGAAGGCGACAAGAACGCGGCCGTTGCAGTCGCGGATGGCGCCGCCGATGCTAGCCCGGCCGGACCCGTCATTGTACACGGACCCATCAAAGTTGAGCTTGAGCCAGCCGGCGGGGGGAGCTTCCCACCTCACCATGACACGGCTCGGATAGAAAGGGGGAGACGAAGAAGACAGCGAGGTGATGGAGGCGGGCGGCTGATACAAGTTGGCTGGAGATGAAAAAGGCCCCCTGCAGAAGGGAGCAAAGGACGCTGCTGGCGCAGCAAGACACGCCATGGCTAGGCTAGCTAGCTACTCGATCGTAAACAAGGTTGGGATTAGTAAAGGACGCTGGCGAAGCAAGGCATGTATGCTGGTTCTTCTAGGTATATATAGACTTTGAGGCGGGTATGATGCAGAGGCCGGCCGGATTCGGAATCCGACTGCAGCTCTGCTCGTAAACACGCACGTCTACGTGCACGGATCAAAGAAAGAGTAATGACTCCGCGGGCGCTCGGCTCATGGCGGATGGGCCCACATCAACGCGTAAACCGCAGCAACGCGCGATCGATCCATCGAACCAACACAAAAACAAGAAGAAAACACCCGCGCGATCGATCCATCGAACCAACACAAAAACACCCGCGCGATCGATCCAGCCATGGACAAGATCCATCCTTTGCGTGCGTCCTCGGGGCTCCTGCGTAGTACTGCAGGTCGCCGGCGTGCGGGCGCGCAGCCACAGAGGAAAACGGGCGACGGAGCTTCCTGCTCCGCCTACCGCGCCACCCAGCAACGCAACGGTGCACCTCACCGCCGGAGGCTCGGCAGCTCCTTCCACGGCGACGATGGCTCCATTCACTGATTGACGTCTCCGGTCCCTCTCTCTCCTCATTCCTCGCCAGTTGCCATGTCGTCGATGCAACTTGCAAGTGCAAGCCGGGGAGCCTCGCCGGCGACGTACGGACGTCCATTTTCTCGTCTGCGGCATGCAGCCTGACGGACAGGTTGCGTGCACGGCCATCTCGCGACTTCTCTTAGAGCATTTCCAACAGACGCCCAACGCGGCGCGCGCAAAAAACAGCTTTAGCGCGCGCCCATCGCCTGGTTTGGCGCGGCGCGCTGCGCCCGCTCCAGCAGCCGCGCTGAAATGCAGCGCGCTAAAATGCAGCGCGCGCGACTAGAAATGTATGCATTTTTAAAAGTAGAAATTTTTAAAAAAACTAGATAGATTGCATAGATTAAACGATACAAAGGTATTTTACATCCGAAACATAGATTGCATAAAATAAAAACGACAAACGATAAACATAGATTGCATTAACAAAAAAAAACTACTCTAAGTCGCTATCATCATCACCACTATCATCCTCGGCGGTGTCGTCCGAGGTAGATAGCCAGATGTCCAGCCACCGCCATCGCTCGGGCGTGAAGAACGACCGCCCACCTGCTGCAACGAGGTCGGATCGCGATTCGCCAACGCCTTCCGCCGACGCCTGTCCAATCTGCGGACGCTGCGGGCGCTTTGCGTGTCCTCTCGCGGCGTCTTGCCCAGTAGGCTTGCTCGTAGGCGACGTCCTCCGGGTGGCGCTGGCGCCAGTCCGCCATGACCCGCTCGTCCTCCTGGGCGACGAGGAGGCGGCGTTGCCGCTCGGCGTGCTCCGCACGGTCTTCCGCCGTGTTCAGACGAGGCAGAGGGGCGAGGTTGAGCGCTTGCTCGAGCGTGTACACATCTTGGAAGTTCATCTGGCCGCGCGGCCGGCCTAGGCGCCACGCCGCCGCGTCGTACGCGCGGGCGGCCTGTCGCGCCGTCCCGTACGTGCCGAGGGCGAGCCGGAGTTCGCCGGAGCGTATCTCCGTGGTGTAGCTGCCGTTGGGCCGCAGGCGGACGCCGCGGTAGCCGGACGCTCCTCGGCGGCGCGGCGGCATGGCGGCGCGTCGGTGGCGGGTCGCTGGAGCCGTGACAAGATGGACAAATTAATTAAGCGAGGAACCCGCCGGGAGCCTTCTCCACCAATTCGCGCCAGCATTTGTTTTCAACATCTCCGCTCCGCTCCGCCCTGCGCACGCAGAGTGTTAGGACGAATGCTCCTCCGTCCTGAGCCATGGTGCTCCACGCCGACGGCGCGGCACCCATATGCTACGGCTCGCGACGCCGGCACCGAGGAAGCAGGTAAAGATGACCTCCAATGTTCTCGTGGAGGCACTGCCGTCCGCCGACGAGCTCCCCGCCTCATGCTGCAGTTCGCGCCATAAAAACAGCTGAGGTGACCTCGAGTTTGGGCCGCATCCACATCGTGTGGTGTCGTGCCAACGCTAATTAGGCGAGCTGACGAGGTCCAGCTGCACGGCGCGAGTGTCAGCCCAACCGGGGCACGAGCCCGTACGTGCAGCGGCATTATTTTTTTATCAAAGAAGGGCTTGCCCCTTCCGATTTTCATTACTGAAACCAATCTTACAGAATTCAGAAGACAAACAGCACAGAACAGGTTCGAACTAATAGCATGACAATTAAACCGACCAAAAGAGCCAACACAGGCCACAGCCAACCAGCAACCTGAGCATCAACTAGGCCCAACACGAACAAAGTCCACCATACACCTAACAGAGTCATCGACCAAATAACTAGTAACTACCAGGCAACAAAAGACTAAGAACAGCAGCAGGAGACGAAGATGTCGTAGCCGTTTATCCAGGGAGCCTCGCCACATTGATCCGCCACCCCTGCCCAGCTGTGTACACCTCATTTGCTGCCCGTTCTAGTACTCTTGCCCCCAGTTCCAGCATTTTTCTTGGTGGCTCCTTTGCCTGCAAAATGGACCAATCAACCTACCATCGAACCATTAGTTTGATTATCTGAAAAGGATCATTAATCCTTTTTCTCTCAAAAAATTGCATTTCTACTTTTCCAAATTGCCCAGAATAAAGCAGAAACCCCAATCATCACCATTTTCTTGTCTTCTTTATTGAATTTGCTAATCCATTCCCCAAAACACTCTTTAACATTTAAAGGAATGGTCTTCAGACCACAAACGCATCTGACCAAGCTCCAAAGCAAAGAAGCCGCAGAGCATGTGAACAATAGATGATCAATTGATTCATCTTCTCCACAAAACACACAATCTTTCCCCCTTTCCACCCTTTTTTGAGTAAGACATCCCTAGTCAAAATACTCTTCCTATTTACTAACCACAGGAAGACTTATTTTTGCAGGAACTTTGATTTTCCAAAGATATTTCTGTGGAAATTTCAGGCCTGACGTAATCAATTCTTTGTATAAAGATTTAATAGAGAATTTTTTATCAGCAGTGAGGGTCCATTTGATCTTATCTTTCCCCCCATTCATTTTAATCTTTTTGAAGGAAATATGCCCTAGAGGCAATAATAAAGTTATTATTTATTTCCTTATTTCATGATAAATGTTTATCATTCATGCTAGAATTGTATTAACCGGAAACATGATACATGTGTGAATGCATAGACAAACAAACATGTCACTAGTATGCCTCTACTAGACTAGCTTGTTAATCAAAGATGGTTATGTTTCCTAACCATGAACAAGGAGTTGTTATTTGATTAATGAGGTCACATCATTAGCAGAATGATCTGATTGACATGACCCATTCCCTTAGCTTAGCACACGATCGTTTAGTATGTTGCTACTGCTTTTATCCATGACTTATACATGTTCCTATAACTATGAGATTATGCAACTCCCGTTTACCGGAGGAACACTTTGGGTGCTACCAAACGTCACAACGAATCGGGTGATTATAAAGGAGTACTACAGTGTCTCCAAAGGCGATGTTGGGTTGGCGATTTCGAGATTAGGTTTTGTCACTCCGATTGTCGGAGAGGTATCTCCGGCCCTCGGTAATGCACATCATCAAGCCTTGCAAGCACTACAACTAATGAGTTAGTTGTGAGATGATGTATTACGGAACGAGTAAAGAGACTTGCCGTAACGAGATTGAACTAGGTATTGATACCGACGATCGAATCTCGGGCAAGTAACATACCGATGACAAAGGAACAACGATGTTGTTATGCGGTCCGACCGATAAAGATCTTCGAGAATATGTAGGAACCAATATGGGCATCCAGGTCCCGCTGTTGGTTATTGACCGTGAATAGTTCTAGGTCATGTCTACATTGTTCTCGAACCGTAGGGTCCGCACGCTTAAGGTTTCGATGATGCTTATTATGAGTTTATGTATTTTGATGTACCAAGGAGTTCGAGTCCCGGATGTGATCACGGACATGACGAGGAGTCTCGGAATGGTCGAGACATAAAGATTGATATATTGGAAGCCTATGTTTGGAGTTCGGAATGGTTCCGGGCGAAAACGGGAATTTACCGGAGTACCGGGAGGTTACCGGAACCCCCCGGGAGGTAAATGGGCCTCGATGGGCCTTAGTGGAAAGGAGAAAGGGGCCAGCCCTAGGCAGGGCGCGCGCCTCCCCCCTTCCCTAGTCCTATTAGGACTAGGAGAAGGGGCCGCCCCCCTCTCTCTTTCCCCCTCCGGGAATCCTAGTCCAACTAGGATTGGGGGGGGAATCCTACTCCCAGAGGGAGTAGGACTCCCTTGGCGCGCCAAGCTTGGCCGGCCGGCCCCCTCCCCCTTGGCTCCTTTATATACGGGGGCAGGGGGGCACTTGGGACACACAAGTTGATCGTGAGATCGCTCCTTAGCCGCAGCGGTGCCCCCTCCACCATATTCCACCTCGGTTATACCGTCGAAGCTTAGGCGAAGCCTCGCGCCGTGAAACATCAAGATCGCCACCACGCCGTCAGGTCGACGGAACTCTCCTCGACACTCGGCTGGATCGAGTACGAGGGACGCCATCGAGCTGTACGTGTGTCAAGAACTCGGGGCGCCGGAGTGACGGCGCCGGATCGGTCGGATCGCGAGGAGAACGACGACTACTTCCTCTACGCCAGATCGCTTCCGCCGGGTCTACAAGGGTATGTAGACAACACTCTCCCTCTCGCTGCTATGCATCACCATGATCTTGCGTGTGCGTAGGAAATTTTGAAATTACTACGCTCCCCAACAAAGGGCATCGAGCCTAGGTTTTTCTATGGTTTGATGTTTTGCACGAGTAGAACACAAGTGAGTTGTGGGCGATACAAGTCATACTACCTACCAGCATGTCATACTTTGGTTCAGCGGTATTGTGAGATGAAGCGCCCCGGACCGACATTACGCCAGACGCTTACGCGAGACTGGTTTCACCGCCGCGAGCACTCGCTGCTTAAAGGTGTGGTGGGTGCCTGTCTCTCTCACTTTAGTTGAACTGAGTGTGGCTACGCCCGTCCTTGAGAAGGTTAAAACGAGTCTATTTGACGAAGTATCGCTGTGGTTTTGATGCGTAGGTGAGATTGGTTCTTGCTTAAGCCCGTAGCAGCCACGTAAAATTTGCAACAACAAAGTAGAGGACGCCTAACTTGTTTTTGCAGGCATGTTGTGATGTGATATGGTCAAGACGTGATGCTATATTTTATTGTATGAGATGATCATGTTTTGTAACCGGTTATCGGCAATCGGCTGGAGCCATATGGTTGTCGCTTATTGTATGCAATGCAATCGCTTCTGTAATGCTTTACTTTATCACTAAGCGGTAGCGATAGTCGAGAAGCATAAGTTTGGCGAGACGACAACGATGCTACGATGGAGATCAAGGTGTCGCGCCGGTGACGATGGTGATCATGGTGATGCTGCAAGATGGTGATCATGAAGCACAAGATGATGATGACCATATCATATCACTTATATTGATTTGCATGTGATGTTTATCTTTTATGCATCTTATCTTGCTTTGATTGACGGTAGCATTATAAGATGATCTCTCACTAAATTATCAAGAAGTGTTCTCCCGAGTATGCACCGCTGCCAAAGTTCGTCGTGCCTGCACACCACGTGATGATCGGTGTGATAAGCTCACGTCCATCTACAACGGTGCAAGCCAGTTTTGCACACGCAGAATACTCAGTTATACTTGACGAGCCTAGCATATGCAGATATGGCCTCGAACACGGAGACCGAAAGGTCGAGCGTGAATCATATAGTAGATATGATCAACATAAGATGTTCACCATTGAAAACTACTCCATCTCACGTGATGATCGGTTATGGTTTAGTTGATTTGATCACGTGATCACTTAGATGACTAGAGAGATGTCTATCTAAGTGGGAGTTCTTAAGTAATATGATTAATTGAACTTAAATTTATCATGAACTTAGTCCTGGTAGTATTTTGCAAATTATGTTGTAAGATCAATAGCTTATGCTATTGCTTTCATATGTTTATTTTGATATGTTCCTAGAGAAAATTGTGTTGAAAAATGTTAGTAGCAATGATGCGGATTTGATCCGTGATCCGAGGTTTATCCTCATTGCTGCACGTAAGAATTATGTCCTTAATGCACCGCTAGGTGATGACCTATTGCAGGAGCAGATGCGACGTTATGAACGTTTGGCTAGCTCAAGATGATGACTACTTGATAGTTTTGTGCACCATGCTTTATGGCTTAGAATCGGGACTTCAAAGATGTTTTGAACATCATGGACCATATGAGATGTTCCAGAATTGAAGTTAATATTTCAAGCAAATACCCGAGTTGAGAGATATGAAGTCTCCAACAAGTTCTATAGCTCAAAGATGGAGGAGAATCGCTCAACTAGTGAGCATGTGCTCGATTGTCCGGGTACTTCAATCGCTTGAATCAAGTGGGAGTTAATCTTCCGATAAGATAGTGATTGACAGAATTTTCTAGTCACCATCACCAAGTTAGTAGAACTCGTGATGAACTATAGTATGCAAGGGATGACGAAAATGATTCCCGGGCTCTTCGTGATGTTGAAATCGACGAAGGTAGAAATCAAAGAAAGAGCATCAAGTGTTGATGGTTGACAAGATCACTAGTTTCAAGAAAAGGGCAAAGGGAAAGAAAGGGGAACTTCAAGTAGATTGACAAGCAAGTTGTCACTCCCACGAAGAAGCCCAAAGCTGAACCAAAGCCTGAAACCGAAAGTGCTTACACGCAAAGGAAATGGTCACCGAAGCGGAACTGCCCTAAATATTTGGTGGATAAGAAGGATGGCAAAGTGAAAAAGAGTATATTTGATATACAGGTGTTTGATGTGTGCTTTACTAGTGTTTATAGCAACCCCTCGGTATTTGGTACTGATTCAGTTGCTAAGAGTAGTAACTCAAACGGAGTTGCGTAATAAAATGAAACTAGTTAAGGGTGAAGTGACGATGTGTGTTGAAAGTAGTTTCAAGATTGATATGATCATCATCGCACACTCCCTATACTTTCGGGATTAGTGTTGAACCTAAATAAATGTTATTTGGTGTTTACGCTGAGCATGAATATGATTTGATCGATTTATTGCAATACGGTTATTCATTTAAGTAAGAGAATAAACTGTTATTCTGCTTACATGAATAAAACCTTATATGGTTACACACCCAATGAAAATGGTTCATTGGATCTCGATCGTAGTGATACACATATTCATAATATTGAAACCAAAAGATGCAAAGTTAATAATGATAGTGCAACTTATTTGTGGCAATCGCCGCTTAGGTCATATTGGTGTAAAACGCATGAAGAAACTCCATGCCGATGGGATTTTGGAATCACTTGATTATGAATCACTTGATGCTTGCGAGCCGTGCCTTTTGGGCAAGATGACTAAAACTCCGTTATTCGGAACAATGGAACAAGCTACCGACTTATTGGAAATAATACATACCGATGTATGCGATCCAATGAGTGTTGATGCTCGTGGCAAGTATCGTTATTTTCTCGACCTTCACAAGATGATTTGAGCAGATATGGGTATATCTACTTGATGAAACATAAGTCTGAAATAGTTGAAAGGTTCAAAGAATTTCAGAGTGAAGTGGAAAATCATCGTAACAAGAAAATAAAGTTTCGCGATCCGATCATGAGACGAATATTTGAGTTACCAGTTTGGTCTTCAATTAAAACAATGTGGAATAGTTTCACAGCTCACGCCACCGAACACCACAATGTTATGGTGTGTCCAAACATCGTAACCGCACTTTATTGGATATAGTGCAATCTATGATGTTTCTTACCGATTTACCAATATCATTTTTGGGATCATGCATTAGAGACAGCTGCATTCACGTTAAATTGGGCACCATCTAAACTGCTGAGACGACACTATATGAACTGTGGTTTAGCAAGAAACCCAAGTTGTCGTTTCTTAAAGTTTGGAGTTGCGATGCTTATGTGAAAAGTTTCATTCTGATAAGCTCGAACCCAAATCGGAGAAGTGCGTCTTCATAGAATACCCAAAGGAAATTGTTGGGTACACCTTCTATCACAGATCCGAAGGCAAGATATTCGTTGCTTGAGATGGATCCTTTCTAGAGAAGGAGTTTCTCTCGAAAGAAGTGAGTGGGAGGAAAGTAAAACTTGATGAGGTAACTGTACTTGTTCCCTTATTGGAAAGTAGTTCATCACAGAAATTGGTTTCTGAGACACCTACACCGAGTAGTGAGGAAGTTGATGATGTTGATCATGAAACTTCAGATCAAGTTACTGCAGAACCTCGTAGATCAACCAGAGTAAGATCCGCACTGAGTGGTACGGTAATCCTGCTCGAAGTCATGCTACTAGATCATGATGAACCTACGAACTATGAAGAAGCGATGGTGAGCCCAGATTCCGCAAAATGGCTTGAGGCCATGAAATCTGAGATGGGATCCATGTATGAAAACAAAGTGTGGACTTTGGTCGACTTGCCCGAGGGTAGGCAAGCAATAGAAAACAAGTGGATCTTCAAGAAGAAGACCGACACGACGGTAATGTTATCGTTTACAAAGCTCGACTTGTTGCAAAAGGTTTTCGACAAGTTCAAGGGTTGACTACGATGAGACCTTCTCACCAGAAGCGATGCTTAAGTCTGTCCGAATCATGTTAGCAATTGCCGCATTTTATGATTATGAAATTTGGCAAATGGATGTAAAAACTGCATTCTGAATGGATTTCGGAGGAAGAGTTGTATATGATGTAACCGAAGGTTTTATCGATCCAAAGGAGCTAACAAAGTGTGCAAGCTCCAGCGATCCATTTATGGACTGGTGCAAGCATCTCGAGTTGGAATATACGCTTTGATAAGTTGATCAAAGCATATAGTTTATACAGATTTGCGGTGAAGCCTGTATTTACTAGAAAGTGAGTGGGAGCACTACAAAGATTTCGATAAGTATATGTGAATGACATATTGTGGATCGGAAATAATGTAGAATTATTCTGCAAAGCATAAAGGAGTGTTAAAAGGAGTTTTTCAAAGAAAGACCTCGGTAAAGCTGCTTACATATTAAGCATCAAGATCTATAGAGATAGTTCAAGATGCTTGATAAGTTTTTTTTTTTCAATGAGTACATACCTTGACAAGATTTTGAAGTAGTTCAAAATGGAACGGTCAAAGAAAGAGTTCTTGCCTGTGTTACAAGGTGTGAAATTGAGTAAGACTCAAAACCCGACCACGGCAGAAGATAGAAAGAGAATGAAAGTCATTCCCTATGCATTGGCCATAGGTTCTATAAAGTATGCCATGCTGTGTACCAGATCTATTGTATACCCTACAATCGAGTTTGGCAAGGAGTACAATAGTGATCTAGGAGTAGATCATCGACAGCGGTCAAAATTATCCTTAGTGGAATAAGGATATGTTTTCGATTATGGAAGTGACAAAAGGTTCGTCGAAGGGTTACGCCGATGCAAATTTTGACACCAACTGATGACTCTAAGTCTCGATCTAGATACATATTGAAAGTGGGAGCAATTAGCTAGAGTAGCTCCGCAAGAGCATTGTAGACATAGAAAATTGCAAAATACATAACGGATCCGAATGTGAAAGACCCGCTGACTAAGATTCTCTCACAAGCAAAACATGATCACACCTTAGTACTCTTTGGGTGTTAATCACATAGCGATGTGAACTAGATTATGAATCTAGTAAACCCTTTGGGTGTTGGTCACATGGCGATGTGAACTATGGGTGTTAATCACATGATGATGTGAACTATCGATGTTAATCACATGGTGATGTGATCTAGATTATTGACTCTAGTGCAAGTGGGAGATCAAGGAAATATGCCCTAGAGGCAATAATAAAGTTATTATTTATTTCCTTATTTCATGATAAATGTTTATCATTCATGCTAGAATTGTATTAACCGGAAACATGATACATGTGTGAATGCATAGACAAACAAACATGTCACTAGTATGCCTCTACTAGACTAGCTTGTTAATCAAAGATGGTTATGTTTCCTAACCATGAACAAGGAGTTGTTATTTGATTAATGAGGTCACATCATTAGCAGAATGATCTCGATTGACATGACCCATTCCCTTAGCTTAGCACACGATCGCTTAGTATGTTGCTACCGCTTTTATCCATGACTTATACATGTTCCTATAACTATGAGATTATGCAACTCCTGCTTACGGAGGAACACTTTGGTGCTACCAAACGTCACAACGAATCGGGTGATTATAAAGGAGTACTACAGTGTCTCCAAAGGCAGATGTTGGGTTGGCGATTTCGAGATTAGGTTTTGTCACTCCGATTGTCTGGAGAGGTATCTTCGGCCCTCTCGGTAATGCACATCATCAAGCCTTGCAAGCACTACAACTAATGAGTTAGTTGTGAGATGATGTATTACGGAACGAGTAAAGAGACTTGCGGTAACGAGATTGAACTAGGTATTGGATACCGACGATCGAATCTCGGGCAAGTAACATACCGATGACAAAGGAACAACGATGTTGTTATGCGGTCCGACCGATAAAGATCTTCAGAGAATATGTAGGAACCAATATGGGCATCCAGGTCCCGCTGTTGGTTATTGACCGTGAATAGTTCTAGGTCATGTCTACATTGTTCTCGAACCGTAGGGTCCGCACGCTTAAGGTTTCGATGGCGATGCTTATTATGAGTTTATGTATTTTGATGTACCAAGGAGTTCGGAGTCCCGGATGTGATCACGGACATGACGAGGAGTCTCGGAATGGTCGAGACATAAAGATTGATATATTGGAAGCCTATGTTTGGAGTTCGGAATGGTTCCGGGCGAAAACGGGAATTTACCGGAGTACCGGGAGGTTACCGGAACCCCCCGGGAGGTAAATGGGCCTCGATGGGCCTTAGTGGAAAGGAGAAAGGGGCCAGCCCTAGGCAGGGCGCGCGCCTCCCCCCTTCCCTAGTCCTATTAGGACTAGGAGAAAGGGGCCGGCCCCCCTCTCTCTCTTTCCCCCCTCCGGGAATCCTAGTCCAACTAGGATTGGGGGGGGAATCCTACTCCCAGAGGGAGTAGGACTCCCTTGGCGCGCCAAGCTTGGCCGGCCGGCCCCCTCCCCCTTGGCTCCTTTATATACGGGGGGGGGGCACTTGGGACACACAAGTTGATCGTGAGATCGCCTTAGCCGTGTGCGGTGCCCCTCCACCATATTCCACCTCGGTTATACCGTCGCAAGCTTAGGCGAAGCCTCGCGCCGGTGAAACATCAAGATCGCCACCACGCCGTCAGGTCGACGGAACTCTCCTCGACACTCGGCTGGATCGGAGTACGAGGGACGCCATCGAGCTGTACGTGTGTCAAGAACTCGGGGCCGGAGTGACGGCGCCGGATCGGTCGGATCGCGAGGAGAACGTGACGACTACTTCCTCTACGCCAGATCGCTTCCGCTTCGGGTCTACAAGGGTATGTAGACAACACTCTCCCCTCTCGTTGCTATGCATCACCATGATCTTGCGTGTGCGTAGGAAATTTTTGAAATTACTACGTTCCCCAACACTTTTCACATCTACTTTTTAAAGCATTCCACAACTCCAGAGTTTCTCCATGCAGAGTCCTTCTAAATTTGAAACCCTTCCATCCTTTTTGGATGGCCTCATATACAGTAATTTTGTGATCAAAGCAAATGTCATATATTCTAGGGTAGGCATCTTTTAAGGGCTTGTCATCTACCCAAGTATCCTCCCAAAATCTAATGTTCTTCCCCTCTCCAGGTTCTTTTTTCACAAATTTGTAGAAGATGTTCTTAATATTCAACAGACTAGTCCAGAACTGGGAGTCTCCAGGTTTTTTTCCACTAGAGCTAGACATTCATTTTTCCTATATATTTCTTTTAGAACCTCTTGCCACATCCCCTCCTCTGTTTCCATTTTCCAGAACCATTTAGCCAGCAAGGCTATGTTCATCACTTACAAATTAAGAATCCCTAGGCCCCCCACCTCTTTGGGTAGGCAACACTCCCTCCAATTAACTAAATGACATTTTCTAATATTCTCATCTTCTTGCCATACCAATCTTGCCCTGAAAAAAATCAGCTTTTTAATGATTCCTTTTGGAACAACATAAAAGGACATCATAAACAAAGGAATATTAGTCAGACAAGCTTGCACCAGGGTGATCCTGCCAGCAATAGATCCCAGCAGTTTCCCTTGCCAACACCCACATCTTTTTCCAATTTTATTTGTTACACAACTCCAATGTGTGTTCCTGATCCTAGTCTCAGATACAGGCATACCTAAATATTTGATGGGCAAATCTCCCATTTTGCATGTCAGTATTTCCTGATAAAGCAATTGTTTTTCTTTAGCCTTACCAAACAACATTAACTCACTCTTATGGAAGTTTATTTTCAAACCAGACATCTGTTCAAAAGCCCCTAATATACATTTGAGGTTTCTCACACTTTCTTCCTCATCTTTGACCAGAAAGATAGTGTCATCAGCATATTGCAACATATTTACACCCTTATTATCATTTTTACTAAGGACTCCCTTAACAATATCCAGTTTTAAGGCATTATTCATTAAAATAGCTAGGACATCCGCAGCCACATCAAAAAGCAATGGTGACATAGCATCTCCTGTCTCAAACCTTTATAGGTTTTGATAAAAGGAACAATTTCATCATTGACCTTGACTCCTACATGTCCCCCTCTCATCGTTTCCATTACCCAATCGCACCATTTACCTGGAAAACCTTTTAGTTATAGCATCTGTATAACAAAGGGCCATTTAATTTTGTCATATGCTTTTTCAAAATCAACTTTAAAAATTAGAACATTGATACGTCCATTTTGCATCATGCTTTTATGACAATATTTATTGCATTTTGGGTTGTTATTTCACGTTATGTCACAATACTTATGGCTATTCTCTCTTATTTTACAAGGTTTACATGAAGAGGAGAATGCCGCGGTGGAATTTCGGCCGAAAAGGAGCAAATATTGAAGGACTATTCAAGAACTCCAAAAGTCCTAAAACTCCACGGAATGTCTTAAAATAAATAAAGAAAAATCGTTGCCAAAGATGAAGGCTGGGGCCCACACCCTGCTCACGAGGGGGGGGCGCCCCCCCGGGCGCGCCCCCCTACCTCATGGGCCCCCTGGTGGCTCTCCGACGCCCATCTTCTCCTATATGAAGTCTTTCGATGAGAAAAAAATAGAAGGCAACCTTTCGGGACGAGACTCCGCCGCCACGAGACGGAACCTTGGCGGAACCAATCTAGGGCTCCGGCAGAGCTGTTCTGCCGGGGACACTTCCCTCCGGGAGAGGGAAATCATCACCATCGTCATCACCAACGCTCCTCTCATCGGGAGAGGGCAATCTCCATCAACATCTTCACCAGCACCATCTCATCTCCAAACCCTAGTTCATCTCTTGTATCCAATTCTTGTCTCCAAGTCCGGGATTGGTGCTAGTAGGTTGCTAGTAGTGTTGATTACTCCTTGTAGTTGATGCTAGTTGGTTTATTTGGTGGAAGATCATATGTTCGGATCCTTTATGCACATTATTACCCCTCTGATTATGAACATGAATATGCTTTGTGAGTAGTTACGTTTGTTCCTGAGGACAAGGGAGAAGTCTTGCCATTAGTAGTCATGTGAATTTGGTATTCGTTCGATATTTTGATAAGATGTATGTTGTCTAACCTCTAGTGGTGTTATGTGAATGTCGACTACATAACACTTCACCATTATTTGGGCCTAGAGGAAGGCATTGGGAAGTAACAAGTAGATGATGGGTTGCTAGAGTGACAGAAGCTTAAACCCTAGTTTATGCATTGCTTCGTAAGGGGCTGATTTGGATCCATATGTTTCATGCTATGGTTAGGTTTACCTTAATACTTTTGTTGTAGTTGCGGATGCTTGAAATAGAGGTTAATCATAAGTGGGATGCTTGTTCAAGTAAGAACATCACCCAAGCACCGGTCCACCCACATATCAAATTATCAAAGTACCGAACGCGAACCATATGAGCATGATGAAAACTAGCTTGACGATATTCCCATGTGTCCTCGGGAGCGTTTTTCCTATTATAAGAGTTTGTCCAGGCTTGTCCTTTGCTACAAAAAGGATTGGGCCACCTTACTGCACTTTATTTACTTTTGTTACTTGTTGCTTGTTACAATTTATCCTATCACAAAACTATCTGTTACCACTTATTTCAGTACTTGCAGAGAATACCTTGCTGAAAACCGCTTATCATTTCCTTCTGCTCCTCGTTGGGTTCGACACTCTTACTTATCGAAAGGACTATGATAGATCCCCTATACTTGTGGGTCATCAAGACTCTTTTCCGCACCGCTGCTCGGGAGTGAAGCGCCTTTGGTAGGTGGAATTTGGTAAGGAAAAATTTATTTAGTGTGCTGAAATTTTCTGTCACTTGTTACTATGGAAAGTAATTGTCTGAGGGGCTTGTTCGGGGTATCTTCACCCCGTCCAGTTGAGCAAGGAGTTGCTCCTCAACCTACTGAACCTACTGAACCTATTGAAAATGAAAGTCCTTTTCAGATTCCTTCGGGTATGATGGAAAAACTGCTAGCTAACACTTTTACAGGAGATGGAACAAAGCATCCTGATGAACATCTACGCTATGTGGATGATGTTTGTGGACTATTTAAGCTTGCAGGTATACCCAATGATGTTGTTAAGAAGAAGGCCTTCCCTTTATCTTTGAAGGGAGACGCATTGACATGGTATAGGCTATTGATGACATGAGATCATGGAACTATAAAAGATTGAAATTGGAATTTCATCAAAAGTATTACCCTATGCATCTTGTTCATCGTGATCGCAATTATATATATTCATCGTGATCACGAAGGAGAAGGCATCGCTCAAGCTTGGGGGAGGCTTAAATCAATGTTATATTCATGCCCCAATCATGAGCTTGCAAGAGAAGTGATTATGCAAAAAAATTATGCTCGGCTTTCTGATAACAATCGCACCATGCTCGATACTTCTTGTGATGGCTCTTTTACGATGAAGCCTATTGAATTTAGATGGAATTTATTGGATAGAATTAAACGCAACTCTGAAGATTGGGACCTCGACGAAGGTAAGGAGTCAGGTATGACACCTAAGTTTGATTGTGTTAAATCTTTTATGGATACTGATATTTTCCGTAAGTTTAGCACTAAATATGGACTTGACTCTGAGATAGTAGTTTCTTTCTGTGAATCTTTTGCTACTTATGTTGATCTCCCCAAGGAGAAGTGGTTTAAATATCATCCTCCAATAGAAGTAAAAGTAGCTGCACCTATTAAAGTTGAAGAAAAGATTGTCACTTATAATGATCCTATTGTTCCTCCTTCATATGTTGAGAAACCACCTTTCCCTGTTAGAATGAAGGATCATGCTAAAGCTTCAACTGTTGTTCGTAAAAGCAATACTAGGACTTATACACCTCCTGAAAAAGTCAAAGTAGAACCCAATATTGCTATTGATAAAGATCTATTGTCTAATAATATTGATGGGCATGTTATTCAATTCTCTGGTGAAACTACTAGGATTGCTAAACCCTGTGATAGAGATAAACATAGACCTGTGGTAGGCGTGCCTGTTAGTTCTGTTAAAATAGGAGCTCATTGTTATCATGGCTTATGTGATATGGGTGCTAGTGCTAGTGTAATACCCATTGACTTATACAAAGAAATTATGCATGATATTGCTGTTGGGGAACGTAGTAATTTCAAAAAATTTCCTACGCACACGCAAGATCATGGTGATGCATAGCAACGAGAGCGGAGAGTGTTGTCTACGCACTCGTGAGACGAAGCGAAGCGTTGATGCAACGAGAGGAAGTAGTCGACGCCTTCCTGGTCCAACCGATCCAAGCACCGTTATTCGCACCTCCGAAGTTCTTGACACGCAGACAGCTCGATGACGCACCCCGATCTCCGATCCAGCAGAGGCGCTGGAGGAGTTCCACAAGACGACAGCGTGCAGGACGATCTTGATGTTCTCTGTCGCAGGCTTCGCCTAAGCACCGCCACAATATGACCGAGGTGTAATATCGTGGAGGGGGCACCGCGACACGGCTAAGGAACAATCTCAATGATCAACTTGTGTGTCTATGGGTGCCCCTGCCCCGTGATATAAAGGAGGGAGGGAGGAGGAGGCCGGCCCTAGGAGGGCGCGCCATGGGGAGTCCTACTCCCACCGGAGTAGGATTCCCTTCCTAGTCCAACTAGGAGTCCTTTCCATGTATTAGGAGTAGGAGACAAGGAAGGGAAGAGAGAAGGAAGGAAGGAGGGGTGCGGTTCCCCCTAGTCCAATTCGGACTAGGCCATGGGTGCGTGGCCTGCCCTAGGCAGCCCCTCTCTTTTCCGCAGGCCCAATAAGGCCCAATACTTCTCCCGGCGAATTTCGTAACTCTCCCAGACTCGAAAAATACCGAATCACTGAACCTTTCCGAACTCCGAATATAGTCGCCCAATATATCGATCTTTACGCCTCGACCATTTCGAGACTCCTCGTCATGTCCCCGATCTCATCCGGGACTAACTCCTTCGGTACATCAAAACTCATAAACTCATAATATAATTGTCATCGAAACCTTAAGCGCATGGACCCTATGGTTCGAGAACAATGTAGACATGACCGAGACACGTCTCCGGTCAATAACCAATAGCGGACCTGATGCCCATATTGGTTCTTACATATTCTACGAAGATCTTTATCGGTCGACCGCATAACAACAAACGTTGTTCCCTTTGTCATCGGTATGTTACTTGCCCGAGATTCGATCGTCGGTATCCAATACCTAGTTCAATCTCGTTACCGGCAAGTCTCTTTACTCGTTCCGTAATACATCATCTCGCAACTAACTCATTAGTTGCATTGCTTGCAAGGCTTATGTGATGTGCATTACCGAGAGGGCCCAGAGATACCTCTCCGACATTCGGAGTGACAAATCCTAATCTCAAATACGCCAACCCAACAAGTACCTTCGGAGACACCAGAGAGCACCTTTATAATCACCCGCCACGTTAGACGTTTGGTAGAACACAAAGTGTTCCTCCGGTAAATGGGAGTTGCATAATCTCATAGTCATAGGAACATGTATAAGTCATGAAGAAAGCAATAGCAACATACTAAACGATCAAGTGCTAAGCTAACGGAATGGGTCAAGTCAATCACATCATTCTCCTAATGATGTGATCCCGTTAATCAAATGACAACTCTTTTGTCCATGGCTAGGAAACATAACCATCTCTGATAAACGAGCTAGTCAAGTAGAGGCATACTAGTGACACTATGTTTGTCTATGTATTCACACATGTATTATGTTTTCGGTTAATACAATTCTAGCATGAATAATAAACATTTATCATGAAATAAGGAAATAAATAATAACTTTATTATTGCCTCTAGGGCATATTTCCTTCATCTCCCACTTGCACTAGAGTCAATAATCTAGTTCACATCGCCATGTGATTTAACACCAATATTCATATCTGTATATGATTAACACCCATAGTTCACATCATCATGTGACCACCACCCAAAGGGTTTACTAGAGTCAATAATCTAGTTCACATCGCTATGTGATTAACCCCCAAAGAGTACTAAGGTGTGACCATGTTTTGCTCGTGAGAGAAGCTTAGTCAACGGGTCTGTCACATTCAGAGCCGTATGTATTTTGCAAATATTCTATGTCTACAATGCTCTGCACGGAGCTACTCTAGCTAATTGCTCCCACTTTCAATGTGTATCCAGATTGAGACTTAGAGTCATCTGGATCGGTGTGAAAACTTGCACCGAGGTAACTTTTACGACGGGCTCTTTTATCACGTCCATAATCGAGAAATATTTCCTTAGTCCTCACTAAGGATATTCTTGACCAATGTCCAGTGATCTACTCCTAGATCACTATTGTACCCCTTGTCAAATACTGAGCAAGTTATACAATAGGTCCGGTACATAGCATAGCATACTTTATAGAACCTATGACCGAGGCATAGGGAATGACTTTTCATTCTCTTTCTATTTTCTCATTGTGGTCGGGATTTGAGTCTTACTCAATTTCATACCTTTGCAACACAGCAAGAACTCTTTCTTTGATCGCTCCATTTTGAACTACTTCAAAATCTTGTCAAGGTATGTACTCATTGAAAATCTTATCAAGCGCCTTGATCTATCTCAATATATCTTGATGCTCAATATGTAAGCAGCTTCACCGAGGTCTTTCTTTGAAAAACTCCTTTCAAACACTCCTTTATGCTTTGCGAATAATTCTACATTATTTCCGATCTACAATATGTCATTAACATATACTTATCGAAATGTTGTAGTGCTCCCACTCACTTTCTAGTAAATACAGCTTCATCGCAAGTCTCAGATAAACTATATGCTTTGATCAACTTATCAAAGCGTATATTCCAACTCCGAGATGCTTGCACCGGTCCATAGATGGATCATTTGGAGCTTGCACATTTTGTTAGCACCTTTAGGATTGACAAAAACTTCTGGTTGCATCATATACAACTCTTCTTTAATTAATCCATTAATAAATGCAGTTTTGACATCCTTTTGCCGATTTCAAAAATGTGGCAATTGCTAACATGATTCGCAGACAGACTTTTAAGCATCGATACGTAATGAGAAAATCTCATTGTATTCAACATGTTGAACTTTGTCAAAACCTTTTTCGACAAGTCTAGCTTTGTAGATAGTAACACTACTATCGTCCGCCTTCCTCTTGAAGATCCATTTATTTTCTATGGCTTGCCGATCATCGGGCAACTCCACCAAAGTCCACACTTTGTTCTCATACATGGATCTCATCTCGATTTCATGGCCTCAAGCCATTTCATGAATCTGGGCTCATCATCGCTTCCTCATAGTTCGTAGGTACATGCCCATGGCGTGATTGTTAATCTTTTTCATCTTCGGATCATCCCACGGTTGTTCTATGTTATCATCCCGGTCGGGAACTTGAATCTCTTGTGCAACTTCGTTAGGAGCAATCTGCGTCAAATGTTCTTTACTCCTTAAGTCATAAATGCGTTGATGCTCGCAAGATTCCGTAGGATGCATCCTACTTGGTTCCCGTAGCACTTGCGAGGTTCTTCCGCTCTAACGGCTCAAACTTGCCAGTGCCATCTTTGTGATCACAAGTCGTCCAATCCCTAGTTTGTTAGGTTTTCGTATCCTCCGCTTCTTATGCTTCCTCTTTCGTATCGGCATCGGGGCGATACCTTCCCGCGGTACCTTCCCCACCGGTCTCGGCATCGCCATCGGTGCCGGGCGCCATCGGTGCCGGCGCCCGTCGATGTCGATGTCGGCGTCGATACCATCATCGAGACCGACCTGCAAACCTTTCTTAGCGATCAAATAGTCGAGGTACTCTTGTTCACCCTCATAATCCATCTAAATCGCATCTTGGTCAAGGCCCGGTTTCTTCGTTGTTCGACATGTTTCCTATGATTAAGTGGCCTCATTTATTTCTAAAAGTATGAATAAATGAGAAATGACATAAAAGAAATCTATGTGCCAAGACTCGATATGCCAACTATGTAGCACAAATCATGCCTTTATTCACGGAAACTTGGCATGACCTTTGCTAAAAATGGACATATCGGCGCTGAAATTCACCAAACGAAATGAATCAACATTCGGCGTAACATAGGCCACTTGGATCATTTTCCAAACATGACATGTCCAAAACATGACATATGCACATATCACATGTCCAATTCAAATTTCCATATAAATTCAGCTAATTCATAACTAAATAGATAACCTAATTAATTAACATGAAGAACCCTAGCAGAGAGGGGGGGTTTACAGAGAGTGCAGGGTGAGGAGGCAGCCGACGATGGCGGGGGAGGAGGAGGCGAGGGCCGACGGGTCGGGGCGAGGCGCGCTGGTCGGGGCGAAGCGCCGCGCCGAGTCGGGGCGAGCGCCGCGCGCCGAGTCGGGGCAAGCGGCTGGTCGAGCGAAGCGGCATGGTCTGGGGCGAAGGCCGGAGTCGGGTCGAGGGCCGAGACGGGCGAAGGCCGAGGCTAGCACCGGCGCCGGTGGAGTCGGGCGAGCGCCGGGGCCGGGTCGGGCGCGGCGGAGCGACGGGGGCCGGAGAGAGAGTGGGGATTTGGGGGGAAATGGCGGGATGAAGCTGGGCGAGTGCGAATTTTGGGTTAAGTGGACGTACCAGTAGCGCGTTATGTCAAAACGCGCTGCTACTATATTCTGTAGTTGCAGCGGTTTCAGAGAAACGCGCTACTACTATGATCTGTAGCTGCAGCGCTTTATGGGAAACTTGCTACTACTATGGTGCGTAGCGGCAGCGTTTTATGAGAAACACGCTACTACTAAGATCTAGCAGCAGCGGTTTTGTAGAAACGCGCTGCTGCTGCCATCGCTACTGCCAGTTTTCCTTTTTCTTTTCCTTTATTTTATCCCACTTTTATTTCCCGAGGGCAGTGAACGAAGGGAGGGCGATATATATTGCATCATCTGACGGTTAAATATGTATGCAAAATAGGAACATATATATTACACATCATTGGACCCATGCATAATAATGACTAAGTGTGTATACAAAATAGGAACATATATATATTACACATCATTGGACCCATAACATACGTTTCCTCAGTGCTGACATTTTCGTTTTTGAGTCAGCTTCTTTCCCTTCTTGTTCGTCAAAGAATAATTGAGCCCCTCATTGTGACTTTGCCTTTTCCATGGAGTACGATTTTTCTTAGGTAATGTAGTATTGATTCTTCTTTTGACGTATACTTCATCATCATCGTCATCTTCCCTCATTAGGTTGCCGTACTGATCATAGTCTTCCTCGTTGGAGACTCCATCCATTCCAATGATGTTCCTTTTGCCTCTCCTCACAACAACACGGCTGGGATTGCGCGGGTCAGTTATGAAGAAGCATTGTGTCACGTGCTTAGTGTGTACCCATGGCTCGTTTTTTGCGATAGCGTTCACGGTAGCGCTCTTGGCGTCGGGTATAGTCATGGTAGTGAACATCCGGCTTTCTCTTTCGACATTCTTAGCCCAACTGACACGGAACATCGTCGTGTTGTGCAGTCCAGAGTAGTCAAGCTCCCAGATCTCCTCGACCCTTCCATAAAATCGTTCGGTTGTGCGTTGTCGCTGCCGGTCATGCATTCCATCGTCACCCCGAGTTTCGATCATCACCGCCCATATCTTTAGCCTCCGTGTAGAACGTGTATCCGTTGATATCATATGCCCGATAGGTTACGAGGTTGGGCGAGGGCCATGTGCTAAGGCGTATATGAGCAATCCGTCCTTAGAGCCCTCCTCCGGGATTAGCAATAGTATGCTCTTTGAACCAATGCAGGAAAGTGGAGTTGTGCTCTCTAGTAACCGGCGTCCGTCCTGCATACCCCGGTCACGATACTTCTTTGCGATAATTTCTTTGTGCGATTGCCACGAAAGGATCTACCTCGTCTAGGTGTTGTAGCACTACCAAGTTTGCTCTGTCAAAGTCGCTGCGTCGATCCGAGTATGCCACGTGCAGTTCCTGCGACCGTTGCGATGACCATCTCCTTGAGCCTCCCATCGTGCTTGTTAACGGGCAAACCAACACTAACACCAAAGCGGCTAGTCTGCGCCATATAGAAAATTCTCACGTAAAGAGATGCACTCTTGTGCCAAATAATACTGACGATGCTTCCATCCGGACGGGACATGTTATGAACGAATCCTTTGATGATCCCATTCATCCTCTAAAACGGCATCATGTTGTGCGGGAATGACGGCCCCAGTCTATTATGTCATCCACAATATGGACACACAGATGCACCATCACGTCGAAGAACGCGCGGGAAGTACATCTCAAGCTCATTCAAGATCACAACGATCTCTTCCTCGTAGCCTTTGGAGCTGCTTCACACCGATCGACTTTCGAGAGATGGCGTCGAAAAAGTTGCGAGACCAATAAGCGTGTCACGGACGTGCTTGTCCATTATCCCTCTAAGGGCAACGGGTAGTATCTGCGTCATCATCACATGACAGTCATGAGACTTCATCCCGCTGAACCTTTTCTTGTCCGTGTCTAGATATCGCTTATCTTGCCACGAGAATCGAACTAACTTTCACTCCGTAAGGCACTTAAAGAATTGATTGATCTTAGCGACTTAAGGTGAAGCAAGAGGGGGCAATAATCTTCTTTCTTTAATTTCTTGCCCTTCTTCTCCGTGCCTCTGTCTCCGTCTCTGTCTCATCTGACATTTTACGGGGTGGCATGTGTAGATCTTCCCTGATTTTCAAATCTTGCAAGTCTTTTCTTGCCTTCGGCCCATCCTTGGTCTTATCCGGCATGTTCATCAGTGTTGCGAGCAAGCTCTCAAGGACATTCTTACAGATATGCATTTGATCAAGGCAATGAGGTGTATCGAGTTTGTGCCAGTACTCCAAGTCCCAGAACACTGACCTCGTCTTCCATACCTTCAGCAGCGGCTCCGGCGCCTTTCTCATCATCTTTCCTGGCGCGGGGCACTCCTTCCAGTTTTTCAACAGCTCATCGATTTCGGCACCGCTCTGCTTACGTGGAGGTCCTCGATGCTCAGCGTGACCATTGAATAGATCTCCACGGTTTCTCCACGGGTGCGTCTGTTCAAGCCATCTTGATGCCCCATGTACACGATTTTCCCAGACCGCCATCTTTCCTTGACATTAGCTGCTGAGGCGTTGTATCATCCATGCACGCGTGCATCCGCAATATCCATGGCACACTGGCACGCCACATATCCGTAATCGAGATAGTCCTGCCTTCGTCGTGATCAGCTGGCTCTCATGTTGAAATACTCACCTTTGTTGGCGTCCCATGTCTTGGCGGTGTTTTCCATAACGTGTCTAACTCCTCTTGAAGTAGCCCCAGATACAAATTAGTATTATTTCCTGGTTGTTTCGGCCCTTGAATAAGCATGCTCATGTGAATGTACTTCGATTTCATGCACAACCAGGGGGGAGGTTGTACATCCATACAAACACGGGCCATGTACTATGGTTGGTGTTTTGGTTGCCAAACGGATTCATGCCATCGGTACACACGCCGAGAACGATGTTCCTTGCACCACATTCAAAATATCGATAGAAGCTATTCAACGCTCTCCACTGGCTTCCATCCTTCACGTGTCTCAGCTTCGGATCATCTCCATCGTCGGGCTTCTTCCTCTCCGCGTGCCAGCGCATTAGCTTTGCTTCCTTGGGATCTACAAAATACCTCTGAAGGCGGGAGTGATCGGTAAGTACCATACAACTTTCTCGGGGACATTTCTTCCGGCCTTCTTGTATCGAGAAGCATTGCACACGGACAGCTTGTTTTTCCGAGTGCTCCTTCCGATAAATTATGCAATCGTTGATGCATGCATGGTATCTAACGTGTGGCAGATCAAGAGGGCACACGATCTTCTTGGCCTCATCAACACTAGTAGGACATAGATTACCCAAGGGAAGAACATCCTTTAGGTACTTGAGATGCTCATCGAGGCTAGTGTCGGTCCATTTGTTTTTAGCCTTCGTCTTGTGGAGTTGGGCGTGAAACTCAACCGGTCACCTCAGATTGCAACCATCAAACAATGGAGTGTTGAGTCTACCACCAGTTGCTCCAGCTTAGCCTCCTCTCTAGAAGCAGCTCTCTCAGTACTCGTCTCCTTGCGAAGCAGTGCTTGAACATGAGGGTCCCGCACAATTGAACTTAGTACCGCAAGCGAACTCGCTGCGTGGAGTCCATGTCGTTCTCTCCGCCGCCATGTCCGGCCCCTTCTCCTCCGCCATGTCCGGCCACTTCTCCGCCGCCATGTCCGGCCTCTTCCTGCCGCCATTATCGATCATCTCTTCGTCTTGCCCCTGTGTCATCATTGCTCGCCCGTCGGCATCCTCAACATCGTCATCCTCATCTTCAATTATCCACCGAGTATAGCCATCCATGAAACCAGTCATGAGCAGTGCGCTCGACACGACCATCGTCATGGGGGTCGAGCCAAACTATTCCTTTGCATTTTCGACACGGACATAAAACCTCTGTCCGGTTATTTTCTTTCATGTCTTGCACCGCCGACCGCAACCACCTGTCCACCATCGTTCCAATCGACCATCGTCAACTCTGCATGGTAATAATAAAAAATTGATTGTAAAATGCATGCATGCATCAAATTCATAAAAAATTTGGCATGACCTTCCTAAAAATAGGACATATATGGATCTAGAGTTTGTTCAAATTAGCGAAACGGAAATAAATCGACATTTCGCAAAACATAGGCAACTCAAAAGCACAATTTACAAGCGTCAACTCATGCCACACACACAATTTCCACAAACATATCACACATACACATAAACACATTTCCATTTTGCAAAAGCATGAAATTTTCATCACCTCTATCTCGATGGCGGAGATGATGTTGTAGGGAGATCAAAAGTGCACAAAGCTCTTCTTGACAAAGATAGATCTAGTTAGGGGCAAATAGGTCCTTAACTAAATCCTACATCTACCTAGCTACCTAATTTGGAAGGAGACAACTACAACTAGTGGAGGGGAAGGAAAAGAGAAAGGAGATGCATTAATTAATGGAGGTGGTGTAGTTATGTAGGAGTAATGAAGAGAGAGAAGGTGGATAGAGAGAGAGAGAGAGTAATGGGGAGAAGTATTGAGAAGAAGAAGAGTGAGAGTGGGAGCATGTGGTGGAGGGAAGAGATGAGAGGGGAGGTAGGGGGAGGGAAAAAGGAAGGGGAGGGAGGGACGGGTTGGGGGTTGGTGGGGTTAGCGATGGCTGGAGATAAACGCGCTGCTGCTAAGAACTTAGCAGCAGCAGCTTATGCGAAGGCGCCATCGCTAATCGGGACAAAAATTGTGGCAATTTGAAACTTACCAGCAGCAATCTCTAGGAAACCGCGCTACTACTGAGATTTTAATATGATGGCGCTGTTATTGCGACAGCGCCTCGCTACTTAGAGTTGGGGAACACCGCCGATCGATATTTGTAGCATAAGCGTTTCTGGTCGAAAGCTCTTGCTAAATCTTTATCAGCAGCGAGTTTACGTAACCAGCTACAACTACTTAGCAGCGGTGCTCTAGTTTGAACCGCAGCTGCTGCTAAGATTCTGTGTATAGGCTTTTCCCTAGTAGTGTAGTAGTGTTGATTACTCCTTGTAGTTGATGCTAGTTGGTTTATTTGGTGGAAGATCATATGTTCAGATCCTTTATGCACATTATTACCCCTCGATTATGAACATGAATATGCTTTGTGAGTAGTTACGTTTGTTCACGAGGACAAGGAGAAGTCTTGCCATTAGTAGTCATGTGAATTTGGTATTAGATTCGATATTTTGATAAGATGTATGTTGTCTAACCTCTAGTGGTGTTATGTGAGCGTCGACTACATAACACTTCACCATTATTTGGGCCTAGAGGAAGGCATTGGGAAGTAACAAGTAGATGATGGGTTGCTAGAGTGATGAAGCTTAAACCCTAGTTTATCGTTGCTTCGTAAGGGCTGATTTGGATCCATATGTTTCATGCTATGGTTAGGTTTACCTTAATACTTTTGTTGTAGTTGCGGATGCTTGAAATAGAGGTTAATTATAAGTGGGATGCTTGTTCAAGTAAGAACAGCACCCAAGCACCGTTCCACCCACATATCAAATTATCAAAGTACCGAACGCGAACCATATGAGCGTGATGAAAACTAGCTTGACGATATTCCCATGTGTCCTCGGGAGCGTTTTTCCTATTATAAGAGTTTGTCCAGGCTTGTCCTTTGCTACAAAAAGGATTGGGACACCTTACTGCACTTTATTTACTTTTGTTACTTGTTGCTCGTTACAATTTATCCTATCACAAAACTATCTGTTACCACTTATTTGAAGATTTGAGAGAATACCTTCTGAAAACCGCTTATCATTTCATACGCTCCTCGTTGGGTTCGACACTCTTACTTATCGAAAGGACTATGATAGATCCCCTATACTTGTGGGTCAAGACTCTTTTCTGGCGCCGTTGCCGGGGAGTGAAGTGCCCTTGGTAGGTGGAATTTGGTAAGGAAAAATTTATTTAGTGTGCTGAAATTTTACGTCACTTGTTACTATGGAAAGTAATTGTTCGAGGGGCTTGTTCGGGTATCTTCACCCGTCCGGTTGAGCAAGGATTTGCTCCTCAACCTACTGAACCTACTGAACCTATTGAAAATGAAACTCCTTTTCAGATTCCTTCGGGTATGATGGAAAAACTGCTAGCTAACACTTTTACAGGAGATGGAACAAAGCATCCTGATGAACATCTACGCTATGTGGATGATGTTTGTGGACTATTTAAGCTTGCAGGTATACCCAATGATGTTGTTAAGAAGAAGGCCTTCCCTTTATCTTTGAAGGGAGACGCATTGACATGGTATAGGCTATGTGATGACATGAGATCATGGAACTATAAAAGATTGAAATTGGAATTTCATCAAAAGTATTACCCTATGCATCTTGTTCATCGTGATCGCACTTATATATATATATATATATATATATATATATATATATATATATATATATATATATTTTGGCCTCACGAAGGAGAAAGCATCGCTCAAGCTTGGGGGAGGCTTAAATCAATGTTATATTCATGCCCCAATCATGAGCTTGCAAGAGAAGTGATTATGCAAAAAAATTATGCTCGGCTTTCTGATAACAATCGCACCATGCTCGATACTTCTTGTGATGGCTCTTTTATGATGAAGCCTATTGAATTTAGATGGAATTTATTGGATAGAATTAAACGCAACTCTGAAGATTGGGACCTCGACGAAGGTAAGGAGTCAGGTATGACACCTAAGTTTGATTGTGTTAAATCTTTTATGGATACTGATATTTTACGTAAGTTTAGCACTAAATATGGACTTGACTCTGAGATAGTAGTTTCTTTCTGTGAATCTTTTGCTACTTATGTTGATCTCCCCAAGGAGAAGTGGTTTAAATATCATCCTCCAATAGAAGTAAAAGTAGCTGCACCTATTAAAGTTGAAGAAAAGATTGTCACTTATAATGATCCTATTGTTCCTCCTTCATATGTTGAGAAACCAGCTTTCCCTGTTAGAATGAAGGATCATGCTAAAGCTTCAACTGTTGTTCGTAAAAGCAATACTAGGACTTATACACCTCCTGAGAAAGTCAAAGTAGAACCCAGTATTGCTATTGATAAAGATCTCTTGTCTAATAATATTGATGGGCATGTTATTCAATTCTCTGGTGAAACTGCTAGGATTGCTAAACCCCGTGATAGAGATAAACATAGACCTGTGGTAGGCGTGCCTGTTATTTCTGTTAAAATAGGAGATCATTGTTATCATGGCTTATGTGATATGGGTGCTAGTGCTAGTGTAATACCCATTAACTTATACAAAGAAATTATGCATGATATTGCACCAGCTGAGTTAGAAGAAATTGATGTCACAATTAAACTTGCCAATAGAGATACTATTTCACCAGTGGGAATTGTTAGAGATGTTGAAGTCTTGTGTGGGAAAACCAAATATCCCGCTGATTTTCTTGTTCTTGGTTCTCCGCAAGATAGCTTTTGTCCCATTATATTTGGTAGACCCTTCTTGAATACTGTTAATGCTAAGATAGACTGCAAAAAGAATGTTGTTACTATTGGCTTGGATGATATGGCTCATGAGTTTAATTTCTCTAAATTTAGTAAACAACATCGTGAGGAAGAATTGCTTAGTAAGGATGAAATTATTGGTCTTGCTTCTATTGCCGTACCTCCTAGTGATCCTTTAGAACACTATTTGCTAGACCATGAAAATTATATGTTCATGAATGAAAGAAGGGAAATAGATGAAGTATTCTTTAAACAGGAACCTATTATGCAACACAATTTGCCTGTTGAAATCCTAGGGGATCCTCCTCCACCCTAGGGTGATCCCGTGTTTGAGCTTAAACCGTTGCCTGATAATCTTAAATATGCTTATCTTGATGAAAAGAAAATATATCCTATCATTATTAGCGCTAACCTTCGAGAGCATGGAGAAGAAAGATTATTGAAAACTCTAAAGAAGCACCATGCCGCTATTGGATATACTCTGGACGATCCTAAGGGCATCAGTCCCACTCTATGTCAACATAAAATAAATTTGGAAGCGGATGCCAAACCAGTTTGTGATCCGCAATGATGTTTGAATCCTAAAATGAAAGAAGTGGTAAGAAAGGAAATACTCAAGCTTCTGGAGGCAGGTATAATCTATCCCGTTGCTGATAGTCAGTGGGTAAGTCCTGTCCATTGTGTCCCTAAGAAGGGAGGTATTATTGTTGTCCCTAATGATAAAGATGAATTGCTTCCGCAAAGAATTATCACAGGTTATAGGATGGTAATTGATTTTCGCAAATTAAATAAGGCTACTAAGAAAGATCATTACCCCTTACCTTTTATTGATCAAATGCTAGAAAGACTATGCAAACATACACATTATTGCTTTCTAGATGGTTATTCTGGTTTTTCTCAAATACCTGTGTCGGCTAAAGATTAATCAAAGACTACTTTTACATGCCCTTTTGGTACTTTTGCTTATAGACGTATGCCTTTTGGTTTATGTAATGCACCTGCTACCTTTCAAAGATGCATGATGGATATACTCTCTGACTTTTGCGAAAAGATTTGCGAGGTTTTCATGGATGACTTTTCCATCTATGGTTCCTCCTTTGATGATTGCTTGAGCAATCTTGCTCGAGTTTTGCAGAGATGTGAAGAAACTAATGTTGTCTTGAATTGGGAAAAGTGGCACTTTATGGTGAATGAAGGTATTGTCATGGGGCACAAAGTTTCTGAAATAGGTATTGAAGTTGATAAAGCCAAGGTTGATGCTATTGAAAAGATGCCATGTCCCAAGGACATTAAAGGTATAAGAAGTTTCCTTGGTCACGCCGGATTTTATAGGAGGTTCATTAAGGACTTCTCAAAAATCTCTCGGCCTCTGACTAATTTATTACAAAAAGATGTACCATTTGTCTTTGATGATGATTGTGTAGAAGCATTTGAAATACTTAAGAAAGCTTTAGTCTCTGCACCTGTTGTTCAGCCACCTAATTGGAATTTACCCTTTGAAATTATGTGTGATACTAGTGATTATGCTATAGGTGTTGTTCTAGGACAAAGAGTTGATAAGAAACTGAATGTTATCCATTATGCTAGTAAGACTCTAGACAATGCTCAAAGAAATTATGCTACTACCGAAAAGGAACTTTTAGCAGTTGTATTTGCTTGTGATAAATTCAGACCCTATATCGTTGATTCTAAAGTAACTATTCACACAGATCATGCTTCTATTAAATATCTTATGGAAAAGAAAGATGCAAAACCTAGACTTATTAGATGGGTTCTCTTGCTCCAAGAATTTGATTTGCATATTGTTGATAGAAAAGGAGCTGAGAACCCCGTTGCAGACAACTTATCTAGGTTAGAGAATGTTCTTGATGACCCACTACCTATTGATGATAGCTTTCCTGATGAACAATTAAATGTCATAAGTACTTCTCATAGAAGTCCTTGGTATGCTGATTATGCTAATTATATTGTTGCTAAATTTATACCACCTAGCTTCACATACCAACAAAAGAAAAAAAATTCTATGACTTGCGACATTACTTTTGGGATGACCCACATCTTTATAAAGAAGGAGTAGATGATGTTATTATACGTTGTGTACCTGAGCATGAACAGGAAAGATCCTAAGCAAGTGTCACTCCGAGGCTTATGGAGGACACCACGCTGGAGATAGAACTGCACATAAGGTATTGCAATCCGGTTTTATTGGACTACTCTCTTCAAGGATGCCCGTAAGTTTGTTTTGTCTTGCGATGAATGTTAAAGAATTGGTAATATTAGTAGACGTCAAGAAATGCCTATGAATTATTCACTTGTTATTGAACCATTTGATGTTTGGGGCTTTGATTATATGGGACCTTTTCCTACCTCTAATGGATATACACATATTTTAGTTGCTGTTGATTATGTTACTAAGTGGGTAGAAGCTATTCCAACTAGTAGTGCTGATCATAACACTTCTATTAAAATGCTTAAGGAAGTTATTTTTCTAAGGTTTGGAGTCCCTAGATACTTAATGACCGATGGTGGTTCACACTTTATTCATGGTGCTTTCCGTAAGATGCTTGCTAAATACGACGTTAATCATAGAATTGCATCTCCATATCACCCGCAGTCTAGTGGTCAAGTAGAATTGAGCAATAGAGAGCTCAAATTAATTTTGCAAAAGACTGTCAATAGGTCTAGAAAGAATTGGTCCAAGAAACTTAATTATGCATTATGGGCCTATAGAATTGCATATAAAATCCTGTGGGTATGTCTCCGTATAAAATGGTTTATGGAAAAGCATGTCACTTACCTCTCGAACTAGAACATAAGGCATATTGGGCTATTAAAGAGCTCAACTATGATTTCAAACTTGCCGGTGAGAAGAGGTTATTTGATATTAGCTCACTTGATGAATGGAGAACCCAAGCTTATGAAAATGCCAAGTTGTTTAAAGAAAAAGTTGAAAGATGGCATGACAAAAGGATACAAAAGCGTGAGTTTAATGTAGGTGATTATGTATTGCTATACAACTCTCGTTTAAGAATTTTTGCAGGAAAACTTCTCTCTAAATGGGAAGGTCCCTACGTTATCGAGGAGGTCTATCGTTCCGGTGCCATAAAAATCAACAACTTCGCGGGCACAAATCCGAAGGTGGTAAACGGTCAAAGGATCAAACACTATATCTCAGGTAATCCTATAAATGTTGAAACTAATGTTATTGAAACCGTAACCCCGAAGGAATACATAAAGGACACTTTCCAGAATGTTCCAAACTCCGAAAAGGAATAGGTATGTGGTACGGTAAGTAAACCGACTCCAAAACAATTTTTAAGGCAATATTTCTCCGTTTTGGAATATTTAGAAAAATAGAAAAATAAGTTGCAGTCCGGGGAGGACACGAGGCCTCCACGAGGGTGGAGTGCGCGCCCCCCTACCTCATGAGCACCTCGTGTGCCCTCCGGACTCCGTTTCCTTGCACGATACATATTTTGGTCGGTAAAAATTCATTATATATACTCCCAAAGGTTTTGATTCTTGTATCACGCAAATCTCCCATGTTCTTGTTTCGAGCTATTTTTCTGACACGTCTAGAGCACCATGACTTTTCCCTCCTCCAACAACGAAGATAAGGATGCTTGGCTATTGAAGATAGAGTTGAAAAGAGAGGAACCAGAAGAAATCAACAAGGATGAAGGGATCAAGAAGGCCATGGAGGTTCAAGCTCCGGTGGTGAAAGAAGAAGACATCCCTCAACCTTTACCTAACTTTTTTACTCCAACAGAGCTTGAAGCCTTCAAGATGATTGAGTTAGCCCGCATACAGAACAAGTATCTCACACAGGAGAATATTTTGTTGAAGGATCATATTGCTGGACTCAAGGGCATTATCCGCAAATTGGAGGAGCTTTTACGCTCAATGTGCGATTATCCACCGTCATCATCACCACCTCCATCACCTCCGAGGATATAATCACATGGGTATGGGCACTCCCCTTGGCAACTGTCAAGCTTGGGGGAGGTGCCCTGGTATCGTATCACCATCACAACTCCTATCTTTACCATTTTTTTCTTAGTTTGATCCTTTTAGTAGTATCTTGATTTAGTAGAATAAAGTGATGGCATGATCTAGTTTTGAGTTTTGCTTTATGATCCTTCTTTGTAATCGAGTCCGTGAGCTATATAATAAAGATTAGTGTTGAGTAAAGGGCTTGAGTATTTTGCCATGATCTTGGGTGATTAGAAGAAAAAGAATAAAAGGAATCAAAGAGTTCATATGGATCTTATTGAAAGTAATGACTCCACATAGAAAGAGTATGATGATTAAAAGTTGTTGGGAGTTGAAAATATAGCTTTGGTTATCGTTGCAATTAATAGGAAGTAATAAGGAAAGAGAGGTTTCACATATAGATATATTATCATTGACATCTTTTATGATTGGGAGCACTCATTAAAATATGACATGCTAAAGAGTTGATGTTGGACAAGGAAGACAACATAATGAGTTATGTTTTCTTACATCTGAGATAAATTATGTTGTCATGGATCCTCTACCGTGTTGAGCTTGCCTTTACCCCTCATGCTAGCCAAATTCTTAGGACCAAGTAGAAATACTACTTGTGCTTCCAAATACCCTTAAACCAGTTTTGCCATGAGAGTCCACCATATGTACCTATGGATTGAGTAAGATCCTTCAAGTAAGTTGTCATCGGTGCAAGCAATAAAAATTGCTCTCTAAATATGCATGACTTATTAGTGCGGAGAAAATAAACTTTGTACGAACTTGTTGTGGATGCAATAAAAGCGACGGACTGCATAATAAAGGTTCACATACAAGGGGCAATATAAAGTGACGTTCTTTTGCACTAAGATTTTGTGCATCAACCCTGAACGCGCATGACAAACTCTGCTTCCCTCTGCGAAGGGCCTATCTTTTATTATTATCCTCTAGCTTATGCAAGAGTCACGGTGATCTTCACCTTTCCCTTTTTATTTTATCCTTTGGCAAGCTCAACATGTTGGAAAGAACATGATATATATATCTAATCGGATGTGGGGGAGCATGAATTATTATTGTTGACGTTACCCTTGAGGTAAAAGGTTGTGGGGCAAAACTATAAGCCCCTATCTTTCTCTGTGTCTGATTAAAACTCCGTAACCACAAATATTGCGTGAGTGTTAGCAATTATGAAGGACTAAGTGATGGTTGAGTATGTGGACTTGCTTTTAAGCTCTGACATAGACTCTTTCCGATGTTATGATAAATTGCAATTGCTTCAATGACTAAGGGCATAATTTGTTGGTGCTCAATAAGGTTTCTGATTCATACTTTGGCTTTGTGAAAATATCATCACTTGAACATGAATAATCATATGGCAAAATCTTTATATGTTGCTGTTATGAAATAATCATGATGCCTTCATGTCCGTATTTTATTTTTATCGATGCCTCTACCTCTAAACATGAGGACATATTTATTGTTATCGGCTTTCCGCTTGAGGACAAGCGAGGTCTAAGCTTGGGGGAGTTGATACGTCCATTTTGCATCATGCTTTTATGACAATATTTATTGCATTTTGGGCTGTTATTTCACGTTATGTCACAATACTCATGGCTATTCTCTCTTATTTTACAAGGTTTACATGAAGAGGGAGAATGCCGGCAGCTGGAATTTTGGGCTGGAAAAGGAGCAAATATTGAAGGACTATTCTGCGCAACTCCAAAAGTCCTGAAACTCCACGGAATGTCTTAAAATAAATAAAGAAAAATCGTCGCCAAAGATGAAGGCCAGGGGGCCCACACCCTGCTCACGAGGGTGGGGGCGCGCCCCCGGGCGCGCCCCTACCTCGTGGGCCCCCTGGTGGCTCTCCGATGCCCATCTTCTCCTATATGAAGTCTTTCGATGAGAAAAAAATAGAAGGCAACCTTTTGGGACGAGACTCCGCTGCAACGAGGCGGAACCTTGGCGGAACCAATCTAGGGCTCCGGCAGAGCTGTTCTGCCGGGGACCCTTCCCTCCGGGAGGGGGAAATCATCACCATCTTCATCACCAACGCTCCTCTCATCGGGAGAGGGCAATCTCCATCAACATCTTCACCAGCACCATCTCATCTCCAAACCCTAGTTCATCTCTTGTATCCAATTCTTGTCTCCAAGTCCGGGATTGGTGCTAGTAGGTTGCTAGTAGTGTTGATTACTCCTTGTAGTTGATGCTAGTTGGTTTATTTGGTGGAAGATCGTATGTTTAGATCCTTTATGCACATTATTACCCCTCTGATTATGGACATGAATATGCTTTGTGAGTAGTTACGTTTGTTCCCGAGGACAAGGGAGAAGTCTTGCTATTAGTAGTCATGTGAATTTGGTATTCTTCGATATTTTGATAAGATGTATGTTGTCTAACCTCTAGTGGTGTTATGTGAACGTCGACTACATAACACTTCACCATTATTTGGGCCTAGAGGAAGGCATTGGGACGTAATAAGTAGATGATGGGTTGCTAGAGTGACAAAAGCTTAAACCCTAGTTTATGTGTTGCTTCGTAAGGGGCTGATTTGGATCCATATGTTTCATGCTATGGTTAGGTTTACCTTAATACTTTGTTGTAGTTGCAGATGCTTGCAATAGAGGTTAATCATAAGTGGGATGCTTGTTCAAGTAAGAACAACACCCAAACACCGGTCCACCCACATATCAAATTATCAAAGTACCGAACGCAAATCATATGAGCATGATGAAAACTAGCTTGACGATATTCCCATGTGTCCTCGGGAGCGTTTTTCCTATTATAAGAGTTTGTCCAGGCTTGTCCTTTGCTACAAAAAGGATTGGGCCACCTTGCTGCACTTTATTTACTTTTGTTACTTGTTGCTTGTTACAATTTATCCTATCACAAAACTATCTGTTACCACTTATTTCAGTACTTGCAGAGAATACCTTGCTGAAAACCGCTTATCATTTCCTTCTGCTCCTCGTTGGGTTCGACACTCTTACTTATCGAAAGGACTACGATAGATCCCCTATACTTGTGGGTCATCAAGCATCTTATTTATCTTTATGAAAAGTGTTCAAAGCTTAATGCATTATAACCACTCCTTCCATAATGTATCTCCCTTTGATAAATGATGTTTGTGTTCTGGAGATAACAGGTGCAACACATTTGGTCAATCTGTTCATCAAAACTTTTGTAATAATCTTGAAACTCACATTCAGTAAGCATATAGGCCTGAATTTTTGAATTTGTTTGGCATCATTGGTTTTGGGGACCAGGGTAATAATGCCATAGTTAAGCCTGGCAATATTAATTTCTCCCTTGGCAAATCCCTCAACTAAGGCTTTCAGATCCCACTTAACCAGATCCCAAAAATTTTGATAGAAGTCAGCAGGGAACCCATCAGGGCCTGGGCTTTTGTTTCTTTTCATACCAAAAACTACTTGATGAATTTCATCTAAGGAAAAGGGGGACAATAACTCCTCTTTGTCCCGAGCATTTATTTTTTCCATTTCTAAATCCCTCAAGGATATGTTAGACTCTTCAGGGTGTCCAAAAAGGTTTTTATAGAATTTAGTAATATATTCCATCAGGCTGTTGTCTCCTTCTATGATCCCTTCTTCTTGTTCTAAAGAGATTATTCTATTTTTTCTTCTCCTCCCATTCACCTTTGCATGATAGTATCTAGTGTTTCCATCCCCATCTTTAATCTCTTTGTCTTTATATCTCTATATCCACTTCATTTCTTCTTGTGTCATGATTCTTTTAAGTTGCATTCTAAGTTCTTTCTCCTTAGTTCTATCTGCAGTAGTCAGACCCATTCTCTCAGCTCTCTTATCAATATCATCCAATTCTTTGATAATTTCTATTTTAATTTTTTATACCAAGCATCCATATTTTTATTCCATCCTTTAGCTTTTCTCCTCAATTCTCTCATCCTAAATTGCCATCTATCAAACACATCTCCTCTATATTTTTTATTCCAGGTTTTATATATCAACTCCTTAAATCCTTCTCTCAAGAACCAAGCATTTTCATATCTGAAAGTATATTTAATTGTGTGTGTCTCCCCTGTGTCTAAGAACAGGGGGGTATGATCAGAAATTTCCCTAGCAAAGGCTTGTAATATAGCCAATGGATATTTTTCTTCCCATGCAGGACACATCAATACCCTTTCCAGCTTCTCATAAGTGGGATCCTCCTGATTATTGGCCCAAGTGTATTGTCTCCCATTTAGAGGTAGTTCTCTCAATCCAGCTTGTTCAATTATAGCATTAAACATAAAGGATCATTGTTCATTTATCATAGGTTTGTTTTTTTCTTTATTGTTTCTAATGATGTTGAAATCCCCTCCAACCAAACAGGGCAAAGGATTGTCATGATATAATCTAGCTAATTCAGCCAAGAAATTAGCTTTTCCTTCCTTCTGTGCATCCCCATAAACTGTGACTAAATTCCAATGCATGTGGATATTCTTGTCAAACAACAATACTCTTAAAAAATATTGTCCTTTTTCAATATGTTCAATATCAAACATCTCTTTATTAATGCCAACTAGGATTCCCCCAGACATCCCTCTGGGGGGATTCCAGCACCATTGGTAATTTTTGCCCCCACAAAGATTATGTAATTCATTTTTTGTAAAGTCTTGTTTGATTGTTTCAGAAATCCCAACAAAATCTAACTTATGGTCTATGATCATTTCTCTAATATACCTTTTTTTGTGATCTTGCCCAATGCCTCTCACATTCCAGAAAACTCCTCTCATTTGAGTAAATTCTAGTTATTATACCTTTTCCAATCAAGGATTACCCTTCCATCCAACCAGTTTGTATATTCCAAGGTTAGAGACTAATCAGTCTTCTTCCCTTTTTTCCTTCGGGACATTTACATCTATGCCCCTAATTTGCGCCCACTCTTAGATTTACCCCTAGTTTCAAAGCCTGCTCAAATTTGCCCCTCCGCCGTTAGGTGCACTTACAGAAATTCCCTTTTGTGCCATTACCGTCGGGTCAAAGCAGGTCAAAGGGCATTAACCGTCCTGAAAAAATAGCAAAATAAATCTAAAAAATCTGAAAATTTGTGAGATCAAAGATACTCATGTTCGCAAAGTGGCGTGCAAACTTTCATGTTGTTTGGGCATTCCAGGAGCTCATGTCAAAGGAAAAGAAATAAATATGTAAGCGTGTGAATAGTAAATTCAAAAAAATAGCAAGAAAATTCAAAAAAATATGAAAAAAATTGGCATCAATGAGGCTACGGTCTAGAAGCTGCGTGCAAATTTTTGTTGTGTTTGGACATTGGAGGGGCTTGTGGAGAAAAAAACAAAATTTAGCTCGAGAAAAAACTTGGGAAAAAATGACTATTTTGTATTTTCTTGCTAGAGCTCCTTGCAAGTCATTTGATTACAAAAACATGCAAGCACCTTGTGCACCCAAGCCTCTTTGATGCCAAAAAATTTCATATTTTTTTGAATTTTCTTGCTATTTTATTTTGAATTTACTGTTCACAAGCGTGCATATTGACTGTTTTCCTTGCCACGAGCTCCTGGAATGTCCAAATAGCATGAAAATTTGCACGCACCTTGCACACATGAGTATCTTTGACCTCACAAAATTTTAGATTTTTTTGCTATTTTTTCAGGATGGTCAAAGTTGTTTGACCAGACGGTAACGGTGCAAAAGGGCATTTCTATAAAGGCACCAAATGGCGGAGGGGCAAATTTGAGCAGGCTTTCGAATTAGGGGTATATCTGATTAGGTGGTTCGAGTTAGGGACAGAAATGCAAATGGCCCTTTTCCTTCTCAAAACCCCAATCCCAATTGATTGCTTCACACAGCTCAATGCTGGTGAGCTTTTTTTGCCACCTTTTTTTCCCAGAGAACATTCCTTTAAGGTTTTTATATTGTTGCTCCTCAATCTCAGCATCAGAATGATCCAGATCAGAGCATAATCCATCAAAATCCACATCTCCAGTATTTATGTATACTGGTGTGTCTCCTCCTTCTTCCACTATTCCTCTACCTTCTTTCACCTCATCTGTTTTTCCTCTTTTGACACTTTAGAAATATATCTCTCTCCTAGCTTTCTCCATTTTATTTATAATATCTATATTCTTCTCAATCATATCAATGGAACAACCTAAATCAATCCCTACCATGGAGCTAATTTGTAATAAGGAGGGGTTAACAAATTCAGAAACAAAATCCTTACCATAATTATCCCTTTCTTCAGCTCTAATTTTGGCCATATCTTCTATTTTCTGATCTTCTTTTCCTTTGTTCCTAAGACTTCTTTTTATCCCCACTTCTTTCTCCTCCCCTCTTTTTCCGCAACCTCAGCACCATGTAAGTCTGCCATTTTCTCTCCCAGGGTCCCAATTGATTCCTGACTGGCATTATAGTTAGTAGGTTCATTGTATTTTCCAGATTCAGATTCACCCTTTTTGTGTTGGGTTTCCTTCTCATAATATCCCAAATCCATGTTAGAGCTCCATTTCATATTGTTCCCTGTTAACGGCCTCTTGAATTAAATTTTGGATCTCCTCTTGTTGTTGGTTGATCTTAGTCTGCATTGTGTATTGATTTTCCTCAAGCTCCTTAATTTTCTGTTCAGCCTTAGCCCACAATGCACTGTGTCTAGCTTTGTCCTCTTCCAGGGTCTTGATCTTGTTGAACATGATGTGACTCTCTTTTTGCCACTTCCTTCTCTCAGCATACATTTCATCTTGCCATTGCATCATACTTTCTTCTAATTGTTTTTTCATTTTGTTCATTTTCCATCTACTTCCTCACTTTGTTTGAGAGACAAACATCCCCGAGAAATGCCTCTGTGTTCAGATTCTTCCACCCTGAATCTTTTCCTGTTCTCTGTTTCTCCATCCCCATCTTCTAGATTATGTGTGTTTTCATTTTTCCTCTTATCCTCCTTATACCAGCCAATTTCCAACACCTTCTCCACTTCCACACCAATCCTGAACATGAGCAAATCAGGGGCAGTGATTTCCACTTGAGGTGGAGTTTTTTCCACATCTCTGATTCCACATTTGACCCTTACTTTTTCTTCATTAACTGTATCCATGTCCACTTCTCAGCACAGGCCCCACTGCAGCAGAAACTTCAGATATGCCCAAGAAGTGTCTGAAACAATCATGCACCTTGCTCAATTTAATCCATAAAGTATGTAATTTCCCCATGGCTTGGTGATCCAGGGACCAGGGCTGGACCTTGATGACCACCCCTGTCCCAAGCAAATTGAAGTCATTGAATTTAGCCAGTTCTACCAGTTTTGCCTTGTTGGGGAATCTCATCATGAAACCATTTTGTCCAAATTCCTTAACTCTCCACTGCCACCCCCAATCAAACATCTCTCCCATAGCCTTTGTGAGCTCAGTTTCATTGATTTTCCCTTCCCTAACAATCACCACACCTAAAGGATTTGTAAGTTCAGCAACAAGCACATCTTTGTAGCTCTGAACTAGTAGGATTCCCAGCCCCTTGGCAGCATATCCAACATATTTGGGAACTGGTTTCATTTGCTTCAGCAAATTGCATTCACTAGTGATATGGTTCTCCCTTCCACAAATCAAACAGTGTCCCACCCTACACTCCTTGGTAGAGTGTCTTGGGTCTTTGCATTTACCACAAACTTGCTTGTTAATTCTCTCCATTCCTTTCGTGCCCTCATCCAAATTTAGCTGCCAGTTGCCTCTTCCTCCCTGTTTCTTCATTTCCATTACCGGGTCTTGGTCACCTCTCCTGTCAGCTTTCTGAATGGGATCTCCCTTTTTCTCTTCTCTCCTCATGCCCTCTCTACCAGACTGGACCTCCACAGATTTTCCAATTGTTCCTTCAATTATCTCTTTCTCTCCTCCTCTTAGCCCTTGCACTAACTGGGACAACAGAGAGGTCAATAGCTGTTGTTGAGCACTCTGTTCTTTCTGTGTCATCATCTCTTTCTCCTTCCCTATATCCATTCCGGAGCTCTCTCCCTCACCAATTTATCTCTCACTCCTGTCTTCCACTACCTCTTTCTTCCATGTCTTAGCTTGCCACATCAATTTTTCTCCCCTCTCTTCTACATCGAATTCCTCTTCATCTCCATCTCCTCTACCACCCCCATTTCCAGTACCAAATCTACCATTTCCTCTTCCCAAGCTTCCAAATCTGTCAGTCATAGCGTGTCTTCCTCCAATCCATCCCCCACCCCTGTTACTGTAGTTGAATCTTCCTCTGGCAAAACCTCCTTCCCCTCCACGATTGAATCTAGGACCTCCACAACCTCTTCCTAGGTTTGAAGCCATTTCTTCAACTGGCGGAGGTGTTGGGGGAACCCTACACGATGGGATTGTTCCGCCCCACCTCTTTCACCCACCTTTATACCTGCCACCCCATCCCCCTTTTCCTGGGCTGGATTGTTATCAAGCCCATTGGGCCCCCACCAATCCAAGCCCAGCTCCAAGTCCATTTTTAATCCTTCCCTATGGAGCCCCCAAAAATAATTAGGGGTCTCTCATAATCATCTCCCTTATTCATCCTTTTCTCCTTCTCTGGTGAAGCACCAGGGGCCCCAATTGGAGTTTCATGAATTACTAAGTCACCAAAATCAACCCCATCTAATTCAAACCAAGACGGAATAGGATGTATAATATCTTTTTTCATATGATTATAAACTATGTGTGCATCAAACCTACTACCTCTACAATTATTATCAACAAATTCTCTCCTAATCCCCTTCTCATTGTTCCTATGATCCACATTATCAATCTTCTCAGACATTTCCTTGCAGTCATCTGCAATCTGGGATGTAAACCCTTTTTTTCTCTTTGCTATCACCTCGGAATCTAGTGTTCCCTTTTTCTTCCCAATTTTAGCATCACCCACCTCAATAGAAGCAGTAGATACCAAGTATTTGGGATTGGGATACATACCTGCAGAGTAGATAGATGATTCCCCCTCCTCCTCCGCCTCGGAGCCTTCGCCAGCTAGCAACCAGAAACGGTTCCCGGCCGGCGAGTGCCCTGCTGGCGGCGGGAAAGGGCAAGGAGGCGAGGCGAGCACCTCGGGAAGCGAGGGTAGCGGAGGAAGCGTTGTTGGGGTCGCTGGCGTCCTGGCCCTGCGCCTTGGCGTCTCTGTCACCACCACCTCGTCCTCTTATATCTCAATTGGGAGCCATCTGGATCCCGGGGCCGGAATCCCCATCACGACCGCCTGCGGCGGCGCCTGTGGCTGCATCGGCGGCGGCGCCCTTGGCTGAATCAGACGATAGTGGAGAGAGCGGAACACCTTCCACTTCTCTCGCTGCTCCGGATCCGAGACTCCGCCTCCAGCATCACCTAGAGAAGCACCCCCATCGCCGGCTGGCGGTCGTAGTTGGGGAAGCAGCGGAGGGTTTCTTCCCCCGAGCATGTCCTTCACCATCTTGGAAGCGTCATTGAGGGCCTTCGCCGTCGGCAACCAGCGGTTGATCTCTTGAAGCCTCCCCATCAAAACCTCGTCACCGGCAGCGAGCGCCCACATCTGCTGCTGGCGCGTCATCATCAAACCCTAGCTCGGCGGGCTGCGCGTCGTGGCGGCGATTTTGGATGGGATCTGCGAGAGGGAGAGTGGTGTAGGAAGTGGCGGAGAGCCGATGCGTCGGCCAAATAACGCCTCTCCCCTCTCCCCTGTCGCCATTACTCACCTCGAGAACCGCCACAGGCACGCCCCACCGGTCAGCTGCTGCAATACGTGCCAAATGGCAGGGGAACTCCACCATTTGACCCACCATGATTTCAACGTCATCTGGCCAGCTTCACGCATCCACCACCACCCCATCGACGTCGACGAGCTCCAGGCGCCGCCCTCGCCAGCGAATCGAGCCCGGTCGGAAGATCAGCAGCGCCGAGCCGAGATTAGGCACGTAGTCGCATCGGATACGCAGATCGCGCGAGAGCCGTGCGTCGCACGGGAGCGCGTCCATCGGCCGGCTAGCTGGCTCCTGACTTTGTAATTTGTATGCCTGCAGTGGCACGATAGGGGATGGAGGCTGCCTGCAATGATGAGGACGGAGGAGGAGGACTACGAATTAGCTAACCCCGCCGAGAGAGGTCGAACCGTGTGTGCGTGAATCAATCACACATACAAATGCACAAAAGACCATTGATCGCATGAAAAAGGACATTAACAAACAATAATGCATGGAAGGGGAGTTATTATCGAGGGAGAGAGGAAATGGGGGGAGGTTGTCTCGTGAGTGAAAAACTATTGGAGTGTGGTGGACGGACCCGATGACGAGGCAACCATCATCGGTGATGGGTGATATATTTGGAGGAACGCAACGCTTCAATGCTACCGAAGAGAAAGGCGAAGAGAGCGGCGACTCAGTTCCCCTCCCTTTCCCCGCCATCGTCGTGGGTTCCCTTTCCCTTCTCCGGTCACCGAAAGGGCGGGGAACCACAAATTTGGCTGTCCAGTGTGTAAATAGGGCATGGGTTTGTGTGCCTAGCGGCATCGTCTTCGTGGGAGCGGGCGGCGTTGTGCATGGCAATAAAGTATCCCTGATTCTCGCTCCCTCTCGACGGCGATCTTGGTATCGGCGTTGATGGATCGGTGGAGTTTGGTTTGGTGTTGCAGCGGCGGTGACAGCAGTAACACCTCTGCCCGTTTGGGCTCTCAGTTCGTTGGCTACGGATCCGGTGACCATGACTTTGTCTCTGAGATGTTTGGCAGTGATGACTTCTTGTCCACGTGATTCTTCAAGGTTCGCCGCACTCTGGCAGCGGGGCCGCCGGAGCGGCTGTGGTGGTGCGCCATCGGCCCATCCTGGAGGTTGGAGAAGTGTGACATCCCACGGACCTGGTTGTAATTTTTTTCTTTTTTCAGGGGTGTCTTTTACTGCTGGTCTATGGTTAATAGATTTGAGGGTCTTTTCGCCAAAAAAACGATGGATAGAAACTCAAGTAGGAGCAGAAAGTCATGGTTCTGTACGGTGCAACCAAACGACTCCTAAGAATGAAATGAAACCAAGGTTAAAACATATCAAAGGAGTAACGCATGAAATAATACTCACTATATTTGGTTTCATATATTTCTATTTTGAAATTGGTTTATATTTTTTCCATCTTCATAATTTATTATGAAAAAAAAGAGCCAGAGTATATAAACGAAGACATGATTTGTGCGTCGTTGGGGTTGGATGGACGGTTAGGATCGGCTAGAGAGAGTATCGATATGTGGGTAGTCGAGACCGCCGTCCGCCTCTCCCCAACCCCGACACCGACCTCCGCTGCTTCCTGGCCTCCACCCGTCGCCCTCTTTCCCAAGGCTGAGATAGAGCCACAGCCAGATCCGAGCTGAGGCAGGACAACCACCGATGATGTATCTCTCTATTGGTTTTGTTCCCAAATTGCGGTGAGTTAACATTTAGAAATTTTACGACCGAACTTTCAACACGCCTCCAAGTCAAAAATCATAAAAAATGAATAGGAATATAAAAAATGAAGCATTTATTCTTCCCGGATTTTGTATCCCCACCTTTGAGGGAAGCATGACGGCCCCGACGTGGCGGTCGGTGTTGGAGGCATAGCACAACAGTACACCCGAAGCATGGAGCGTGGGGGGCCGGTGGCCGAGTGCATGAGGCACCCATCAACGGACTTTGTCGACACGCATCGATGATGGCCAGGAGTGGATGCATCACTCGACCTAGGCTCTGAGCTTGTCACGTCCCTCTGAGCACTGTCACCCGAGGCGCACCTCCTCCATGCTCGTCGGCAGAACCGAGTGTTCCCGAGAAAGGATGGTCGCCGCTTCCAGATCCAACTGTGCGGAGCTCGGAAGCAGCTGCGAGCCTTAAGGTCGTGGATACATGTCTTTACTATCAATAGATATATTTTATAATTCATTGAGAAACCTACTCGGATTTGGGCGGGAAAAAACTTCATTAATAAAACAACCAATTAACCCATTGACGAGTATGACTCGAAAATAGAAAAACATTGACGAGTTTTTGGCTAGAAATTATGTTCCATTCTCTACGGATATGCTAAAAACGTTGGGGCGTGGGCAGGAAAAAGTTTTGAGTTGCTTTATTTATTTGTTTATTATTATTGGGTGTTTGGCGGACGGCTGGGATCAGTTTAGAAGGATCTCATCCAAGATGCAAGGGTTGTTGTTGGCTTGAGGCTAGTCACAATGGGGAGGAACTTAGGAGTAACATCACACACTCCAATACAACTTTGCTTATGTGACACATATTTAATAAAGAGAGAGGTGCTTGTGGTAACTAACTAAGTTACCGGAACATCACACACTCCAAGAAACAATGAGTCTATAACCTAATAAATACATCATTGCATGACACTACATAGATATTCCTACCAACTATGGAGGTAGTAACATAGTCTAGGGAAGTGTGTAAGTTACTAGCTTATATTCTTGCCCATTGTGACTAGCCTGAGGGGCATAAATCCGTGGGAGGTCGTCCTGCCCAATCAACGATCTACTGATCCGTGGAGGTCGTCACTGATTGGGTGAGAATCCATTCGACCCTCCGTGACTCTTCACTCTTCACTCGCGGTGGATGAAATCCCCAAACCCCAAATCCCTCCCAGTCTCCCACGCGCTCCCTCCCACGACCCGCGCCGCCGATGCCACCTCCACCTCCACGCGACGGCGGCGGCGCCCCACGTTTCTTCTCCTCTCCGGTCGCTGCGGAGGAGCCACCATGGTCGGGCCGCGGCGAGCCGCAGAGGACCGGTGTCGGCTCGGCTGGATCTCCTTCTCCACAACTAAGCACCGGCAGAGGCCGGAGCACCACTATGGTGGGTGCTCCGCCTCCTGCCCGTCGCTCTGTTGACGGATCCCGGGTCGGCCGCTTCCTCCGGGAACCCTAGTCTCTCTCTCTCTCTTCGTCCCTCTTCTCTTCGCGCGACGGCGGGCGCATCAACCAGATCCGCCGGCCGTGGCTTCGACCTGGCCGCTGCCAAGGAATGGCTCCCGGAGCTCGCGTTCTCGAGGTGGACGCATACACTACAGTCTACAAGCAACTGAGCACATGCAAACCACACAATCAGTACATCTAGGATTTAGTTGTTGCGTGCCATCCATCAATCATGCTAGCATGCATGATTTTTCTCTTGATTCAAAAGAATCATGCCTGATTGCTCCCGATGCAAATTTGGGTACCCTCTGACCCTACTCAGTTCAACTAAATGAACCATAAATTTCAGAATTCACCTCACTTCTGGAAAATTACTTCATTTGGTTGAACTAACAAGGATCGGAGGGTGCTTCCAAATTTGCATCCTTACTGATTGCAGTGCAGTCCTCCATACTGTCAATCTATCATTGGTGGGTGGACACCATTCAACAGTTTGCTGATGTTTTGTTTGCATGAAGGAAGCATTATTAGTATAAACTGGCTGTCTAATTGAACGAATCTGCTTAGTCCAGAGTAGCACTACTGCACATTTATGTATGTAATATTTGCTTGGTCTGTCGTAGCATTATGTCCATGATAAATCTTTCTTGCTCCTTAGCTAAAGTTACAACTTTTGTTCTGTCATTTGGTAAAAACTAGCTCCTTTGCCTACTGTTTAATGCTGATTGCTGGAGCTAAATGGGGCAGAAATTATCCACATGTACCTCGTGTTATGCTTGGCAACTAATCATATATCATTGATAGATACTTATGTGTATGAATGTCAAGTGAAAGCTTTGTTTCAAATCATCTAAATTTTCTTTCCCTTGATAGCAGCACTAGTCATGACTCATGAGTGTGATACGTTTTGATGATCTCCTTGTACTAGAAGACTCGGCGAAGCGGGGGCGTCTCCGGCGCGGCTGTGCTTCTTGAGGCGACCTCCTCTACCGCGTGATGGCGGCGGAGGTTGTTTGTTGCGTCGACTGCAACCTCCTCTCCAGTGAGTCCATCTCCTACCTCTAGCTCCCTCCTTTGTGCTGCTACAGTACCATGCTCTGTTTTCAACGGCATGGGTTATTTGGTTTGTGCTTGATGTGCTTGTGTGTTGGAGTATAATTAGCTATTGTTACATAATAATTTACTGGACATTGTAAGATTTTACTCTTGTGTCATGGAATAGACGAGCCGCATTTACCCCTGCGTCTAGATTAGAAGTTATGATTGATAGTAGCACACTTCTTACTCGCTGCTGGCTGTACTATAGCCCATTTGTGGTTATACTCTGCTGCTAGCTGTACTATAGCCCATTTGTGGTTATATTTTGTAGAAAAAATCCTTTAGTGTGTTAAAGGAGTCTAATTGGTTATGCAAAAAGAGGTCCGATTATTTACCAAGAAATAGAGAGAGGGGAAAAGAAACAAACCGAACCATATCCATCCATTCCTCGTCGACAGTAACGCCACAACTCCTACTTGAAGACTGATCGGCGGGGAGGACGGCAGCAGACGGCCGAGCGACGCGGCCACATCCGGACGGCGAGCAGCAACCATCGGCAAGCTGGAGAGCATCTACCGCCGCTGTTGAGGGGGTCCTTCTTTGGTTAGCTAACCACAAATAGAAGTTGATCTCCATAATCGGTTGATATATATATAGAGGAGAGATACCTACAGCCATGTGTGTAACGCTTAGTTACTTCAAGGCAACGGCTTATTTCTTTATGTTTATGTGTGTTCCCAATCCCATCCTGTGAACCAAACGGCATTCAATTTTGCTTTCCTATGGTTGAGCACTTCATAGGATTTAGGATGCATGCACCTCATTTCCTATACTTTTCCTATTCCTATGTAATTCCTATCCTATGAACCAAAGGAGGCCTAAGATTTTACACTTGTGTTGTGGCATAGATATAATTTATCTCATTCCTTTGTGTTTGTAGACAAGAAAGAAAGAAGCATGGTCCTTGTGCTATAGCAGTAGCTGCAGTACATCAACTGCTCCCGCAAGCTCGAGAGAAGATGGACATAAATGGTTGTTTCGGTACAAAGTTGAGATACTTATTTTGGGATGGAGGGAGTACATAGCAAACACTGCAGGAGAACTGTAAGAGCTTGCCAGGACAGGCTTGGTAGCTAGTGGGACACTAAAGAGACCGAGACGCTGCCACTTCCATGACTAAGAAGCCTTCACATGGAACATTAGAAGCTGACTGCATGTTGTCGATGTGCTTGTTGAATCAATGTTTCCGCTCCTTCTCAAGCCGACGTTCTCGATATTTCTGCAAACGGTGGCGTCAAAGACATCAAACCCAAAATTTGAATTAATGCAAACATATAGAAAACCTTGGCTATTTATCAGTCACAAGCATCAGACTCATGTTACTTTTTTTGCAAATACAGACTCATGTTACTTAACTAGTTATTTGTTTTCTTTTTTATTTATATTGACACTCAAAAGTCTTAGGTTTGTAGAGCACACATTTCCTTTCTTCTCAAAACACTACTGAGTATAAGACAAGTTTGTTTTTTGACATAACTACCTGCTTGTTCCAAAACGGCAACGGAAGGAGTATATCACTAAAAAAGTAAAAATAGCTACATGAGTCTTCTCCCCCAAAAAAGCTACATGAATCTTCGACACATTGATCTCGGTAGTGCTGTATACCCTGTCGTATGGTACACATAAGCATTTCTTGATTTATTGCGAGGGTATCGGGTGTTGGAGAATCTCCATGATACATCTATCTTCCTGCCCCGCACCCAATGTCACAGAAGCATACTGGCGCTAGCTCTTACTACAAAGCGAAAAAAAGAGACAAATACATGCAGCCCCATACTGATTTTTTTTTAAAAAAAGAGGATAAGCACGGCCTCCCCCATCAGGACGATGCATGCACCCATATATTATTAGACGATCCCATTATTAGAAGTGTAAATCCAGCAGCCAAACATCATCGACCCGAAAATAAATTGGAAAACAAACCCCATACCGATGCAACATGTATGGCATGCCAAGCTCATGCATCACTCGCTCACATGGATCACTTCCTCACTGCAAAGCCCGATCCTGCCGGCTGGCCACGTCCGCCAGGAACCGGGCAAACGCCAAGCGCGACGTCCCGCCATCGTCGCAAGCCGCGGCTGCGGCTTCCATGTGCGCCACTGCCCGTGCTCTGAGCTCTCTACCCTCCTCAGACTCCATCACGAGCCTTACCTTTGCCTCCACCTCGCCGGCCTTGACCAGCCCCTGTTGCCACCCGACCATCTCCGCGGCGATCCCCATGTCCCCCACCATGTGCACCTTGTTCATCTTCTGCTCCGAGTAGAGCGGCCAGCACAGCATCGGCACGCCCGCCGTGACGCCCTCCAGCACCGAATTCCACCCGCAGTGCGTCACGAACGCCCCCGTGGCCCTGTGGCGGAGGACGTCCACCTGTGGCGCCCACAGCTTGACGACGAGGCCACGGCCGTTGGTGCGCTCCATGAACCCGTCCGGCAGGAGCGCGTCGAGGTCCGGGTCGGCACGGGGGTCTTGTGGCTTCTCCGGGTCGTCGCTGGCGGGGGCTCTCACAACCCACAAGAAGCGGTGGCCGGACTTGTCGAGGCCGACGGCGATCTCCCTGAGCTGCTCCTCGGAGTGATTTCCAGTGCCTATGCTCCCGAAGCAAAGGAACACGACGCTGCGGTCCGGTTGGCCGTCTAGCCAGGCGAGGCACTCGTGCCGCTCTTTTGCCTCGGCATCAGCGATGCTGCCGACAAATGGACCGACGCAGTACACCGGAGGCAATACCCAGCCGGGGACACACCGCGGGTCCTTGAGAGCAGCCACGGCCCGAGCCTCCAACGACTCGAACGTATTGACCAGCGTGCCGTCGGCCTCCGGGATCCGGCAGAGCAAGGCCATCATCGCCTTGTATGTGTCGCTCTCCGGGTCCTCGAGCACCTCGCCCAACAGATGCGAAGCCGGCATGGGCGGAAGGCCGAAGAGCTCGAGAGGGGTGTCTCCCAGCTCCTTGAAGCTCGGGCCGCCCTCTGCGAGGACCGTAGGGAGCTGGGCGAAGGCGACGAAGGTGGCGGCGCAGGAGGTGAACAAGGTGTAGCTAGGGATCCCGAGCCTCTTGGTGACGACGAGCGCCTCGTTGGACGGCGAGTCAACGACCACGGCGTGGACGCGCTGGGGGCGCATGGAGCAGAGGAAGTCATGGAGGCGCTCGTTGTAGCGGCTGAGGAGGTCGAGGTACCTGAGCATGAACTGCCCGTCGTAGGTCAGCTTGGGCGGGTCCTCCACGGCCGGGAGCGTGTGGAAGCGGACGGACGGCATGGAGGCGGCGAGGCGGGCGACGACGGCGCCGAAGGCGATGTCCTCCTTGACGCTGGGATCGATGAGCGCGACGATGACAGCGTAGCCGTGGTCGAGGAGGGTGCCCGCGAGCTGCATCATCGGGACGAAGTGGCTGACGGAAAGCCCCGGGTACAGAACGACCGTCTTCTCCTTCTCCATGGGCTCTCTCTCTCTCTCTCTCTGTGTGTGTGTGTGTGTGTGTGTGTGTGTGTGACGGGAGGATGATATGACCTCGTGACGACGGAGCGCATCTCGGTTTTGAAGGCAACCTCGTGGTGCTTCGATGGATGGTTGGTGAGCAATCCGAATCTTTCATCGTAGGCACGACGTAGCATCGATGAGCAGCCGCTTTCACAGTGCCGCTCGATCGCCGTACGCTCTCTCACCAGCATGAATAGAGCGTGGTCCAAGTAGAGAGCCACTTACAAATGTCTTTGGAGGGAGTCTGATTGTTCCTCCGGTCTGACATGATGGAGAAGAGGAAATTGCACAAAACACCTACTTTTGGTGCTGGTGCTAGTTTTGCACACAACGCCTACTTTACATTACAGATTTGTTGCACAAAACGTCATATATTGGGGTAATTTGTTGTAGCTAGATCTGATCCATCATTTGGTGTGTTGACATGATTTCTGACAAGTGGGTCCAGTTTGTAAGTGCACCGTGTCAAAAAATACTTGTCTCATCAGCAGCCAACTAGAACCGTCAATATCTGCTTCAATTGAGCTGAATTTTTCCGAGAATATTAATGAGTGCATGTATGATTTATTGCTTTTTAATATTTTTTGAAAAGGTTAAATTTGACGAAAAAATTTGAACAAGTTAACTAACATTGCAAATATCTCACAAACTGTTGGTCCAAATGAGTTGTTTTTTCTAGAATATTATTGGATACATTTGTGATTTACAGGAATTGTTTTGCATTTTTTGAAAATTTTGAATTTTGAGTAAAACATTGTATGGGCCAATGTAAATAGCGAATATCTCATTATAATGTGGTCCAAACTAGCTAAAACTTTCTAGATTCATTACTGATTACATCTAGCCGGTAGCACACCACAGACTTTCATGTGAAAAACATAAGATTGCTTTACAAATCTGAAATGATTCTAAGTAGGCACAATATTCATAAAATAAAATCAGTACCACCAAGATATGGTAGATATTGTCGCCATCAGGCTTTAGCATTCAAATGGTTGCCATAAAGCCATCATTGACATCGTCAAGTCTGAAGAAGCAAAAAATTACCTCCATGAGGTTTTAGCATCCAAGTAGTTGTCTTGTGACCATTCGAGACATCATCAAGCCGCAGACAGCAAAAGATTACCGCCATTGGGTTTTAGCCCGCCATTGGGTTTTAGCATCCAAATACTAGGCAAGTTTGCAATGTTAGTTGGCTCATTCAATATTTTTGTTTAAATTTAAAAATTTAAAATGCAGAAAAAGACCCAATAAATCATGTGTGCACTCACTAATATTCTAGAAAAAAATCAGCTCAATTGGAGCAAAGAATTGTGAGATATTGACAGTTCTAGTTGGTAAACTACAAGGAAGGCAGAACACCTACCTACATGCATAATTTAAAATTTGTGCAGATAGATAATCGTACTTGCGCTTGTCGTGCAAGATCAACATATAATAGTAGAAGTTGCAACATATAATACAACAGAGTTAAAGCACGAAACCTTCAATAGCATATTCACATAACCCAGTTGCATATTCAGTTAACCAGAAACTTTAATCATGATGCAAAAAGTTTAGACTTGCATCTTCAAGCAAGCAAACTAGTAGTTATTTTCCATAACTAAGGAACAAGTTCATGATTAAAACTGATTTTGCATTTTCAGGCAAGTAAAATTAAAACAATTGTTCAAAAGTAAGAACAGTATGAGAATACAGATAGACGAGAAGACAACAAAGTAAGCACACGTTTCTAATGTATTATTATTACACTTATTTATTTCCAATCTGACATTTTCAAAACATATAAAATACAAAATATTTGATTTGAAATTTTTCCGGTGCTGAAAAATTCAGGTCAACGGAATGAACATGTGCACTCGGGGAAATTCAATCAATGCAACATATGAGGTTAGTTTATATTCTTCTGAAATTTATGATGATAAGAAAGGAACCAAACAATCTAACCTCTTGATGAAACTTGCATTACAGGAGGCAGTGCTTGCACAAAACTATGTGGGACAAGAAGGTCAACACCACACAACAAAACAAAAAGAATTTAGTAAAGAGGTGTAATATAACACTATATCATATTGCATAAAAACAAAAAATTGTATGCACAGTTTTGCATGTACCTAAAGAACTTGATCTCTGATATATTTTGCAGGAATTAATCGAAGTTTAGTTTGGGAAGCAAAGTTTCCAAATGATTAATGAGCTGGTAGCACCACAAGGAGCCAGATAGTCTTACACAGAACTCATGCAACAAATGATTGTGATGGGTCATCTTCAAAGTGACAACATGACAATCCCTATAACAAGTTTCACTTCACTCTTACAAGCAGGCATAAATGCTGAGGTATGTGTTATTACTAAAACCTATATTTAGAGTTTTGAATGAAGCTCATTAGTACAGTAGCAGTACCTAAAATAAATTAACTTGCAGGATTAGCATCTCATGGCAGAAAAAATAACAAGCAACCATTTGCAACAAAATATCGTGTGGTACCAATATTCAATATCTCAAGTAGTAGAAGATGATCAAGTTGAAGATGAAGACAAACATGAAGATGAAGCAGATGAGTTTACTTCTGAATGCAGCAGTGATCCAAATGAATCTGATGCAAAGGAAGGTTACCTAGAACAAAATACAATACTAGTAGAAAAGGAGGCATTTGTCCGGTTCAGAGGGTTTTAGTCCCGGTTCATGAACCGGGACTAATGAGTCGTTACTAATACCTCCCCCCTTTAGTCCCGGTTCTAACATGAACCGAGACAGATGGGCCTCCACGTGGCGGTGCGGGCCGAGCCAGAGAAGGGGCCTTTGGTCCTGTTGGTGACATGAACCACCAAAAGGCTTCGACCAACAACTGGCTAGAGCTGAGGTTTTTCTTTTTTAAAAAAAGTGGCTGCTTTAGGGGTTTTGGGGGTTATTTTTAGGTTGTTATTAGCTAGCTAATAGAGAGAAGTGTCCTATCTTATATCTTCGTCCTTGGTTTACCAACGCTGCTGCTATGTTCATTTCACCCGCTGATATAATAACTCATGCATGCTCGTATCATACATCATCATATATAATAAGAAGTCCTACTAATCATGCATCATCATACAACTTCTACTCGTTATTAATAATAAGTCATACGATCATCATCCGCCTAGTCATCCAACCCAACCTTACATAATTGTTCTTAGCACATGATCATCAGTATCAGGTAGGACCTAAACACCCTTAACGTAAAATAGCATAAAACAATATAGACCCTGACTCTCCATTATGAAGAATGGAGATCATCCTGTTTCCAATTCTTGCGCTTCGCTTCCTTTTGCTTCGAAGAAGTTCCTTACGACTGTCCATACATTTTTTCCATTCTTTGATTGTAATGTCTCCACTTCTTTTAAAAACCCGGTATGGACAGTTGAGATTCGTAGGACGACCTGGTTGTATGTTCAAAACATCAAGGCTACCGTGCGTATACATCATATGAGGCACACAATCATTCGGGATTATCTGTTGAAAAACATAGTAATAACTTCGTAGTTAGCAATGATGTACTAGTTTTAGAAGTATGCAAAAAGATGCACGGATGTCGTAATAGTAAAAAATCTTACCAGGGTATCTCCATGGTAGTTATCGTAGTTCAACACGTGCACTAGTGGCACGTATTGACCATAATGTTGAGGAGTTCGATTGTAGACATTGTAATTCTCAAGATCAGTACAAAATGCGATCAGATGATTTTTCTCCCTATAAGTTAATTCGGAGCCATCGGTGTACTGGGTTTTGTCTACCATCTTCCGCACATTCTTTGAAGAATGAAAATAATCTGTCAATGGAAATAAGATGTCAACTATTTTAAAATAAACAATATAAATTAGTTAATAACTATGTTAAGCTCACATGGGGGAAGAATTGGAGGTGTATCCACAAGGACCCAAATCGAAGGTCTGTCTTGCTCGATTGTAGGATCACCAAGATCCATGATGACAAGCATTCCCTCATCAAAACCATACATCTTGCAAAGTGCTTCCCAATTTTTGCAACCAAAATGGGTTACACTCTCAGCATTGTACAGCTTTACTTGAAAATCCACACCATGATGGGTCCTTAGGAGAATTTTTTTGGTTTCCATACTTTCATGGTCTTCAAAACCCATCCCCTCCAAGACATAGCGTCTTGCATAGCATGGGATAAGCTAGTCGAATTGGAAAAGATGAAAAATACACGTTAAAATAGTTGAAGTCGTGCTTAATTACGAAAAAAACTATTATCGCTGCTATGCATCAGATGAACATCGAAGGTCTCCTCGAGCTTAATGCTGAAGCGCCAATCTTCGTCCAGCTCAATGAACCTGTCGCACATACCTCGGTCGTCGTGGCACCAGTCGCACTCCCCCGGGCGGTTTTCGTCGTCCGAGTATGCCATTTTTGGCCTATGTTCATAATTCAAATATTAAACTAGATCATTATTATTAATCACGAGTTGACTGTCGGTGATGGTACGTAGCTCCTCCTTTCATTCCCGAGTGCATTATTACACCAAATTATCTAGCACACGGGAATGAAGGAGAACTTTTCCAATATGAGCATTCAACATAAGCAAAACCAAATCATAAAATAAGCAAAACCAAATCATAAAATAAAGTAGTATTCAATTTAACATGCATTCAATTATAAGCAAAAGTACATCATCTCTTGGTGTCCGTACATCGTCGAATATTATCACTAATATAGCATCACTAATACAACTAGAACCGTAGCGCCCGACAGGTATCGTCGCGGGCGGTGGACACCCAAAGATAAGGAACCATCACAGATCATAGCTCCGGTGAGATCCTCAAGAATCTGCCTGTATTGTCGAACCTGCCTCCAATGCAACCATGTAGCGACGGATGTGCTCGCCCTCCTCGCCGACACGGTGACGCACCACCTCCGCGGTGTCCGGAAGCCTCGCACCGCCATCGCCCACGCGACCGCCACCAAACAAGGATCGGGTCAACAACGGGCTGCCTCCTCACCAACCTACGTCCCCCGGAAGGTAGCACCTCCCAATACCAGCCCGGCGGAGCCCAGTCCCAAACATGGCCCTGATCAAGCAGGCCTTCACCACCGAGTTGACGACGACGAGGATGCGGAATTGGCATCGCCGACGTCGATGCGCGAACTATTTCTATATATAGTTAAATAAAGTAGTTTTATTAATTAAATCAATTAGTTCAACTACTAAGCACTTACTATAAATAAATAAAGTAGTACTTACTAAAAACAAACTACTTCTATATATAGTAAAATAAAGTAGTTTATTAAATCAACTAGCTAGTTCAACTATATATGAAGCACTTACTATAAATAAAATAAAGTAGTACTTACTAAAAATAAACTAGTTTAACTATAGTTCTATTATTTTTCTAACTAATTATATTAAACACTTTCTCTTCTTAGTTTTTTCCTTTTCCTCTATTCTAAATATGAACATATTCATAAATGACTTATATCATTCACAATTTTCCTATACATACACAATAAGTTGACAAAGAAAATACTATGAACAAAAAAATCATTAAAATTCTATGAACAAAATTACAACAGAAAAAAATCATAAAAATTCTATGAACAGAAAAAAATCATAAATATTTGACATATTCGATCTTTGCATATATATGAACATACAAACATGCATATTCAACAATAATATCACCAAAAAATCTATTAACAAAAAAAATCTAACACAATATGAACAAATTAATTACACAATATGAAAAAAATCTAACAGAAAAATCTATGAACTAGACATCTAAATTACTACACATCTAACAAAAAAATCTATGAACTACAAAAAAATCTAAAAAAAAATCTAACAAAATTAACTACACATCTAAATTAACTAGTACTAACAAAATTAACTACACATCTAAATTAGTTGCTCATCTCACGGGATGGCGACGGCGTGACGGCGGCGGCGCAGGCGGGGGGCGGGTGGGGCAGCGATGGCGGCGGCGCGGTGGGGCGGGGCGGCGGTGGCGGCGACGGACGGGGGCGGGCGAGGGCTGGCTCGGAGCCGCCGACGTCGTGGCTGGATTCGCCGCCGTCGGGGGAGAGCGCAGGAGAAGAGATTGAAGTGGGGATGGGCGGTTCTGAAATTTTCCTAAGTGCTACTTATATAGCAAAGGCATTGGTCCCGGTTCGTGGCTCAAAGGACTAATTCTTTAGTCGATTAGGACCTAACCGACCAAAGGCCTCTTTTCAGCTGCCCAAAGGGCGGGAAACAGAGACCTTTGGTCCTGGTTGGTGGCACCAACCGGGACTAAAGGTGGGTCATTGGTCCCGGGTGGTGCCACCAACCGTTACCAATGATGAAGTCATGTACCTAGGGTAGGGTCATGGACCTGTCCAAGATACCCTCCCCAAGGACATCTTTAGAAGAAACCGTCTTCCAGTCGACCTAGAGGAATTCCACTCGACGGACTTGAAGATACTCGACCATGAAGACTCACTCAACCACTGGAAGTTCAAGAACCACTCTGTATCCAAACGGTCTGTAATTAAGTAGTCTTTATGGTCATGATGACACTTTATATAAGGTGTTACCAGTAACGCCAGGCCTTAATGTACTTTAAACTCTCTGCTACCTGGGCTGGCTGGGGTCTTGGCATCCTCTATATAAGCCACCCCCCTCCACTGGCAGAAGGGTTCGCACCCCTGTAAATCATACGCATACAATCCAGTCGACCGCCTCCGGGCTCCGAGACGTAGGGCTGTTACTTCCACCGAGAAGGGCCTGAACTCGTAAATCTCTTGCGTATACAACTACTCCATAGCTAGGATCTTGCCTCTCCATACCTACCCCCCATTCTACTGTCAGTCTTAGTACGACGACAGTTGGCACCCACCGTGGGGCTGGTCTCTTAGCGACTTATTGGAGAAGTTGCAATTGTTCCGATCACCTTCACCATGGTTTCTGGCGGAGTTTTGGTCGAGGGCCGCGAGATCCATCTCGGCGCGCTCACGTTTATAGCCGACGACTCTGCTTGGCTCCAGGAGGCTCCACTCGACGTCGATGCGCTTCCCGTCCGTGGGGCGACACACTTTCGCGCATATATCCGCGGTGTTCTACTGCGACAACCGTCGGCTCCGTATCGGTCGGCTCCTGTGTCGTCTTCCCTCCCTGTCTCCCGCCAGCGCAAGCGCTCTGGTCGGTCGAGGCTTTAGCGGTGGGTGAGACACGCAGTGGCTCGCCAATCGGCCACCACCCAAGTCGCGGCGATCGAGCCCGACGAATCTCTCTACGGCTTGTTCGATCTGTCGACTGGCTCCGTAGAGACTGCATCCGAATGCGACAGCAGTGATCCAGCGGCGGAGGTCATGATGGTCAATGGGCCTCGTAGTCCCCCTGGCTTCCCTCGCACCGACGGAGCGGACGGTGGAGGCGACCCCGCTTAGGTCCACGAGGAATATCAACCCGAGCCACTCACTCCTCTGCAAAGAGAAGATCTTCGCCGTCGGAATATGGATGCTTTGCATACTCCCATCATAGGAGAAACCCCCGAGGCTCGTGCCTTGGAGGATGCGCGTTTGGCCAACTTGGCTGAGCGTACTCGACTAGAGAACCTCCAGCGAGCACTCGACGAGCGCGCGCGGCAACGACTTCCAGACTCCAGTCGACGTTAGCTCTTTCCACCGCTGACTCAGGTATATCGAACCCCGATTCAGAATCTAGCAGCTGCAGCCCGTATAGCAGAGTCAATTCAGCCCTCTCAGTCGGAGGCTGGCAGAGGCTTGATGCAGATCAGAGATTTGCTCCGGGCAGCAGGAGATCAGAATTCAGCTATGTCACAATCACGCCATACGATTCACGGTCGGTCTGTCGCTGCGAATACAGTCCAGTCGGCTCATAGCCCAAGATCGCCTCCGCGGCGTGAAGGACGTGGGGGTCGTCATGATCAGTATGATGACCGATTCGATCGCGACGGTCGGTGTCGAGTGCCCACTCCTCCCCCAAGGGGTGGGTCTTATGCCCCTCGGCAGCAAGATGACAGGCGTCAGCACAGTGTTGGGCGAGGAGCTCCGATCAACCCCAGAGAACCAGGCTTTGATGCGAGATCCATTATCGTGCAAGGTCTGGTCGACCGGAACAAAGCTCACCGAGAAGGCCACAACAGAGATGCGCCCACCAGCAGCAGAGTTCATGTTTCGGGACCAGAGTGTTTTAGCAGAGCCATCAGAGCTGCGGTGGTCCCTGCCAACTTCAGGTTGGCGACTGGGGTGAGTAAATTCACCGGTGAGTCTAAGCCCGATACTTGGCTTGAGGACTACCGAGTGGCTGTTCAGATCGGCGGTGGCAATGATGAAGTGGCCATGAAACACCTACCGCTTATGTTGGAGGGCTCGGCCAGAGCCTGGCTGAATCAATTGGCACCTAGCAGCATTTACACTTGGGAGGATCTTGCCCGAGTGTTTGTTAGGACATTTGAAGGAACTTGCAAGCGACCAGCGGGTTTGACCGAGCTGCAAGTCTGCGTGCAAAAGTCGAATGAGACCTTGAGAGATTACATCCAGAGGTGGATCACGTTGCATCATACAGTGGAGAATGTGTCTGATCACCAAGCCGTATGTGCCTTCAAGGAAGGCATTAAGAACAGAGAGTTGAGTCTGAAGTTCGGTCGGACCAGAGACATGACCCTGAGTCGAATGATGGAGATTGCCACCAAATATGCCAATGGTGAAGAAGAGGATCGACTCCGGAGTGGCAAGTACAAGCCAAGCATGAAACCGGAAAAGGAAACTCCAGTCGGAAGCAGAAGCGGAAAGCCGAGCCAGCTGCTCCTGGAGAAGCCCTGGCCGTGACTCAGGGCAAGTTTAAAGGGAAACCCAAAGGATCCTGGAACCCCAAGAAGGTGAAGGACAAGGAATGAAACGACGTGATGGATTTGCCATGCCACATCCACACGAAGAAAGATGAAGATGGTAACTTCATTTACCCGAAACATACCACTCGCCAGTGTCGGCTCTTAATCCAGCAGTTTCAAGGAAAGCAACCCAAAGATAAGGAAAAGGAGTCGGACAAGGCCGAGGACAAAGAGGACAGTGATGAAGGTTACCCCCACGTCAATTCCACCCTGATGATTTTTGCTGATGTAGAGAGCAAAAGTCGACTGAAAGTTATCAACCGTGAAGTGAATATGGTTGCTCCGGCGACACCCAGCTATCTGTAATGGTCTCAGACCGCCATTACATTCGACCAGTCTGATCACCCGACGCACATACCACTCCCGGGAGGCAAGCTTTGGTGGTCGACCCAGTCGTCGAAGGCACTTGACTGACTAAAGGTTCTGATGGATGGCGGCAGCAGATTGAATATATTGTACGCGGAGACGCTAAAGGGAATGGGCATTCCGATGTCCAAACTCAGTTCCAGCAACATGAGTTTCCATGGACTCATTCCTGGGAAAAAGGCTGAATCACTCGGCCAAATTGCTCTTGATGTGGTTTTCGGCGATTCGAAGCATTTCCGCAAAGAAAAGTTAACATTTGAAGTTGTGGATTTCCGGAGTGCTTATCACGCCATTTTAGGCAGGCCAGCTTATGCACGATTCATGGCTCGACCATGTTACGTGTACCTCAAATTGAAGATGCCTGGTCCCAAAGGGGTGATCACCATCACTGGCAATCGGAAAATGGCAGAAGAATGCTTTCGGAAGGGCTCAAAGATCGCCGATGCTCAGATGGCAGTGGTAGAGCTACAGGAATACCAGAAAACCACATATCCGAGTGATTTGTTGCGAGCCAAGAAGCCTGCTACCGAATCAGAGTTTCAGTCGTCTGGTGAGACAAAGCCGACTCACATCCACCCGACCGACCCCAATGCTGCTCTGACTCATATCTCAACAACACTCGACTCCAAATAGGAAGAAGCGCTCATCCAGTTCCTCTGTGAGAACTGGGATATCTTCGCATGGAAGCCTGCTGACATGCCGGGTGTTCCCAGGGGGCTGGCTGAGTACCGCCTACGAGTCGACCCAAAGGTAAAACCTGTCAAGGAACATCTTCGACGGTCCTCCATCCAGAAGAGAAAGGCCATTGGCGAAGAGGTGGCTTGGCTCCTGGCAGCAGAGTTTATCCAAGAGATTTACCACTCCGAGTGGCTCGCCAATGTTGTCATGGTCCCCAAGAAGGACAATTCACTTGGCATGTGCATTGATTTCAAACATATCAATCGGGCCTGCCCGAAAGATCATTTTCCTCTCCCTCGCATCGACCAAATTGTCGACTCGACTGCGGGGTGTGAGAGATTATCTTTTTTAGACGCCTATTCCGGGTACCATCAGATCCGTCTGACGGACCCGATGAGATCAAAACAGCTTTCATCACTCCGTTCGGGTGCTTCTGCTATGTCACCATGCCGTTCGGCCTCAAGAATGCTGGAGCCACACTCATGAGGATGATTCAGAAGTGCTTACTCACTCAAATCAGTCGGAATGTGGAAGCGTACATGGATGATATTGTCGTCAAGTCATGGAAGGGTTCCAACCTGTTGACTGACCTCGCTGAAATGTTTGCCAATCTCAGGAGGTATGATATCAAGCTTAATCCATCAAAATGCACATTCGGAGTTCCTGGCGGAAAGTTACTTGGTTTTCTCATTTTCGAACGAGGAATCAACGCTAACCCAGAAAAAGTTAGCACTATACTCCGAATGAAACGCCCCGTGCGTGTGCACGATGTCCAGAAGCTTACTGGATGCTTGGCCGTGTTAAGTCGATTCGTCTCTCGCCTCGGTGAAAAGGCATTGCCTCTTTACCGGCTAATGAAGAAGTCAAACAAGTTCGAGTGGACTCCAGAGGCTGATGCAGCATTTGCCGAGCTAAAAGCTCTGCTCTCCACCCAGCCGGTGCTTGCCGCTCCAATCAGCAAAGAGCCTTTGTTGCTTTATATTGCAGCCACAGGACAAGTCATCAGTACAGTACTTACGGTCGAGCGGGAAGAAGAAGGGAAAGCCTTCAAAGTTCAGCGCCCAGTATATTATCTTTCCGAAGTATTGACCCCATCGAAGCAAAGATACCCTCATTATCAGAAGCTCGTGTATGGGATCTACATGACCATGAAGAAGGTTGCTCATTATTTCTCTGATCATTCCATTACAGTCGTCAGCGACGCCCCATTGTCAGAGATTCTGCACAACAGAGATGCAACTGGTCGAGTGGCGAGATGGGCGATTGAACTCCTTCCCCTTGATAGCAAGTTTGAGGCAAAGAAAGCCATTAAGTCCCAAGCAGTAGCAAATTTCATCGCCGAGTGGATCGAACAACAGCAGCCGACTCAAGTTCACTCGGAGCACTAGACCATGTTCTTTGACGGTTCTAAGATGTTAAATGGTTCTGGTGCTGGGGTAGTATTGATTTCCCCCCGAGGAGATAAGCTCAGATATGTGCTCCAGATTCACTTTGATTCCTCCAACAATGAAGCAGAATACGAGGCGCTTTTGTATGGGTTACGCATGGCCATTTCACTCGGCGTCCGTCGCCTTATGGTTTATGGCGACTCAGATTTGGTGGTCAATCAGGTGATGAAGGAGTGGGACGTTAGAAGCCCAGCTATGATCGGATATGCAATGCAAAGGAGAAAGCTTGAAAAGAAATTTGAAGGGTTAGAGCTCCACCATATACCCCGACTGAAGAATCAAGCGGCTGATGATTTGGCGAAGATAGGTTCCAAGAGAGAAGCCATTCCCAGTGATGTGTTCTTGGAGCATATCCATACCCCATCAGTTAAAGAAGATCCTTTTACCGAAGAAGCTCCGCAGCCGAAAAGTGCCACAGATCCGATTGAAGTAGAAGTTCCAGTGGTGGTCGACCTGATCATGGAAGCATTGGTCATCACTCCCGACTGGACAGTGCCGTACATCGCGTATATCTTGAGGAAAGAACTCCCAGAAGATGAGGAAGAGGCTCGACAGATCGTCCGCCGATCTAAGGCCTTTACCGTGATTAAGGGACAGTTATACAGAGAAGTGCGACTGAAGTTGGTCAGAAGTGTATAACGCCAGAAGAAGGTCGGATAATCCTTGATGATATCCACTCGGGGACCTGTGGTCATCATGCGTCTTCTCGGACCATTGTGGCTAAAGCATACCGAGCGGGATTTTACTGGCCAAGAGCGAATGAAATGGCAAAGGAAATAGTCGACAAGTGTGAAGGATGTCAATTTTACTCCAATGTGTCACATAAGCCCGCCTCAGCCTTGAAGACCATTCCACTCATCTGGCCTTTCGCTGTATGGGGATTGGATATGAATGGACTACTAAGAACAGGCAGAAGCGGCTTCACTCATGTGCTGGTAGCAGTCGACAACTTCACCAAGTGGATTGAGGCTAAACCCATCAAGAATCTTGATGCCGGCACTGCTGTCAGCTTCATCAGGGAGTTGATATTCAGATATGGAGTTCCACACAGCATCATCACAGACAATGGATCAAACTTCGACTCTGAGGAATTCAGAGCCTTCTGCACATCTCAGGGTACACGAGTCGACTATGCTTCAGTCGCTCACCCCCAGTCGAATGGACAGGCAGAACGAGCAAATGGCTTAATTCTCAAAGGGTTGAAACCCCGATTGAATCGCGGTCTCAAGCACGCAGCTGGTGCATGGATCGACGAACTTCCATCGGTACTTTGGGGATTAAGGACCACGCCTAACCGGTCGACTGGGAGAACTCCATTCTTCTTGGTCTACGGAGCTGAAGCAGTCTTGCCGAGTGACCTGCTTCACAACGCACCCTGAGTCGAGCTCTACACCGAAGCTGAAGCAGAGCAAGCCCGACAGGATGCAGTCGACCTTCTAGAAGAGGAAAGAGAGATGGCCTTGATCCGATCGACCATTTATCAACAAGACTTGCATCGATTCCATGCCAAAAACGTGAAGAGTCGAGCCTTCCAAGAGGGAGACTTTGTTCTCCGAGTGGATCAACAGAAGCCACGCAAGCTCGCCCCTACTTGGGAAGGTCCCTTCATCGTCACCAAAGTTCTCCACAATGGAGCGTACCGCCTTTACAATGTCGAGCACCAGATTGACGAGCCCCGAGCGTGGAACGCGGAGCTGCTCCGCCCCTTTTATACTTAAGTATTCACTCGGATGAGTTGTAATAAAAGTACTTATGTAGTTTATTTATCAAAGACAAGAGCTTTATAGTTTTCCCAGTGATTGTTGCTACCTTTGTCCACATAAAGCAATCCCCCAGTGGGTGGCTTAGCTGCGAATCCGTTTCACCTAAGTCTGTTAAAAAATCCTTACCGAGTGGTGAGCCAGCCTCCCACTCGGGGGCTTAGCTGCGAATCCGTTTTGCCTAAGTTCAACAAAATCCTACCGAGTGGTAAGCCAGCCTTCCACTCGGAGGCTTAGATGCAGTCCAAGTACTCGCCTAAGTTTTAACAAAATCCTACCGAGTGGTCAGCCAGCCTTCCACTCGGAGGCTTAGCTGCAGTCCAAGTACTCGCCTAAGTTCAACAAAATCCTACCGAGTGGTAAGCCAGCCTTCCACTCGGAGGCTTAGCTACAGTCCAAGTACTCGCCTAAGTTCAACAAAATCCTACCGAGTGGTAAGCCAGCCTTCCACTTGGAGGCTTAGCTGCAGTCCAAGTACTCGCCTAAGTTTAAACAAAATCCTGCCGAGTGGTGAGCCAGCCTCCCACTCGGGGGCTTAGCTGCAGCATAGCACTCGCCTAAGTACAAATACAACGTGCGCTTCGCAAGGAGGACGAGGTGCAGGTCGACTGCTACCCTCTCCTTCTGAGCTACGCCACAAATACAACATGCGCTCCGCAAGGAGGACGAGGTGCAGGTTGACTGCTACCCTCTCCTTCCGAGCTATGCCACAAATACAACGTGCACTCCGCAAGGAGGACGAGGTGCAGGCCGACTGCTACCCTCTCCTTCAGAGATACGCCACAGAAATCCTACCGAGTGGAGAGCAGACCTCCCACTCGGGGGCTTGGTTGCAGCCCAGTGCTCGCCTAAGTTTTTGAAAATCCTACCGAGTGGAGAGCAGACCTCCTACTCGGGGGCTTAGCTACAGCCCAGTGCTCGCCTAAGTTTTTTTAAATTCTACCGAGTGGAGAGCAGACTTCCCACTCGGGGGCTTAGCTGCAGCCCAGTGCTCGTCTAAGTTGTTGAAAATCCTACCGAGTGGAGAGCAGACCTCCCACTCGGAGGCTTAGCTGCAGCCCAGTGCTCGCCTAAGTTTTTGAAATTCCTACCGAGTGGAGAGCAGACCCCCCACTCGGAGGCTTAGCTGCAGCCCAGTGCTCACCTAAGTTTTTGAAAATCCTACCGAGTGGAGAGCAGACCTCCCACTCGGGGGCTTAGCTACAGCCCAGTGCTCGCCTAAGTATGACGAGGTACAAGTCGATTGCAATTTGTGCTTCGTCCCTACCTGCAAGAGTGCATCACAAACACTAATATATATTCTGAGTGAAGGACAATGATCGTTCGAAGGCAAATGCAAACATATTCAACGACAAACCCAAGTTTAGATAGCGTCCTACGGATCCAAAAGCGCTCAGGCACCAAGCCTGTTAAAGTTTATCGGTTACAAAAACCACTCGGCATTCTGAGGCAAATTTAAGGCATCAAGCATAGAAGTTTTTTACCCCTCCTGTGGAGGGCTCGAAGGCGCAACGAACTCGTCCAGGTCGATTCCATCTGCGATCCGAGTGGCAGCAGCGATGAAGGTCTCCATGAAGGATCGGAAGTCATGCTTCTTGGTATTGGCCACCTTGAGAGCTGCCAGCCTGTCCTCTCGCGCATCCTTGCAGTGAACACGGGCCAGAGATAGAGCAACGTCGGCACCGCACCTGGCAGAAGACTTCTTCCATTCTTGCACTCGACTTGGAATTTCGTTCAGTCGAGTCATCAGAGACTCAAGGTCAGTCTGAAGTGTTTCTCCTGGGCAGAGTGCTGTGTCGATGCGTGACGTCGCAACCTTCAGCCTTGCAAGATAGTCGACAACAGCAGCAACGCGAGACTCGAGTCGGAGTACGTTCATGGCGGTTTCATCCTTCATGGGAGAGTTGATGGGATCCAAGCCAATCTCCACTCGACTGGTCTCCTCTTCAAAGTTTGTGCAGAATTCTGTGGATACGATCCAAGGATAAGCTAATACTCCTACAATAAGTCAGTGTTTACCAGTCGGATATAAGGGGTTACCTTCGAGCATGAGGAACAACTTCTTGGCGAGCCCCCCCCCAGATAGACCTCTAAGTCGTTCTTCTTTCCCACCATCTCACTAGCCTTATCGCTCAAGGCCAACTTGTCGTTTTTCAGTCAACTAGCATACTTGTTGGCCGTGTCGAGAGCGGCTTTCAGACTGGTATTCTCCTCTTCAAGTTTGCTGATTGAAGCCAACTTTTCTTCTGCGAGTTTGGTCTTCTCTGAAGCTGCTTTCTGCGCCTCAGTGAGGTCAAGGTCCCTCTTCTTCAGAGAATCCCTCAATTTGTCTGCAAAATCACAGTGAGATCAAGTCCGGGAGTGAACAAGGAACAAAGGCAGTCATCGAGGTTCTCACCAAACATAACTTTTGCCTCTTCCTTCGCCTTCGTGAAGTTCTCTTGGACAAGTTTCAGATCAAGTTCAAGCTGGATATGCTTGTTCTCCAACTCAGTATAACGAGCTGCAAGCTCGCAGGATTTCTATGAAAAACCAATCGACGGACGTCAAAGATAGGTCACTTCCGAGTGACTAAAAGAAAAAAACTAGTATTTCTAAGACTACATCCGAATCTAAACATTCAACTGTAGTCTCGTGGACTACACCCAGTGGGTGCACTCAGCGTGCCCCCACTAGTTCTATCAGCTTGAGTCGATCAGTCGACCAAAAAAAGGCAGAAAGGCTAACCACCAACAGTTAGTCACAATTTCAAAAAAAAAAGTGTTCTTCAGACCGTAGTCGACTTCCAGCAGTCGACCACGGTCTCGGGGACTACACCCAGTGGGTGCACTCGGCGTTCCCCCACCAGTTTATGATTCCATTCGACCAGATCGAGTAAAGAAAGTAATGAGAAAAAGTTCAAGGCATTAAGACTATGGTTGACTGCCAGCAGTCCACCATAGCCTTGGGGACTACACCCAGTGGGTGCACTCAGCGTGCCCCCACCAATCCAGATATCCAACCAACACACCCAGTGGGTGTACGACAGAGACTAAGATTTTTAGGAAGAAAAGTTTTCAGATACCATATCCTAACAGAACAGGCGGTGATCGACTAACCTGAACATTGCTCTGACGGGCTGAACTGGCATCGTAAGCTGCTTGACTGGCGTCTCGGATCGCCTTCACTTGCTCCATCATGACCCCCGCCTGGCGTATGGCTTCTTTAGCAGCGCTTGCTTGGTCCTCCGGGACGAGGTGGGTGGAGAAAAGAGAAGGCGGATCAGCACTCGACGATGAAGGGCGAGCACTCGTCAGCGGCACCGCAAAGGATATGGTAGCCCGAGTGACGTTTTCTCCCTCCGGAACCGACGTCTCAGGTGCTGATACAACCCAGTTGTCTTACCAGCAGACGCCCTCCTATTCCCCCTCTGCCTCGGTGGTTCCTCGTCATCATCATCATGAAGATCAATGACGATATTAGGTGGAGCTGCAGAAAAGATTCAAAGTTAAAAATGAAGATCCTGTCGACTGAAAACAAAACTTCAAAGGTCATACCAGGGTTGGAAGTGATAGCATCCTCCATTTCTTGATCTTCAGGTCTGGTCGAGGTATCAGAAGTAGCAGCACTGCAGTTTCAGAAATCAGTCGGTCAGCTTACGAATCGACCAAGAATAAATCCATGAGAAACAAGAAGACACAAGTTACGTCATTACCCAGAAATAGTGGGAATCACCATCTTCATCTTCGGCAAGACCTTCGTCGGCTTTGACGGCGCCACTCGATATTGCTTTGGCGCTTTCTCAGTCGGCGCCGGAGAGGTGGTCCGAGGATGCTTGGTCGATTGCACAACAGGTGCGGCCCCCTAGCCACGCTCGACTGCAGGGTCATGGACAAGCTTGGATCTTCTTTCAGAACGGGGAGGCGCGACTTCCTCCTCCTCTTCCTCTTCCTCTTCCTCATCGGAGCCAGCATCTTCATCACCCTCATCGCCGTCCGATTCCCACTCCTCTTGACTTTCACCTCCACTTCCTTCCTCCTCCTCAGTTTGTGCTTGCGCCCCGTTGGGCATCGAATACAACTCAGTGGTAGCCTGAAAGACAACAGACAAGACAAAAGTCAATCGACTGATCTGCAGCAAAACAGAATGGACGAAACGTGATTACAGTTGGAGATAAGTGGTCATACCTTGTCTGCTTCATAAGACTGGTCGAGTGGCAGGATCCTCCTGGCCCCATGAGGATTATCTTTGTTCCCTGTGATGGCAGTCATCCACCTCTCCAGTGTGGCGTCGTCGACCTCCTCTGGGTGGACCCGAGTGGTGTCTTTGGTACCAGAGTACAACCACATCGGGTGACCTCGGTATTGGAGTGGCTGAATGCGCCGTTAAAGGAAAACCTCCAGAAGATCCATGCCAGTGACCCCGTCGCGAATGAGCTGGACTACACGCTCCATCAACATTTTAACCTGAGCCTTCTCCTCTGGAAGCACCTTCAGAGAGGACGACTTGTTCACTCGACTCACGGAGAAAGGAGGGAGCCCAGTCGACTGCCCTGGTGTTGACTGGTCCTGGCAGTAGAACCAGGTCGACTGCCACCCTCTAACTGACTCGGGAAGGGTCATGGCTGGGAAAGCACTCTTACTCCTCATCTGGACCCCAAGACCCCCACACATCTGGATTACTTGGGTTCTCTCCTCAAGAAGTGGACCCTCAAAATGCTAAGGCAAGCATTGGCAAAAGCTCAAGACTCCATTTTTGGTTTAGTGATCCAAGATCACATTGAGTCCATAGGAAAAGCCAATACTATTAAAAGGGGATGAGGTTATGATGATGATCTGGTTGCTCAAGTGCTTAGTGATACATCTCCTAAACTATCAGCAACTTTCACTGCCATATACACTCATAAGTAGTCTCGGTCCCACCGATTTTCCAAACCCAGTCACACCGAGATGAACCACCTCAGCCATAAGCCAAACCCTAGAAAACTCGGATTTTCTGATTCAGAACTCGGTCTCACCGAAAAATGAGTTGCCAAGCTTCTGTAACCTTCTGTCATCAAATCGGTGTCACCGAGATGATGAAGTCGGTCCCACCGAAATTGGCTTGCTCTTGTCATTGCACGAATCGGACTAACCGAGATTGTATTTTCGGTCCCACCGAAAACCCCAACGTTCACATTATTTGAACTTTCGGTCTCACCGAGTTGTCAACTTCGGTCCCACCGAGATTGCTCAAATGTGTGTAACGGTTGGATTTTGTGTGGAGGCTATAAATACCCCTCCACCCCCTCTTCATTCGTGGAGAGAGCCATCAGAAAGAACTACCACTCCTACCTTACATTTCTGAGAAGAGAACTACCTACCCTTGTGTTGAGATCAAGTTGCTCCACTCCCACCATATGAAGCTTGATCTCTAGCCTTCCCAAGTTGCTTTCCACTCAATCCTTTCTTCCACCACAGCCAAATCAGTGAGGAGAGTTGAGTGTTGGGGAGATTATCATTTGAAGCACAAGAGCAAGGAGTTCATCATCATCTACAACATCTATTACCTTTTGGAGGGTGGTGCCTCCTAGATTGGTTAGGTGTCGCTTGGGAGCCTCCGTCGAGATGTGGAGTTGAACCAAGAAGTTTGTAAGGGCAAGGAGATCGCCTACTTCGTGAAGATCTACCCCAGTAAGGCTAGCCCTCCTTGGGCGTGAGCCATGATGGAATAGACAAGGTTGCTTCTTCGTGGACCCTTCGTGGGTGGAGCCCTCCGTGGACTCTCGCAGCCGTTACCCTCCGTGGGTTGAAGTCTCCATCAACGTGGAAGTACGATAGCACCACCTATCGGAACCACGAGAAAAATCACGCGTCTCCAAAATTGCGTTTGCTCTTCTCCACCTCTCTTTACTACATGTGCAATTTACTTTCCGCTGCCTATACTCTAGAATTGCATGTGTAGGGTGATGCTTGACTTGATAATAATTGTGAATCTGCCAAAACTGTTCTTTGTCAAAAGGCAGAATTTTTATATTGTCAAGTAGTCTAATCACCCCCTCTAGACATACTTTCGATCCTACAAGTGGTATCGAGCTTTGGTCTCCATTGTATTGGTTTCCATTGCATTGACTCCATAAGCTTGGTTTCACAACCTAGGAGAGTATGGCGTCTAGTGATGGTAATTTTCGAGAGGTCCTTACTTTGATGGTACAAATTTTGCTAGTTGGAAGCATAAAATGAAAATGCATATTCTTGGTCATAACCCAGCCGCATGGGGCATTATTTGTGTTGGTATGCAAGGTGAATTCTTCGAGGAAGGAAAAGTTCGGATCGCATGGCTTACAACGGAAGAATTACGGATGTTGCAAAACAATGCTCAAGCTTGTGACATTCTCTTCAATGCCTTGTGTCCCGAGGAGTTCAACAAAATCAGCCGTCTTGAGAATGCAAAAGAGATTTGGGATACTTTGGTTGAAATGCACGAAGGTACCGAGTCCGTGAAGGAATCAAAGCTGGATATTCTTCAAGGTCAACTTGACAAGTTCAAGATGAAGGATGGTGAAGGAGTCGCTGAAATGTACTCTAGGCTTGCTCTCATCACAAATGAGATTGCCGGCTTAGGAAGCGAAGAAATGACCGACCGATTCATCATCAAGAAGATTCTCAGAGCTTTGGATGGAAAGTATGACACCGTGTGCACTTTGATCCAAATGATGCCAAACTACAAGAATCTCAAGCCAACCGAAGTCATTGGAAGAATTGTTGCTCATGAGATGACACTTAAGGATAAGGAAGAGCTTCACAACAAGTCAAGTGGTGCTTACAAAGCTACAAGTGATGCTCCCACAACCTCAAGTGACAAGTTAGTTTCCAATGAAGAGATAAGCCTAATGGTCAAGAACTTCAACAAATTCTACAAGAATAGAGGCAAAGAGAGAAGCTCAAAGTCTAGATCATATGATGAAAAGAGATCTTCTAGTTGTGATCGAAACTGCTACAATTGTGGAAGACCCGGACACTACTCAAATGAGTGTACGGCTCCCCACAAGAGAAGAGAAGAATCTCCAAGAAGAAGAAGCTCAAGAGATGAGTCACCTCGGAAAGAGAGAAGGAGCATAGATGATCGTTATGAACGAAGATCCTCTCGGAGAAGCAAGGATGCGGAGAGGAAGGACAAGTCATCAAGGAGCTACACAAGAAGAAAACATCAAGCTCATGTAGGTGAATGGGTCTCCGGCTCCGACTCCGACAATCAATCCGAAGGAAGCTATCACTCCAACTCCGACTACAGTCAAGATGAAGGTGTTGCCGGTCTTGCTCTCGTATCCTCCAACTCCTACGACTTATTTGATTCACCAAATGAGGGAATTGGAAGATGCTTCATGGCTAAAGGCCCCAAGGTATCACACCCTGAATTCATTGACTTCGATAGTGATGAAGATGACTTGCTTGGTGAAGATGAGCTCTTACTTGATAAATCCAATGAACCTAGTAATGATGAACATGCTAGTAGTCTTTATAGTCGAGAAGAGTCGAATGACAATGCTATGAAGGAGATTGAGCGTCTAACTAAAGAACTAAGCACTCTTAAGTTAGCTCATGAAACAACTCAATAAGATCATAGAGAGCTCCTAAGATCTCATGAGAAGCTACGCTTCGAGAAGCTCACTCTAGAGCAAGAACATGAGTTTCTAAAAGCAATCAATGACGATCTTCGAAAGAAGAGTTCTTCATATCTTGCCAAACGACTTCTCTTGTCTAATTTCTTGCCACCCATTAAGACTAAGCATGACAAGCATAAGAAAAATTCTTCTTCTAGTAGTAACAATAACCATGCTAAATCCAATGTTGTTGCTTCTAGTAGTTCTCTTGATTCCACTAACAATGTTTCAAGACAAGTTACACTTGAGCAAGAAAATAGTTTATTGAAAGGGATCATAGAGAAAGGTGTCTACAAGAGCCTTGCCGGAAGCAAGAACTTTGAGGAAATTGTTCGCAAGCAAGGAAGGCACGGAAGAATCAAGGAATTGGTTTTGAGCGAAAGTTCAACGCCGAAGGTGTTGAATGGGAAGAAGGTCAATATCCTACTCCACAGTTTGTTTCTCAAAAGGAGAAGTATGATCCTACTTCTTCCAATGTGGAACAAGCTCAAGATGATCTTCCACCACAAGACCACAAGCTAAAAGGCAAGGACAAGCTTCAAGAGGAGATTGATGCATTTGTTGAAGCACCTCAAGCCATGGTCAAGTGGGTTCCCAAGGAAACGTCAAGTTCTACTTCGTCAAGCTCAACTACAACCCCAAGGATTCCCATCAAGATGATGTGGATCCCGAAGAAGAACTTGAAAGTTCTTGAGGGTGACTCCGCCAACATACTTCACTCACATTCATTTTGGCAAAAACTTGTGCAATCAACTTCCACATCGTGCACTAGTTCATGGAGTCACAAACCCTCTTGTTGGTAAGTCAAGGGACAAGGTAATCATTGCTTTCATGGACATCATCTATTGTGTACTTCAATCTATGTCCATGGATATCCTTGTTTGTTCCTTGTGGGACTAACCCATGTAGGTATTGAAAGTGCCCGAATCCAAAGGATAGCTCCCAACTCTTGATGATCTCCATCAACATTGAGCATCCACATCTTCAACATCTACATGAAGTCTTCTCGACAACCCAAGGTTAGTTTGACCCTTTAAAAGGGTTCTCACATCTAGGGGGAGCTTTGCTCTAAAAATTGAGCTAAAGCATCTTCAAATGATGTGAACACATCAATGCTTTATGTAAAAGTGGTAACCCCACTTGTGCTTAAACGATGAGTATGACCTATGATCAAATGTTCTCATTTGGCTCCTAAGTCAATATACTCATATAAAGATGACCTAGTCATCGACAAATTGTGTGCTAGTTGCTAGAGTTTTTGTTGTGCATGTTTGACACATATTTCATTTGCTATCTTATTGTGTGAGCATGTTGGATGCATGATTTTATCCATTCGAGGACATCCATTTGTTGTTTTGGTTGTTTTGAGTTTTCTGACCAAATGGATGGACAAGAATGCCTAAGTACCTCCCCTAGCTATCTATGCTTTCTTGTCTCAAATTCTATTCATGCTTACATCACAAACTTTGAACAAGTCATTTTCGGACCCTCGGGTGAGGAGCACTGAGCCACCGATCCGTCAAGGGCTAATTTCCAAAACCTTCTAATTGATTTGGTCGACCAACTCACTCAAACTCGGTCGAACCGAAAGCATTTAGACGATCTAGGTTTTCACCTCGGTGAAACCGAGTTGTGATTTTCGGCGTGACCGAAGTGCGTAATCGCCTAGCAGTTATCCATCTCGGTGCCACCGAAGTTTACAACTCGGTCCCACCGACAACAAAGGGGTATATATACTCGAGGGCAGCGTTGATTCCTCCTTCAAACGTTTTCGCCCCACACCCTTGCTGCCGTCGCCTTGGTCTCCGGATCGTCGCCGTTGCCGCTTTGTGCGCCCTCGCCCAGAGTCTCCGTCGCCGTCAGCGGACATCTCCTCCGAGCCGTTGCCGCCGTAGAAAAACTCCACCAAGTTAGGGTGAGTTTTGATCCCACTCGTGCTCCCATCTCTGATTCAATGCACGTTTGGATAGCCTAGTATCTTGCCACGATTGAAATCCTCCTGTACACCAGATTAGTTCGTTTGGACTAGATTCGAGTAAAAGTTTTAGGGTTAGGTTTCCGCCGAACACATCTCGGTGAGACCAATTTTACATTTTCGGTATGACCGATTTGGCCTATGGCCATTGCACTGCACCCTTCGGTCCAACCGAGTTGTGCAAATTGGTGTGACCGAAATGAGGATTCTGTGAAACCCTAGTGTTTTCGGCAGGACCGAAACCCACTTCGGTCAAACCGAAAGTGGTGTGAAAGCTCCTGTTTTACACTTCGGATTCACCGAATCTTAAACTCGGTCTGACCGAAATGTCTTCTGTGAAAACCTAATACTAGAATTTGAACTCATTTTTTGCAAAACTTCGCATTTTGTGATGACTCTTCTTCTCTGCCTACACCTTATCTATTCACGGGTTGTCAGCCATGTCGATGCGGTGGCAATGAACAGGTCGAGACACCCATTGCAGAGATATTCGAGGCAGGCACTAGTCCTGATCCTAGCAGCTCATCAGATGATGGTGAGAGGAGTACACCAAGTGGCTTGCCTCCTGCAGCCACCAGAGCTAGAAAGAAGAGGAATTCAGATGATGAGGATTCTGATTTCGTTGTTGAGGAAGAGGTGACCTCAAAGCCCAAAAGGAAAGTTGTTGCCAAAGAGCCACAAGGTCAACAGACTAAGAAGGGCACCAGCAAAGTCAAGCAGTCAACTGTTGCTAAGAAGCTGAATTTGGGAGAGGCAGCTGCAAGCAAAGTGAAGAAAACCACCAAGAGAAAGAGGATAGTGCATGATGCAGCAGAAGAGGATGAGGATGAGGAAGCACCCCAGCCTACTCCTCAGAAGCAGAAGCTCATGGGTGATGCCATTAGGGCTGGAGCCACATCAAAGCCCAAGAAATCTGCTCCAGCTAAGGCAGCTCCAGCAAAGCCTGCTGCCAAGCCCAAGAAAACCGTCAGAAACATTCCAGCATCAGAAAAGAACAAGGATGATGTGCCACCAGCTGTGTCAGACGATGAAGCACCAGTTTTGCAGAAACTTCGTCCAAAACTGCCACTACATAATGATGCTCATCCTCAAGCCGAGGATATGAAGGCAAGGAAAGATAGAGGTCTCGGGCTATGGAGACAAGTGACCCATATGCCATGAGGAGAAGAACTGCTGTTGATCCCAGATTTCACACCGAGAGCAGCGGGACTTCTATGAGACCGTCTTGATGGACAAGAAGCCCATAGTCGCAGACACAAGATATGTTATTGGAAGTACATTGACAGAAAAGCACAGAGATTTCTTTCCACATGTGCATGAAAGTTTCTTTGCATGTGGCGTTGCAGATTTTGTAGGTCGAAATTGACCAGTTGGAATGATGAGATGATAATGCAATTCTATGCCACACTCACTTCTACCCCGATGGAAAGATTATATGGATGGTGAAGGTCAAAGATTTTCTTCATCTGTTGAAGAATGGGCAGAAATTCAATGCTCAAAGGCAACGAGAAGATGATATTGATGTATATGGGATTCCAAAGAAGAATCATGAATCCATGAAGAACATGTACAAAGAGGTTCCAACAAAGGATTTGGGAATCTGGAAGCTCGGCTCGATCTACTATCTCGAGCAGGCTTACCTACCACTAATACTATTTTGAGGCATACCTTGATGCCCAATTCGAGATCATCGCATGATCGAGGATACTCTATCAACATGCTGCACATACTTGATGAGAAAGCACCTTTCAAGGTGATGGACTTGATGGTAGAAACCATTAAGAGGACTGCGGTGACCGTAAAAGGTCATGTGGATTTGCCCTTGATTCAGATGCTTATCAATGCCAAGTTTGGCACGGACACATTCTTGTTGGATAGAGCACATTTACCGTTGCAGCCAGAGCATGAAGACAATGTTGTTGTGATGGATGAGGAGGATCCGACATCTGTTGAAGGTCAAGCCAAGATTGAAGCTGCCAAGAAAGCCAAAGCTGACAAGGAAGCAGCAGCAGCAGCAGCTAAACCAAAGAGCTTCGGAGAGCAAATACTTGAAGCTACTCAAAGGATTGGACAACGCCTGGCCAGCATTGAACAGTCTCAGGAGAGCTTAGAGAGGATTGTTGAGGACAAGATCCATGCTCTGGACGTGAAGCTGACTGAAGTACAAGTGACCGTCAACAAGCTCGAGGCAGACATTGAGGAAGCAAAGCGGGAGAAGGAAGAGCTTATGCGTGAGATGCAGGATGACTTAATCCAGGATGCTTATCAACAGACTACTCCGGTTCCCACAGGACCCGATCATTGCTATTCCGATGGATCGACACGGGACTACAGCTTCAAAGACCTCCACAGTTCCAGCGATTACTCCTACTCCAGCTCCAGCTCCGGTGACCACTCCTCCAAAGAGACATCACTGAAGTCTTCGCCGATCTTGTCATATCCACTCCGACATCAACCTGGACGGAGCCGCCAACAGAGTCCCGGTGGCGCTTAGCTCTATGCTTTTTTGAACTTTTGGTAACTTGTTGCCAAAGGGGAGAAATTGTATAGATCATAGGACTTCGAGAGAGAGAGTGTTGTTGTCTTTGCGCTTTTGCTCTTTCGTTCTTTTGCGGTTTCTTTGAGATACTTTTGGTTTTCGAGACATTGATGTGTTTGATATTACGTTTGATTCTACCTTAATGAGTGCTTGGTCGTATTTATGCTTTAATGTGTGCTTAATGCTTATCATATGCCATTCCTATCTTGTATGACCATTTACTCATGTCTTGGTGATTGGGTGCATGCTGTTCATTCTTATCATTTTGTGCGCTCCACCAAGATGTATGTGACATGGAAGAGTGACCCATGATCCTAATCGATTGTGCATTTGCATTCAAACGCAAATCTTAAATAATGCACAAATTTAGGGGGAGCTCTTGCTTATCACATACTTCTCAAAGTGACGATATTATTCATTGATTATATCCTTTGTCGAAGCTTTGATCTATATGTTGTCATCAATTACCAAAAAGGGGGAGATTGAAAGTGCAACTAATCCCCGGGTGGTTTTGGTAATTAATAACAACATATATATCATTGAACTAATAGTTACTTGAGAATCATTTGAGAGAGTTCAGTGATATGGGTATGGCAAGGGTGAAGAAGTGGACCCCTCAAAATGCTAAGGCAAGCATTGGCAAAAGCTCAAGACTCCATTTTTGGTTTAGTGATCCAAGATCACATTGAGTCCATAGGAAAAGCCAATACTATTAAAAGGGGATGAGGTTATGATGATGATCTGGTTGCTCAAGTGCTTAGTGATACATCTCCTAAACTATCAGCAACTTTCACTGCCATATACACTCATAAGTAGTCTCGGTCCCACCGATTTTCCAAACCAGTCACACCGAGATGAACCACCTCAGCCATAAGCCAAACCCTAGAAAACTTGGATTTTCCGATTCGAACTCGGTCTCACGAAAAATGAGTTGCCAAGCTTCAGAACTACGTCATCAAATCGGTGTCACCGAGATGATGAAGTCGGTCCCACGAAATTGGCTTGCTCTTGTCATTGCACGAATCGGACTAACCGAGATTGTATTTTCGGTCCCACCGAAAACCCCAACGTTCACATTATTTGAACTTTTGGTCTCACCGAGTTGTCAACTTCGGTCCCACCGAGATTGCTCAAATGTGTGTAACGGTTGGATTTTGTGTGGAGGCTATAAATACCCCTCCACCCCCTCTTCATTCGTGGAGAGAGCCATCAGAAAGAACTACCACTCCTACCTTACATTTCTGAGAACAGAACTACCTACCCTTGTGTTGAGATCAAGTTGCTCCACTCCCACCATATGAAGCTTGATCTCTAGCCTTCCTAAGTTGCTTTCCACTCAATCCTTTCTTCCACCACAGCCAAATCAGTGAGGAGAGTTGAGTGTTGGGGAGATTATCATTTGAAGCACAAGAGCAAGGAGTTCATCATCATCTACAACATCTATTACCTTTTGGAGGGTGGTGCCTCCTAGATTGGTTAGGTGTCGCTTGGGAGCCTCCGTCGAGATGTGGAGTTGAACCAAGAAGTTTGTAAGGGCAAGGAGATCGCCTACTTCGTGAAGATCTACCCGAGTAAGGCTAGCCCTCCGTGGGCGAGGCCATGATGGAATAGACAAGGTTGCTTCTTCGTGGACCCTTCGTGGGTGGAGCCCTCCGTGGACTCTCGCAGCCGTTACCCTCCGTGGGTTGAAGTCTCCATCAACGTGGAAGTACGATAGCACCACCTATCGGAACCACGAGAAAAATCACAGCGTCTCCAAAATTGCGTTTGCTCTTCTCCACCTCTCTTTACTACATGTGCAATTTACTTTCCGCTGCCTATACTCTAGAATTGCATGTGTAGGGTGATGCTTGACTTGATCATAATTGTGAATCTGCCAAAAACTGTTCTTTGTCAAAAGGCAGAATTTTTATATTGTCAAGTAGTCTAATCACCCCCCCTCTAGACATACTTTCGATCCTACATCCACCCCGACTGGTCGCCCTCCCCTTCGCATTCACCGTCGCCTTCTTCGCCCGCTCCAAAGCCGTCGTCTTCTCCTTCACCATCGTCGCCGGCGAAGCAGACACAGAGCAACAACGCTAGGACGGTGGCGAACGCAGCAGGTGAATCTGAGGAAGAGGGAGGGGAAAATGAGGGCGAACTGTTCAAAAAACCCCCGTCCGGCGCCTTATATGAAGTCTCTTCCGAGTGGCTGACTGGTAGGCCCGGACGATCCTGTCAAATCATAGAACAATCAAGCGCGTGATCGTGGCGAAAAAGGTGGCGCAAAGATCGAGGCGTCCTGCCTTATCCCATCCAGTACCACGGCCTCCTCCGCTTCGCGCTTCGAAAGTCGGATCCCGCTAAATCCATGAGCAATGAGCAACTTGTCAGACCGCAGATTTCCTCCGATCCGTCGCTTAGAAATCTCCAAGCTCATAAAGGTCACTCGATAGATACAAAGAATGGATCAAGGCGACTGAAAAAGAAGTTGATGCCATCACTAAAAGTCATTGATCCAGAACAAGACAAGCTCATAGCACGAAAAACAGGTCGGAAGAATTCTCAACTCCTTCCTCACTCAAACATTGATCCATTTGGGGGCTAATGATGAAGCCATGTACCTAGGGTAGGGTCATGGACCTGTCCAAGGTACCCTCCCCAATGACATCTTTAGAAGAAACTGCCTTTCAGTCGACCTGGAAGGATTCCACTCGACGGACTCGAAGACACTCGACCATGAAGCCGTTCACTCGACCACCAGGAGATCTAGAGTCACTCTACACCAAAACGGTCTGTTATTAAGTAGTCTTTATGGTCCTGATAGCACTTTATGTAAGGCGTTACCAGTAACACCCGGCCTTAATGTACTTTAAACCCTGCATAACTGAGGGCCGGAGGGGTCTAGCAGACTCTATATAAGCCACCCCCTCCTCAGTATAAAGGGTTCGCACCCCTGTAACTCATACGCATATAATCCAATCGACCGCCTCCGGGCTCCGAGACGTAGGGCTGTTACTTCCTCCAAGAAGGGCCTGAACTCGTAAATCCCTTGCGTGTACAACTGCTCCATAGCTAGGATCATGCCTCTCCATACCTACCCCCTATTCTACTGTTAGGCTTAGAACCACGACAGTCGGGGTGGCGCGGGACGGCGTCGGGGCGGCACGGGGCGATGGTGAGGCGGAGATGGGCAGCCTGGCGGCGTCGGGGCGGGGAAGAAGAAATTGAACGGAATTTTGATGAGTGCTAGTTATATAGCCAGAGTATTGGTCCTGGTTCGTGGCACCAACCGGGACCAAAGGCCTCTTTTCAGTAGCCCAAAGGGCGGGAAGCAAAGGCCTTTGGTCCCGGTTGTTGGCACCAACCGGGACTAAAGGGGGGGGCATTGGTACCGATTTGTGCCACCAACCGGGACCAATGAACCCATTTAGTCCCGGTTGGTGCCACAAACCCGGACTAAAGGCCTTGTGCTGCCCACGTCGCGGCACGAAAGTTTAGTCCCACCTCGCTAGCTGAGGGAGCTCGAGAGTGGTTTATAAGCCCCAGTCCCGCTGCCCTCTCGAGCTCCTCTCAAATGCAGGACTTACGGGCCTAAACACACTATATGTGCCTGTGGGCCTATTGCCTACTTCGGACCTGAATCCTGGCCCATTTGTTGGGTTTCTAGTCGTATTAAGGCCTTAGGTGGCAATTTTTTTATTTTTTGTCTTATTTTTTGCTTTGAATTATTTATTTTCTTTTGATTTTGGCTTTATTTTCTTTTTTCTTTTAGCTCAGAATAATTATAATCTTTCTGTTACTCCATTAGTTTTCAAATTTGAATAATTATAATCTTTATGCAACTAAAAATATATTTGGAGTGATTATTTTTCCTGTTATTTAATATTACCGTGTTTTATCATTATATTGAAAAACAGATTTTGTTATTTTAATTTCTATCAAAAAAATCTTTATGACAATTCTTTTTGCTACTAAAGTTTCTAAGAGAAAATTCTTTATGATAATTATTTCTGCTTTTCATGTTTTGGACAGAAAATACTTTGATAATTTTAGTTGCATAAATTTTATATAATTTAAGTTTAAAAAATACTAGAGGTTTATAAAAGCTTTTTAGTTGATTCCTTTTGCTATTAGAGTTTTATAAAAGCATTTACTGGTTTTTTTAGCTATGAGACCTTGAAATTGAAAAGAATTTTAAATGAACTCTGAAAAGGTTGAAAGTTGGCATGGTATCATCATTTCACCCACACAGCATGTGCTAAAAAGTTGAGAGGGTTATGGGAAAACTGGATACACTTCGTGTACAAAATGGACAATCTCTTTCGAAGTATCAGGGTTTCATACGGAAACTCATCATTATATTGAGGATTTCATTTTTTAAACTTATTTGAACTCCTGACTTTTTGTGTGTTCAAAATGCACCATTCAAAGCCACATCATCAATTTTCAAGCCTTTCTGACTTCATTTGTTATTTTTCATGCATTTACTGATTATTTTGAGCTATAAGACCCTGAAATTTAGAATCATATCAAATAACTCTAAAAAGGTTGGAAGTTGGCATGGTATGATCATTTCATCCACATAGCATGTGCAAGAAAGTTGAGAGGGTTACGGCAAAAACTGGATGCACTTCATGTACAAAACGGACAATCTCCTTAGAAGTATCAGGAGTTCATACGGAAACTTGTCTGTTACAGCAGGCATTTCAAATGAACTACGAAAAGGTTGAAAGTTGGCATGATATCATCATAATAGTTGTGGAGAAAGTCTTCACTTTTTCTTCGCTTGTGTCATTTCCTTATTGCACCGTAACCATGGATAATCTTCATCATTTATCAGGATGCATGGGTCAGCCTTGACTTTGAAGGGAGGAATTTCATGAAACTTTTCATAATCTTCGGACATGTCTGTCTTGCCCTCCACTCCCACGATGTCCCTTTTTCCTGAAAGAACTATGTGGCGCTTTGGCTCATCGTATGATGTATTCGCTTCCTTATTTTTTCTTTTTCTCGGTTTGGTAGACATGTCCTTCACATAGATAACCTGTGCCACATCATTGGCTAGGACGAACGGTTCATCAGTGTACCCGAGTTTGTTCAGATCCTTGTTGTCATTCCGTCATTGTGGGTCTACTGCACCCGTCTCTGACAGAGTTGACCCATTGCATTTAAACAAAGGGACCTTAAAATCTACTCCATAGTCAAGTTCCCATATGTCCACTATGTTACCATAATATGTGTCCTTTCCCCTCTCGGTGGCTGCATCAAAGCGGACACCGCTGTTTTGGTTGGTGCTCTTTTGATCTTGGGCGATCATGTAAAATGTATTCCCATTTATCTCATATCCTTTCCAAATCATTACAGTCAAAGATGGTCCCCTGGACAACGAGTACAACTCCTCACAAACAGTGTTTTCACCTCTGAGACGTGTTTCCAACCAACTATTGAAAGTCCTGATGTGTTCACATGTAATCTAGTCGTCGCACTACTCCGGGTGTTTGGAGCGCAGACTGTTCTTGTGTTCATCGACATAAGGGGTCACCAGGGTAGAGTTCTGTAGAACTGTGTAGTGAGCTTGAGACCAACAATATCCGTCCCTGCAAATTATTGTCTCCCCTCCAAGCGTGCCTTTTTCAATTAGTCTCCCCTCATACCGCGATTTAGAGAGACCTATCTTCTTAAGGCCAGGAATGAAGTCAACACAAAACCCAATGACATCCTCTATTTGATGGCCCATGGAGATGCTTCCTTCTGGCCTAGCGCGGTTACGGATATATTTATTTAGGACTCCCATGAACCTCTCAAAGGGGTACATATTGTGTAGAAATACAGAGTCTAGAATGACAATCTCGTCAACTATATGAACTAGGACGCGCGTCATGATATTGAAGAAGGATGGTGGGAACACCAGCTCGAAACTGACAAGACATTGCACCACATCGCTCCTTAGCCTTGGTATGATTTCTGGATTGATCACCTTCTGAGAGATTGCATTGAGGAATGCACATAGCTTCACAACGGCTAATCGGACGTTTTCCGGTAGAAGCCCCCTCAATGCAACCAGAAGCAGTTGCGTCATAATAACGTGGCATTCATGAGACGTTAAGTTCTGAAACTTTTTCTCTGCCATATTTATTATTCCCTTTATATTCGACGAGAAGCCAGTCGAGACCTTCATACTAAGCAGGCACTCAAAGAAGATTTCCTTCTCTTCTTTGGTAAGAGTGTAGCTTGTAGGACCTTCATACTGCTTTGGAGGCATGCCGTCTTTTTCGTACAAACGGTGTAGGTCCTCCCGTGCCTCAGCTGTATCTATTGTCTTCCCATACACGCCCAAAAAGCCTAGCAGGTTCACGCAAAGGTTCTTCGTCACGTGCATCACGTCGATCGAAGAGAGGACCTCTAGGTCTTTCCAGTAGGGTAGGTCCCAAAATATAGATTTCTTCTTCCACATGGGTGCATGTCCTCAACGTCCTTTCGGAACAGCTAGTCCGCGGGACCCTTTCCAAAGATTACGTGTAAATCATTGACCATAGCAAATACGTAATCACCGATGCACGCATGGCGGGCTTCTTCTGTGATCTGCCTCGCCTATGAAATGCTTGCCTTTCTTTCGACATTGATGGTTGGTCGGAAGAAATCGGCGATGGCCTGTACACACTCTTCTGCAGCTTCCCAGGTATATACTTTCGGTGTCAGCTAAATAGTGCGTGCATGCATGGTATCCCTTGTTTGTCTGTCCTGAAAGGTTACTGAGAGCGGGCCAATCGTTGATGGTTACAAACAGCAACACGTGCAGGTTAAATTCCTCCTGTCCCACGCACGTACACCATTTCCATTCCACAGCTGTAAAAGTTCTTCAACTAATGGCCTTAGGTACACATCAATGTCGTTACCGTGTTGCTTAGGGCCTTGGATGAGAACTGGCATCATAATGAACTTCTGCTTCATGCACATCCAAGGAGGAAGGTTATACATACATAGAGTCACGGGCCAGGTGCTGTGATTGCTGCTCTGCTCCCCGAAAGGATTAATGCCATCCACGCTTAAACCAAACCATACGTTCCTCGGGTCATGTGCAAACTCAGCCCAGTACTCTCTCTCGATTTTTCTCCACCGCGACCCGTCAGCGGGTGCTCTCAACTTCCCGTCTTTTTTACAGTCCTCACTATGCCATCGCATCAACTTGGCATGCCCTTTGTTTCTGAACAGTCGTTTCAACCGTGGTATTATAGGAGCATACCACATCACCTTCGCGGGAATTCTCTTCCTGCGGGGCTCGCCGTCAACATCAACAGGGTCATCTCGTCTGATGTTATACCGCAATGCACCGCATACCGGGCATGCGTTCAAATCCTCGTACGGACCGCGGTAGAGGATGCAGTCATTAGGGCATGCATGTATCTTCTGCACCTCCAATCCTAGAGGGCATACGACCTTCTTTGCTGCGTACATACTGTCGGGCAATTCATTATCCTTTGGAAGCTTCTTCTTCAATATTTTTAGTAGCTTCTCAAATCCTTTGTCAGGCACAACATTCTCTGCCTTCCACTGCAGCAATTTCAGTACGGTACCCAGCTTTGTGTTGCCATCTTCGCAATTGGGATACAACCCTTTTTTGTGATCCTCTAACATGCGATTGAACTTCAGCTTCTCCTTTTGAATTTCGCATTGCGTCCTTGCATCGACAATGACCCGGCGGAGATCATCATCGGGCACATCGTCTGGTTCCTCTTGATCTTCAGCAGCTTCCCCCGTTGCAGCATCATCGGGCACATCGGCTGGTTCCTCTTGATCTTCAGCAGCATGACTGTATTCAGGGGCACATAGTTGTCATCGTCCTCTTCTTCTTCGCCATCTTCCATCATAACCCCTATTTCTCCGTGCCTCGTCCAAACATTATAGTGTGGCATGAAACCCTTGTAAAGCAGGTGGGTGTGAAGGATTTTCCGGCCAGACTAAGACTTTGTATTCCCACATTTAGTGCATGGACAACACATAAAACCATTCTGCTTGTTTGCTTCAGCCACTTCAAGAAAATTATGCACGCCCTTAATGTACTTGGAGGTGTGTCTGTCACCATACATCCATTGCCGGTTCATCTGCGTGCATTATATATAATTATGTGTGTCAAAGTAAGAAAATCAGACAAATATCTACCTAAAGTAAGAAAATCAGACAAGTGTCAGAAAGAAGATAAGAACAAGAGTCTCACCATGGTGGTGCCGGCGACAAGATCGGCGCGGGCGATCAACGGCGGTGAAAACGGGGACGGGGCGTGACGGACCACTAAATCTAGACAAATCTCGAAAAAAATGGAGCTCCGAGGTCGAGCTTCGAGAGGAGAAAGCTTAGCTAGTGTGGCTTGGGCATTTCATCGAACACCTCATGTGCATAGGAGGTGAACTAGAACACCCAAATGCCCTCTCCTCGCCGTATTCAAAAAACAGAGCACTGGAGTGCTCTGCCGCGGCGGTGGGTATATATAGGCAAGTTATTTGTCCCGGTTCATGGCATGAACCGGGACTAAAGAACCACTTTCTGTCCCGGTTCAAGCCACGAACTGGGACCAATGGTTGTGGGCCAGGAGCGAGGACCATTGGTCCTGGTTCGTTGCTTGAACCGGGACAAATGGTTCCACACGAACCGGGACCAATGCCTGCGAGGCCCCGGCCGGCCCCCTGGGCTCACGAACCGGGTCTAATACCCCCCATGGGTCCCAGTTCTTGAAGAACGGGTACTAATGGGCTCGCCAGGCCCGAACGGTAACCCTGTTTTCAACTAGTGGAGGAAGCATTGCAAGGACCTGATTATGCTGAAACAACATATACAGATGATAGAAGCGGTAGTGATGAATCATGGTTTGAAACAGAAGAACAACAACATGAAGAAATGGAGAAAAACAATCGTCAACTTGATAACAGTGATGAATTGGCAGAGTCCGACCAACAGGATGAGAGCAAAAAATGTATCGGACAATCATAACATACTATCAGAAAAAAGAAATAAGAAAGAGAACATAGATGAAGATAAGTTACCTCAGGAAGATATAGAATTTTTCCTGGAGAATGAGAGCACAAAAAGACATTGAAACTAAGCCAAGAAGATGAGAAGAATCATATGCCAGCACAGCACATGACATTTGAAAGTGATGTTCATGCACACCAATTCTACAATGAATATGCAACTATCATAGGGTTTTCAATATAGAAAGCTGCAAACTATCATTGCCAAAAGAAAGATGCTAACAACAAGAAGAAGAGGCTTTAGGGTCTTGGTTGCAAAATGTTAAGGTCTTGGCTGTGAGATTGTGTTGTTTATGGGGATGGAAAAAGAAGAGGCTGGTTCAACATTTGTTGCATTTCGTATATAGACCCAAACATTCCGAAATCATGTTATACTTCACGTTTTCACTATCATATTGGTGTGTGGGCACGGGGGTTCCATTGAGCCCGTTTTGCCAAAATAAAATAAAATATACTTACAAGTTTCAGTAAATATCAAAAAAAAAATTATACAAATGCATATGCATGTTCGTCAAGTAGGTAAAAAGTTTCATCGTGTAATTCAATTATTTGCATGCTACACAAAAAAGAGAAATATCTGGCCTAAAAGCAACAACGATAAAGCCTATTTTAATCTGTGTATTTATTGTTTTTGTATACACTACATGACAACATATATGTTCATGAAATTTTATACACGTATAATACTAATACACATGTATGTATATACTTTTTTTTCAGATTTTTTGAATATGTGGAAATAGTTTTTTGCTGAAAAAAATAAAGAGCTATGTGGAGCTCGGTCTCTGCATTTCTTTTTCGACCGGTGTGTCCCTTTCTAGAAACCCGTGGAAACCATGTTGCACTCTGTGCACTGCTACCTTAGGGTATCTCCAGCCGTTGGCCCCCCCAGGACGCATAAAAATCGCCCCGGGGCGAGCAGCGATACACTTTCGTTGCTGAGGCGGTTTTCTTGATCGTCGCCCCAGCTCGCCCCAGTGCGAAATTGGCCTGATGGATTCATGTACCTAGGGTAGGGTCATAGACCTGATCTAAGTACCCCACCCAAGGACACCCTTAGAAGAGAACACCTTTCAGTCGACCTACAAGGAACCCACTCGACCGACTTGAAGGACTCGACCATGAAGACTCACTTGACCACCAGAAGGTCAAGAGGCACTCTGTACTGCAACGGCCTGTAATTAAATAGACTTTATGGTAGTTAAGACACTTTATGGGGGGCGTTACCAGTAACGCCCCAGACTTAATGTACTTTAAACCCTTCATTACGTGGGCGGGCAGGGGTCCTGGCGCACTCTATATAAGCCACCCCCCTCCACAGGCAGAAGGGTTCGCACCCCTGTAACTCATATACACATAATCCACTCGATAGCCTTCGGGCTCCGAGACGTTGGGCTTTTACTTCCTCCGAGAAGGGCCTGAACTCGTACATCTCTTGTGCTTACAACCTCTCCATAGCTAGGACCTTGCCTCTCCATACCTACCCCCACTCTACTGTCAGACTTAGAACCACGACAGTTGGCGCCCACCGTGGGCCAGGTGTTTTAGCGATTTTGTGGAGAAGTTGCGATTCTTCCGAGTACTTTCATCATGATGACTGCTGGAGTTTTGGTCGATGGTCGCGAGATCCGTCTCAGCGCTCTCACCTTCGTCGCCGACGACTCCGCCTGGCTCCAGGAGGCTCCACTCGACGTTGATGCGCTCCCCGTCCGCGGTGCGACGCATTTTCGTGCATGTGTCCGCGGCGTTCTGCTGCGACAATCATCGACCCTGTATCGGTCGACTCTCCTATCGACCACCCTCCCGGTCTCCCGCCAAAGACAAGCACTACGGTGGTCGAGGCTTGGCGGTGGGTGAGACCGCGATGGCTCGCCAGAGGCAGCCACCACCAAGTTGCGGCAATCGAGCTCGACGAATCTCTCTCGACCTGTTCGACTGTCGACCGGCTCCGAGAGATCGCGCATCTGAATGCGATAGCGATGATCCGCGGCGGAAATCGATGGTCAGCGGACCTCGCGGTCCCCAGCCGCCCATGAGGGCGGGCGGCGGCGGAGACGACCCCGCACGAGACCACGAAGAGTACCAGCCCGAGCCACTCGACTCTCTGCAAAGAGAGGAACTTCACCGCAGGAACATGGATGCCCTGCATACTCCCATCGCAGGAGAGACCCCCGAGGCTCGCGCCTTGGAGGAGGCACGTTTGACCAATTTGGCCGAACGCGCTCGTCTGGAGAATCTTCAGCGAGCACTCGACGAGCGCGTGCGTCAACGAGTTCCCGACGCCAATCGACGTCAACTCTTCCCGCCGACTCAGGTATATCGAACCCCAATCCAGAAAACCCGTATAGCAGAGTCCATCCAGCCCTCTCGGTCGAAGCTGGGAGGGGCTTGATCTGAATCGAGATTTGCTCCGCGGCGAGGAGACCAGAATTTAGCCGTGTCGCGATCGTGCAGCAGAATTCACGGTCGATCCGTTCTGCGAATACGGTTCGATCGGCTCACATACCCCAGATCGCCTCCGCGGTGTGAAGGGCGCGAGAATCGGCGAGACCAGTACGGAGACCGACACGACCGAGATGATAGGCGTTGAGTGCCCACTTCCCCTCCGAGGGGTGGGTCCTACACTCCTCGGCAACAAGATGACAGGTGTCAGCTCAGTGTGGGGCGAAGAGCTCCAGTCGACCCCAGAGAACCAGGCTTCGACGCGCGATCCATTATCATACAAGGCTTGGTCGACGGAGCAGAGCCCATCGGGGTGGGCCCGACAGAGATCGCCCTGGCGATCGAGTGCATGTTTCGGTCTAGAATGTTTCAGCGAGGCTATCGAGCCGCAGATGATCCCCCAATTTCAGGTTGGCGGCGAGTCGACAAGTTCCTTTGGTGAGTCTAAGCACGAAACTTGGCGAGGACTACCGAGTGGCGGTTCAGATTGGAGGTGGGAATGACGAGGTGGCCATGAAGCATTTGCCCTCATGTTGGAAGGTTACGCGAGTGTGGTTGAATCGATTACCACCCAAAGAAAGCATTTATACTTGGGAAGATCTGTCCCGAGTGTTCGTCGAACGTTTGAAGGAACTTACAGCGACCAGCTGGATTGATTGAGCTGCAAGTTTGCGTGCGAAGAGCGAATGAGACTCTCGAGAGTATATTCAGAGATGGATCACTTTGCATCATACCGTGGAGAACGTGTCTGATCATCAGGCAGTCTGCGCCTTCAAGGATGGTGTCAAGAATAGGGAATTGAGTTTGAAATTTGGTCAAACCGGAGACATGACCTTGAGTCGGATGATGGAGATTGCTACCAAGTACGCCAACGGCGAAGAAGAAGACCGACTCCGAAGCGGCAAGTACAAGCCTAGTCAGTTGGAGAAGGGAAACACCAGTCGGAAACAGAAGCGGAAGGCTGAACCAGCAGCTCCTGGAGAGGCTCTGGCCGTGACTCAAGGAAAGTTCAAAGGGAAACCAAAAGGATCCTGGAACCCTAAGAAGGTGAAGGATAAAGAAGGGAACGACGTGATGGATATGCCGTGTCACATCCACACGAAGAAAGATGAAGAGGGCAATATCATTTACCCGAAACATACCACTCGCCAATGTCGACTCCTGATCCAACAATTTCAAGGAAAACAGTCTAAGGACAAGGAAAAGGAGTCGGACAAGGCCGAAGACAAGGAGGACAGTGAGGAAGGATATCCGCATGTCAACTCTACTCTGATGATCTTCGTAGATGTGGAAAGCAAGAGCCGACTGAAGGTAATTAATCGTGAGGTGAACATGGTTGCCCCAGCAAAACCAAGTTATCTGAGATGGTCCCAAACACCCATCACATTCGACCAATCTGATCACCTGACTCATATTGCCACCCCTGGGAGGCAGGCTTTGGTGGTCGATCCAGTTGTCGAAGGCACTCGGTGACAAAAGTCTTGATGGGCGGTGGTAGTGGGCTGAACTTGTTGTATGTAGACACACTGAAAGGAATGAGCATTCCGATGTCCTGACTGAGCACCAGTAACATGAGCTTCCACGGAGTTATACCAGGGAAGAAAGCCGAGTCACTCGGCCAAATAGCTCTGGATGTGGTGTTTGGTGATTCAAAACATTTTCGCAAAGATAAGTTGACGTTTGAGGTCGTGGATTTTCAGAGTGCGTACCACACCATTTTGGGGAGGCCAGCTTACGCACGGTTCATGGCTCGACCATGTTACGTGTACCTCAAACTGAAGATGCCCGGCCCCAAAGGGTGATCAACATCACGGTGATCGGAAAAAGGCAGAAGAGTGCTTTCAGAAGGGCTCAAAGATTGCTGATTCCCAGGTGACAGCGGTCGAGTTTGAAGAATACAAGCAAAACACAGATCCGAGTGATTTGCTGCGATCCAAGAAACCCGCCATAGAATCTGCATTTCAGTCGTCCGGTGAGACGAAGCCTGTTCACATTCACCCGACCGACCCCAATGCAGCTCCGACCCACATCTCCACAACACTCGACCCGAAATAGGAAGAAGCGCTCATCCAGTTCCTCCGTGAGAACTGGGACATTTTTGCAAGGAAGCCAGCTGACATGCTAGGTGTTCCCAGGGGACTGGCTGAGCATCGTCTTAGGGTCGACTCATCAGCAAAACCAGTCAAAGAGCATCTTCGGCGGTCTGCCGTCCAGAAGAGAAAGGCTAATGGTGAGGAAGTGGCTCGACTGTTGGCGGCAGGATTTATCCGAGAGATATACCACTCCGAGTGGCTCGCTAATGTCGTCATGGTTCCTAAAAAGGACAAGTCGCTCCGAATGTGCATTGATTTCAAGCACATCAATCGGGCCTGCCCGAAAGATCATTTTCCTCCCCCTCGCATAGATCAAACTGTTGACTCGACCGCGGGGTGCGAGAGATTGTCTTTTCTAGACGCCTATTCCAGGTACCATCAGATCCGTCTGTATGGCCCCGATGAGATGAAAACATCTTTCATCACTCCATTCGGGTGCTTCTGCTATATCACCATGCCATTCGGCCTCAAGAATGCCGGAGCCACATTTATGCGAATGATTCAGAAGTGTCAGCTCACTCAAATCAGTCGGAATGTGGAAGCGTATATGGATGATATCGTCGTCAAGTCACGAAAAGGTTCCGACCTGATCGGTGACCTTGCCGAAACATTTGCCAACCTCAGAAGGTATGATATCAAGCTCAATCCATCAAAGTGCACATTCGGAGTTCCTGGTGGCAAGTTACTCGGTTTTCGTTTCGGCGAGGATCGACGCTAATCCGAAAAAGATCGGCACTATTCTCGAATGAAAGCATACTGTGCGAGTGCACGATGTCGAAGCTTCTTGGATGCTTGGCGCATTAAGTCGATTCATCTCACGACTCGGTGAAAAGGCATTGCCTCTTTACCGATCGATGAAGAAGCGAACAAGTTGAGTGGACTCCAGAAGCTGATGCAGCGTTTGCCAAGCTAAAAGCTCTGCTCTCCACCCAGCCGGTGCTTGCTGCTCCAATCAGCAAAGAACCTCTGTTGCTTTATATCGCAGCCACAGGACAAGTCGTCAGTACAGTGCTTACGGTCGAGCGAGAAGAAGAAGGAAAAGCCTTCAAAGTTCAGCGCCCAGTATATTATTTGTCTGAAGTTTTGACTTCGTCCAAGCAGAGATACCCTCATTATCAAAAGCTTGTGTATGGGATATACATGACCACGAAGAAGGTTGCTCATTATTTCTTTGATCATTCCATCACAGTCGTCAGCGACGCTCCACTTTCAGAGATTCTGCACAACAGAGATGCAACTGGTCGAGTGGCGAAATGGGCGATTGAACTTCTTCCCCTTGATATCAAGTTCGAGGCAAAGAAAGCCGTTAAGTCCCAGGCAATTGCTGATTTCCTCGCTGAGTGGATTGAACAGCAGCAGCCGACTGAGGTTCACTCGGAGCATTGGACCATGTTCTTTGATGGCTCTAAGATGTTGAATGGTTCCGGTCTTTGGGGTTGTCTGGTTTCCCTGAGGAGATAAGCTCGGATATGTGCTCAGATTCACTTTGATTCCTCCAATAATGAGGCGAGTATGAGGCCCTCTTATACGGATTGCGCATGGCCATTTCACTCGGTGTCCGTGCTTTGATGGTTTATGGCGATTCAGATTTAGTGGTCAACCAAGTGATGAAGGAGTGGGGCGTGAGAAGCCCAGCCATGATTTGGATCTTGCAATGCAAAGGAGAAAGCTGGAAAAGAAGTTTGAGGGTTGGAGCTCCATCATATACCCGGTGAAAAATCAAGCAGCTGATGATCTAGCAAAGATAGGTTCCAAGAGGGAAGCCATTCCGAGTGGCGTGTTCTTGGAGCACATTCATATTCCGTCAGTTAAGGAAGACCCTTTCACTGAAGAAACCCCGCAACCCAAGAGCGCCACGGATCCGACTGAGGTAGAAGTCCCAGCAGTGGTCGATTTGGTTATGGAGATCTTGGTAGTCACGCCCGACTGTACAATTCCCTATATCGCGTATATCCTGAGAAAAGAGCTCCCAGAGGATGAGGAAGAGGCTCGGCAGATCCTCCGTCGATCCAAAGCCTTTACCGTTATCAAAGGACAGTTGTATAGGGAGAGCGCGACTGGAGTTGGTCAAAAGTGCATAACGCCAGAAGAAGGTCGAATCATTCTCAATGATATCCACTCGGGGACCTGTGGTCACCATGCGTCCTCTCGGACCATCATGGCCAAAGCATACCGAGCCGGATTTTACTGGCCAAAGGCGAATGAGATGGCAAAGGAAATAGTGGACAAGTGTGAAGGATGTCAGTTCTACTCAAATATGTCACACAAGCCTGCGTCGGCTCTGAAGACCATTCCACTCGTCTGGCCTTTCGCAGTATGGGGGTTGGACATGGTCGGACCCTGAGAACGGGTCGAAGTGGTTTCACGCATGTACTGGTGGCAGTCGACAAGTTCACCAAATGGATTGAGGCTAAGCCAATCAAGAACCTTGACGCTGGTACTGCAGTTAGCTTCATCAGGGAACTGGTATTCAGATATGGAGTCCCGCACAGCATCATTACAGATAATGGGTCGAACTTTGACTCAGAAGAATTCAGGGATTTCTGCAACTCTCAAGGCACACGAGTCGACTACGCTTCAGTCGCCCATCTGCAGTCGAATGGACAAGCAGAGCGAGCCAATGGCCTGATCCTCAAGGGATTGAAACCCCGACTGATGTGTGATCTCAAGCATGCGGCTGGAGCATGGGTCGACGAACTTCCCTCGGTGCTTTGGGGATTGCGGACCACACCCAATCGGTCATTGGAAGAACTCCATTCTTCTTGGTCTACTGAGCTGAAGCGATCTTGCGGCGACCTTCTTCACAATGCTCCTTGAGTTGAACTCTACAACGAAGCGAAGCTGAGCAAGCGCCAGACGCTTGATCGACCTTTAGAGGAAGAAAGGGAGATGGCTCTGATCCGATCGACCATCTACCAACAAGACTTGCGTCGCTTTCACGCCAGAAATGTGAGGGGCCGAGCCTTCCAGGAAGGAGATTTAGTTCTCTGAGTGGATCAGCAGAAACAACACAAGCTCGCTCCTTCTTGGGAAGGTCCCTTCGTCGTCACCAAGGTTCTCCACAATGGGGCATACCGTCTTTACAACGTCGAACACAATATCGACGAGCCCCGAGCTTGGAACGCGGAACTACTCCGCCCATTTTACACTTAAAGTTTTCACTCGGATGAGTTGTAATAAAGTACTTCTGTAGTTCATGGATTTCAAAATAATAGTGTCATAATTCCTCCATAATTTTTGTCACTTTTTATTTGTCCAATAAAATTTTTTCCCCGCAGTGGGTGACTTAGCCGCGAATCCGTTTCGCCTAAGTTTGTAAAAATCCTTACCGAGTGGTGAGCCAGACTCCCACTCGGAGGCTTAGCTGCGAATCCATTTCGCCTAAGTTTCAATAAAAATCCTTACCGAGTGGTGAGCCAGACTCCCACTCGGAGGCTTAGCTGCGAATCCATTTCGCCTAAGTTTCAATAAAAATCCTTACCAAGTGGTGAGCCAGACTCCCACTCGAAGGCTTAGCTGCGAATCCGTTTCGCCTAAGTTTCAATAAAAATCCTGCCGAGTGGTAAGCCAGACTTCCACTCGGAGGCTTAGCTGCAGTCCAAGTACTCGCCTAAGTTATAAAAATCCTACCGAGTGGTAAGCCAGACTTCCACTCGGAGGCTTAGCTGCAGTCCAAGTACTCGCCTAAGTTATATAAATCCTACCGAGTGGCGAGCCAGACTCCCACTCCGGGGGCTTAGCTGTAGTCCAAGTACTCGCCTAAGTACAACGTGACTTCAGAAGGAGGACGAGGTGCAGGTCGTGCGACCCTCTCCTCTCGAGCCTCGCCATAAGTACAACGACGCTCATAAGGAGGACGAGGTGCAGGTCGATTGCGACCCTCTCCTCTCGAGCTACGCCATAAGTACAATGTCGCTCGAAGGAGGACGAGGTGCAGGTCGATGCGACCCTCTCCTCTCGAGCTCGCCATAAGTACAACGACGCTTCATAAGGAGGACGAGGTGCAGGTCGAATGCGACCCTCTCCTCGAGCTATGCCATAAGTACAATGTCGCCTCGAAGGAGGGACGAGGTGCAGGTCATTGCGACCCTCTCCTCTCGAGCCGCCACAAGCACAACATAAAAATCCTACCGAGTGAAGAGCAAACCTCTCACTCGGGGCTTAAGCTGAGCCAGTGCTCGCCTAAGATATAAAAATCCTACCGAGTGAAGAGCAAACCTCTCACTCGGGGGCTTAGCTGCAGCCAGTGCTGCGCCTAAGATATAAAAATCCTACCGAGTGAAGAGCAAACCTCTCACTCGGGGCTTAGCTGCAGCCCAGTGCTCGCCTAAGATATAAAAATCCTACCGAGTGAAGAGCAAACCTCTCACTCGGGGCTTAGCTGCAGCCAGTGCTCGCCTAAGATATAAAAATCCCACCGAGTGAAGAGCAAACCTCTCACTCGGGGGCTTAGCTGCAGCCAGTGCTCGCCTAAGATATAAAAATCCTACCGAGTGACGAGCAAACCTCTCACTCGGGGCTTAGCTGCAGCCAGTGCTGCGCCTAAGATATAAAAATCCCACCGAGTGAAGAGCAAACCTCTCACTCGGGGGCTTAGCTACAGCCCAGTGCTCGCCTAAGATATAAAAATCCTACCGAGTGACGAGCAAACCTCTCACTCGGGGGCTTAGCTGCAGCCCAGTGCTCGCCTCAGATATAAAAATCCTACCGAGTGAAGAGCAAACCTCTCACTCAGGGGCTTAGCTGCAGCCCAGCGCTCGCCTAAGCGGAGTAAGGAATAAGTCGACTGCAGTGAGCGTCTTGCTTTGAACCTGCAAAAGACATTTCGAGCCAAAAGCAATCATATTCAAACATCAAATCCAAGTTCAGATCGATACCTAAAGGAACCGAAAGTGCTCAGGCGCTAAGCCTATTAAGGTTTATCGGTTACAACTCCACTCGGCATACCGAGGCAAATTTAAAGTGTCGAGCTTAAAAGAAGTATTTTACCCCTCCTGTGGAGGGCTGGAAGGTGCAACAAACTCATCAAGGTCGATTCCGTCTGCGATCCGAGTGGCAGCAGCGATGAAGGTTTCCATGAAGGACCTGAAGTCATGTTTCTTAGTGTTGGCCACCCGGAGAGCCGCCAGCTTGTCTTCTCGCGCATCTTTGCAGTGGACTCGGGCCAAACACAGAGCAACATCTGCACCGCACCGAGCCGAGGACTTTTTCCACTCCTGCACTCGATCAGGAATCGCGTTCAGTCGAGCCATCAGCGACTCGAGGTCGTTCTGGAGTGTCGCCCTGGGCCAGAGCGTCGAGTCGATGCGAGAAGTAGCGACCTTTAGCCTTGCAAGATAGTCCACGACAGCTGCAACACGGGACTCCAGTCAGAAAACATTCATAGCAACTTCATCATTCACTGGAGAATTGACGGGGTCAAGGTTTGGTTCCAGCTGGCTAGTCTCTTCTTCAAAGTTTTGACAAAATTCTGCAAAGACAATCACCGAGTCAAGACAATGGTCGAATGGAAAGGTCACAGTTGAAAATGATTATCGAGCGTAAAGGGTTACCTTCGAGCATAAGGAACAACTTCTTGGCAAGTCCACTCAGGAAGGCCTCGGATCATTTTTCTTCCCGGTAAGTGATTGATCTTGTCGGTCAGGGCAGTTTTGTCGGTCTTCGGTCGACTGACTTCCTTGTTGGCAATCCCAAGAGCAACTTTCAGATTAGTATTTTCTTCTTCGAGCTTGGTGACTGAAGCTAGCTTCTCGTCAGCAAGCTTGATCTTCTCAGCTAGCTCAAGGTCTTTTTTCTTCTGGGCCTCCTTCACCTTGCCTGCAAATTACAACAAGGTCAGATTTTGAAACAAATGAAGGGAAAAAGGAGTCGTCGAGGTCTCACCGAACATACCTTTGGTCTCCTCCTTCGCCTTCGTCAGATTCTCCTGAACCAGCTTCAGATCCAGTTCGAGCTGAATGTGCTTGTGTTCCAGTTCGGTATAACGAGCCGCCAGGTCACAAGATTTCTGTGAAGAACCAATCGACAAAATATCAAGGACAATTCACTTCCGAGTGGATAAGAGAAAATCATGCGTTTCTAAGACTACAGCCGAATACAAACATTCGACCGTAGTCTCAGGGACTACACCCAGTGGGTGCACTCAGCGTGCCCCCACTAGTTCTATTAAAGACAGAGTCGACCAGTCGACCAAAAAACGCTCAAGACATATTCTTGATGTAATCAGCGCAGCGATCGACCCACGATCTCGGGACTACACCGGTGGGTGCACTCAGCGTGCCCCCACCGGTTTGGGAAATCCATTCGCCACAGTCGAATGATGGAAAGACTGAACTTATAAAGCCTAAGGCCAACTGCCAGCAGTCGACCTTAGCCTTGGGGACTACACCCAGCGGGTGCACTCAGCGTGCCCCCGCTAACACGGAGTTTCAATCGACACACCCAGTGGGTGACTGCTATGGATTCCGGAAAGAGAAGTTTTTGATAGCATATCCTAACAGAACAAGCGATGGTTGACTGACCTGAACATTGCTTTGAAGGGTGGAGCTGGCGTCATAAGCTGCCTGGCTCGCATCCAGGACGGCCTTCACCTGCTCCATCATGATCCCCGCCTGGCGTATCGCCTCCTTTGCGGCACTAGCTTGGTCCTCTGGGACGTGGTGCGTCGTGAAGAGGGAAGGTTGTGCGGCACTCGACGAAGCGGGGAGAGCACTCGTCAGTGGAACTGCGAAGGACACGGTGTGTCGAGTGGTGTTCTCCTCCTCCGTGACGAGTCTCGGTGCCGCCACATCACTGGGCCACCCCGCCGCAGCAGGCGCTTTCCTGCTCCTTCAGGCTTCAGCGGTTCCTCATCATCATCATCATCGGGAAGAGTGATAGCGACATTGGATGGAGCTACGTAAAAGAATCGAGTTAGAGATCATGAGTCGATCGACTAAAAGCGGAATTAAGAGTATAGTACCGGGGTTTGAGGTTGCTGCGTCCTCCATCTCATGGTCGTCGGCCTTGCACGAGGTCTCGAAGTAGCAACACTGCAGCCCAAAGAATCGATCGGCTAATTCAAGTGTCAACCAGAGATAAAGCTTGCACAAGACAAGAAGACTTAAGCAGTAGCTTTACCCTGATATGGTGGGGATGGACACCTTCATCTTTGGTAGGAGCTTGGTCGGCTTTGACGGGGCCACCTTCGATTGCTTCGGCGCCTTTTCAGTCGGCGCCGGAGAAGTGGTCCGAGGGCGTTTGGTCGACTGCGCGACAGTCGCAACCCCCTTGCCACGTTCAGCCGCAGGGTCATGGACAAGTTTCAACTGCCTTTCCGAGCGCGGTGGAACAACCTCCTACTCCTCCTCGTCATCGTCCTCCTCATCGTCGTCGTCATCATCGTCATCCTCGGCGGCATCCGAGTCCCACTCCTCCTGGCTCTCGCCCCCACTCGCTTCTCCCTCTTCAGTCGGAGCCTGTGCTCCATTGGGCATCGAGTACAGCTCGGTGAGGGCCTGATGGACATCAAGACAAAGATCAATCGACCGATTTACGGAGAAAACAGATTTAAATATGACAAGAATACAATGGAAGGTAGAGCGGACATACCTTGTCTGGAACTCTGTGATGGTCGAGTGGAGGAATCCTACCGCTCCACGGGGTTATCCTTGTTCCCGATGACATGCCACCCACCTTTCCACCGTGGCATCGTCGACTGCTTCCGGGTGGACCCGAGTCTCATCTTCAGTTCCGCAATACAACCACATGCAATGGCTTCGGAACTGAAGAGGCTGGACACGCCGCCTAAGGAAAACTTCCAAGAGATCCATACCAGTTACTCCATCTCAAACCAGCTGAACTACACGCTCCATCAGCATCTTCACGTCGGCTTTCTCCTCCGGAACCACCTTCAGTGAAGAAGGTTTGTTCACTCGGTCCATAGTAAACCGAGGAGTCCACTGATTGTCCGGCGTCGGCTCGTTCTTGCAGTAGAACCAGGTCGATTGCCGACCTCGATCGACTTCGGGAAATGACATGGCTGGGAAGGTGCTCTTGTTTCTCATCTGGATCCCAGGACCACCACACATCTGGACAACTTTGGTCGTTTAAATGCGCTGGGCTCGCCTTCTTCACGGTCCGAGGCGACACGTGAATATGTGCTTGAACAAGCCCAAGGCGGTCGACAGCCCGAAAATTCTCACACATGGACACAAACGCGGCAAGATAGGCGATAGAATTCGGGGTGAAGTGGTGGAGTTGCGCTCCAAAGAAGTTCAAAAAACCACGGAAGAAAACACTCGGTGGCAAAGAAAATCCGCGGTCGACATGGGTGGCCAGAAGCACGCACTCACCCTCCGCCGGCTGAGGCTGCCATTCTTTCCCCGGAAGTCTTGCAGCTCCGTGGGGGATCAGACCGTCGTTGGCCATGTCGAGGAGATCCTTCTCCATGATGGTCGACCGGATCCAGTCTCCCTGGACCCAGCCGATCGGCAGACGGGATCTGGACGAAGACCTGCCGCGGCTGGTGGATCTCCCCTTCGCCTTCTCCGTCGCCGACGCCTTCTTCGCGCGTTCCAGCGCTGCCGTCTTCTCCTTCACCATGGCTGCGGCGAGGCGCGAGGAGAGAAGTTGTCTTGAGGCGAGAGAAGCGCGTCGGCGGAGACGAGGAGAGCAGAGAGGGAATGATGAGGCACTGTTCAAAAACCCTCGCCGGGCGCATTTATAAGATCCCTTCCGAGTGGATGACAGGTGGGCCCGGTCGATCTAATCATATCCTGAAACAGTTGCACGGACGCGATACGTGGCGGAAAAAGCGGCACGGGATCGGCGTCTATGCCCTATCCCATCCGAACGCCGCGGTCCGCCCCGCTTCGCGCGCTTCCCCAAATTTCGTATCCCGCAGAATCCGCGAACGGCAGATCGGTCTGTCAGACGCGGGATTTCCTGCGATCCGTCGTTCGGAAATCGGCAGAGTCCAAAAGACCACTCGACGAAAGACAAGAATGGATCGAGTCGACTGAAGAAAAGTTGTTCGTTATCAACAAAGAGGTTCTTGATCCAAAACAACGCATGACCAGTATGCAGAAGTCAATCGGAAACAGCATCAACTCCTTCCTCACTCAAGCCTCAATCCATTCGGGGGCTAATGATGGATTCATGTACCTAGGGTAGGGTCATAGACCTGATCTAAGTACCCTACCCAAGGACACCCTTAGAAGAGAACACCTTCCAGTCGACCTACGAGGAACCCACTCGACCGACTTGAAGGACTCGACCATGAAGACTCACTCGACCACCAGAAGGTCAAGAGGCACTCTGTACTGCAACGGCCTGTAATTAAATAGACTTTATGGTAGTTAAGACACTTTATGGGGGACGTTACCAGTAACGCCCCAGACTTAATGTACTTTAAACCCTTCATTACGTGGGCGGGCAAGGGTCCTGGCGCACTCTATATAAGCCACCCCTCTCCACAGGCAGAAGGGTTCGCACCCCTGTAACTCATATACACATAATCCACTCGACCGCCTCCGGGCTTCGAGACGTAGGGCTTTTACTTCCTCCGAGAAGGGCCTGAACTCGTACACCTCTTGTGCTTACAACCTCTCCATAGCTAGGACCTTGCCTCTCCATACCTACCCCCACTCTACTATCAGACTTAGAACCACAACATGGCCCACTTTGCAGCCCAATTTCGGCGAATAAATGGCCCATATGGGCGAGAATAGGCCCATATTCGGCGTGGTTTCGCCGTGTCTCGGCGTTCAATTATCAACACAATTATTCCTTATCACATGTTTCATCACAGAAAAATCAAATACTTCAACAAAATACTACAACAACAAATAGTTCAATACAAATTATATAGTTCGACAAATAAAACTTCGTATTTCATCACGCTGGCGTCCCCTTGAGCCTCCATAGGTGCTCAATCAGATCTTTCTGCGATTGATGATGCACTGTGGGTCTCGGATCTCTGACGATATCTTGAGATAGGCAGTCCAAGTTGCGGTAGCTGGTGATCAAATTCGGCTAGAGGACCCTGCACGTAGTATGGTTCGATGTCAAACCTTTGGGTCTTCTTGCTCGCTCTCGATGATCATGTTGTGCAAGATGACCTGACAAGTCATGATCTCCGCATTTGATCTTTCGACCAGGTCGGAGCGGGTACCGAACAACAGTGAATCGAGATTGGAGCACACCAAATGCCCGCTCGACATCCTTCCTTCAAGCCTCCTAAAGCTTCCAAACAGGCGTTCTTGCCTCCTGCCACGGGGTTTGAGATCGTCTTCACAAATGTCGACCATCTCGGATAGATGCCGTCGGCTAGATAGTACCCTTGTTGTATGGGTGCCCATTGATCTCGAAGTTCACGGAGGAGAATGGCCCTCAACGAGCTTGGCAAAACAGAGAGCTTTGCAGCACATTGATGTCATTGTGAGTTCTGGCATACCAAAGAAGGAGTGCCAAATCCAGAGGTCCTGTGTGGCTACCGCCTCAAGCACCACACTACAACCGCCTTTGGCGCCTTTGTACATCCCCTGCCAACCAAATGGGCAGTTCTTCCATTTCCAATGCATGCAGTCGAGGCTTCCAAGCATCCCAGGAAATCCTCTTGCTACATTCTGGGCTAGGATCCGAACAGTGTCTTCCGCATTGGGTGCTCTCAAGTATTGTGGCCCAAACACGCCACCACCGCCCGGCAGAACTTGTAGAAACACTCTATGCTGGTGGACTCGGCCATGCGCCCATAGTCGTCGAGTGAATCCTTTGGGAGCTCCATATGCAAGCATCCTCATCGCTGTCGTGCACTTACGGATGGAGGTGAATCCAAGAGCGCCAATGCAATCCATCTTGCACTTGAAGTAGTTGTCGAACTCCCGGATGGAATTCACAATCCTGAGGAAGAGCTTTCGGCTCATCCGATAATGGCGCCGAAATGTTCTCTAGCCATGAAGTGGAGCATCGCCGAAGTAGTCGGAGTAGAGCATGCAGATAGCCTTGCGAGCGATGCGGTTCTTTGCTTTCACCGCCCCGCGCCGAGCCACCTCGACGCGGCTTTTCATTGCTCGCCAGCAGCTGGGCGAGGGCGGCGAGCACCATCAGATGCTCTTCTTCCTGGACGTTGACCGCGGCTTCCTCCTCCAGCAGCGCGACGAGCTCTTCCTCCTCATCCGAGTCCATCGCTGAGACAGGCAAAACGCCGAACACCTTGCGCTCGGTGGGTGTGCACCCGCCGTTAAACCGCGCCTCCGCGGCCGGAAACGCCCAGCTGCTGCGGGAGGGGCTTCCGTGGCGAAGCGCTGCTATTTTCCGGCGGGGAATGGCTATCTAGCGGAGTAGGTCGGCGGCCGTCGTCGGGAAATAGCTAGTGGTGGCCGAGGGCGCGGGGGTGCGAGGCGAGTCGGGGGAAGAAAACCTTGACTTTTCCCCTGTCGGTGTGGGCCAGGCGTGCTTTTCCCTAGCGCCGAGCCCCAACGGCTCCCCAGCTGATGGGTTCGACTGTGACCGCCGGGCGGAAAAAGGTCCGAACCAGCGATTTTCGGCGTCTGGGTAGCGATTGGGCGTTTTTTAGCCGACACGAAAAAAGTGGCACGAGGGCTGTTGAAGCGCGGTGGAGATGCCCTTAGTAGTTGGACTTCAAAAAGGGACTAGGATCAATATTCATTGAATTAAGCTAATATTTCTAGTTCTCTTCCCTTCTATTTTCAGTCCTCAACCGCCGCTCCAGTGGGAGAGGCAGGTATAATTGCGAGAGGTACCCGTCCATCCAACCATACAGTTCACTTTTTGACTATGACCTTGCTCCATACCTGTACAGTTCAGTTCCGAAGGAAATACAATCTGTTTCTACCACAGATGGTCCAGAATACCGAAAAAGGGTTTCCCCCTGCTTTGTATACAAAGCAACCAACCGATACATCCCACGATAGGTGCTGGGGCGGAAGCAGCACAGTCACGCCCAAAAGAAAAGAAGAGAAAATACAAGAGAAACAAATGCCAACAACAGCAGATCGACAAAAAAACGAAGAAGCCTCGTGGCCGCTGCACCCACCGAAGAACGCCCACCAAGCTCCGAGCCTCCGAAGCACGGTACCAATCAACACCTCCAAGGAGGCGCGACGATGACGACGCTGCTGCCAAGGGTTTCCCGATGCGCTGTGAGGAGAGAGGAAGGGTAGCCCGACGCCCTCCGGAAGGTCGGCGGTACCACAAGCGCCACCGCATCGGTGTCGGCCAAGCCAACAGGGATTTCTCCCGATCCCAACCTCCACCTTAGGCACTCCAGAGCTCGCCACAACACAGACCCTTACCCTGCGCCAACCCGATCACGAAGCTTCCCACGCCGTCTCACCACGGCACCGTGAAGCATGGTCCGCACAAGGAAGAAGAGGATCCGGGACTAGGGCAGCAACACCGTCGGCACGCGGGAGGGCCCCACCTCCACCGTCGAAGCCGATAGCTGACCGGACGCAATAGCAGGAACATACCAGGCCCGTGGCCGCACAGGCCCGGCCGGGATCTCCGAGGCCCGTAAAGTTCCCCGCCAGCGCTGCGCCGCACGCCGCCGACGCCGCCGCCCTGTCCAAGCCGCTCCCTACCTCCCCGCAGAGAGCCGCCAAGTGGAAGCACCACCACCACGCGCACCGCCGCCACCACCTCTGTGTCGCCGGACCGCCATCGGCCGAACCGCACCACCGCCGCCGACGCCGCGACGGAGAGGAAACCAGCGCGGCCGCCGGCAGCCAAGTCGAGCCCAGCCGCCCCCCGCCGCCCGCAGCCCGCGCCGTCTGCCGGCGGAAGCAGCCATCATGAGAGCGCCACCGCAGCAGCCGCCACGCAACGCCGCGCCGCCGAAGGGCAGCAGCCGCCAGCGCCATGCGGTGCCCAGCGCCGCGCGCGTCCGCGACACGGAGGAGCCAGCGTCGCCCCATCTCACGCGGAGGATGAGGAAGGAGACGCCCGCCGCCGCCGCCGCCGGTCGGGCTTTGCGGCCGCGCCCGGCGGCGAGGAGGAGGAGGAGGGGGGGCCGACGGCGGGTGGATCTGGGCGTCCGCCCCGGCCGCCTCGCGGGTGGCGGCGCGGGGGGAAGGGTTTCGGGACATGGTCCAGAATTTGAGTGTCTATGTCATCATATATGCCACCAGATGCGCATACGCAGCCATGTATGTAGATTTGCTTAGAAGATCCGCGGTGCTACTTCTGGCCTGCTCATCAAAAGATTCATCTCATCACCTATTGTATTACTCTACATGTTGGATCCTTTTCAGTTTTCATGATACTGTACATGCAACTGCACTAACAATGAGTGACCAAAGAACTGAAGATACATCAAATTTCTAATCTACTGTTGGTTCTTTTCCTCTTATGTTTTCATGGACGCAAGCAAAGCAGTAGCCTCTATAGATGTTTGATCCTTTTCATCTTACTTCAAATACAGCTGTGCACTCACTCTGTGATTAAGGCATTGCTCCAAACAGCAGCCGTGTACAAGGAGACTATTTCTGCCTTTCTGGTGTCGCTCATTCCAAACATTTTTTTCTTTCTAAACCAATCTATAGAGAAGGCCTTTTTGTGTCTCTTGTAGCGCAAACCAGGGAAATGCTTGTTTGGGTGTAACTATTTGCTTGCACCATGTTCTCTTCTTACCTATCTAGCCGTTGGATATATAGGCGAGAAAAAATGTGCACAAATAAAGACATGTATATTATCTCCCTCTTGTCTTTGAAAGAGGAGTAGGTGAGCACAAGTGAATATATGATCTCCTGACTGCAATGAATAAGGAAGTGAGTACTGTTATTGTTTCTGACAGGGATGCGGGAGCAAGTAGGTGAGACATTACGGGTAGGAGTGGGCACATTCACACCGAAAACCGAAAACCGAAACCAAACCGAACCGATTTAACCGATTTGTCTAATAAATTGGTTTTCGGTGTTTTGGTTCGGTTGGAGAAGTAGCCACTGTTCGGTGTTTGGTTTTGCATCGGTTTCCAATTTATAGAAACCGTACAAACCGAACTAGCCGAACTATACGTGATCCCCTGTATTCTTGGAGCGCCAAAGACGCCAGCCCACTAGTTAATTTAGGTAATTATTATATTACACTCCCTACTACGCGAATCATCCCAAAAAAAAGTAGGTAATTTGCGTTGCCTCCAGTGAGTACTCATAGAATCTTCGTTCATGCAAGTACGTGCTACTAGTAGTGCATCGATCCTAGAAGTAAACATACTGCTTCCATGTGTGCTTAATATATTAATTTCTTTCTATTCCATATGGCATATGAGACGCATACATAATCGGTTTTACGGTTAACCGAACAAACCGAACCGACAAATTTCGGTTAAAAAGGTTCGGTTTATATTTTTACTTTGAATATTTTGGTTTTTATTTTACAGAAACCGAAATTTAGAAAACCCGAATAAACCGAACCAATTAACCATATAAACCGAACGCCCACCCCTAATTACGGGTGATATAATCGAAGAAAAATGAAGTAGTAGTCCAATATTTCCACAGTAACACCAACATTATCAGTTCAGGAGCTTGTCTTGTTCTTCACCTTCCAGAAATTCAGTATCCATGTTTGATTGAGCTGATCATATATATCATGAGATGAGCATCCGATGGTACGCCATGTGGATTTGCTTCTGAAGATTTACAATGATACTTCTCATCTGTTGACGTATCTTCTTTTTTTGACGTGATCTCATCGCCTGTATGGCTGTATCTGTACATACTGTACATGTTGGGTGCCTCTTCCCGAGATTGTACATGAAACCGCAGAGATGCAAATACAAGTTGCTGATCTACCAGTAGCCTTTACGAATGCTTGAAACACCGAGCCTGGTGACTACTGAAAGCCTCCAGTATTCTGCATTCCTGCAGTTCTGATGAGTTCATCCAAACAGGCAGTCGCTCCAGTGCTCATTCATAACTCACGGCCTCATGCCCTGCCATCTCATGGCTCAGCAGGCCAAGCATGTCAAACACCTCCGCAGCCTGCGGATGAGACCGATCCCCGCAGACAAACTCATGCACATCGCCATCGATCTCCACGGCGCTGCGGCCAGGCCTCTTCTTCACCCCCCGGGCTTTCATCAGGCCCCTGACCTTGCCGGCCCCATCCCATTTCCCGACGGCAGCGTAGATGTTCGACAGCAGCACGTAGTTCGAGTCACCGCCGGGGTCCTGCTCGAGGAGGTACTGCATCAGCTGCTCGGCCATGTCCACCTCCCCGTGCATCCGGCACCCAGCAAGCAAAGCTCCAAGCACCACCTCGTTCGGCCGCACCGGCATGGTCGCCACCATGCTCATGGCCTCGTCCAGGCGCCCGGCTCGGCCGAGCAGGTCGACAACACACCCGTAGTGCTCCATCCTCGCTGCGATGCCGTGCTCCGCCCTCATGGCATCATAGTACCTCAGCCCCTCGTCGGTGAGGCCGGCATGGCTGCAGGCCGTGAGCACGCCCGTGAACGTTACAGCGTCTGGCTTGAAACCCTTCCTCCTCATTGCCTCGAAATGCTCGATGGCGTCCGTGCACCGTCCATTGGCTGCGAACCCGACGATCATCGAGTTCCAGGAGACCACCGTCGGCTTCCTCATGCTGTCAAACACCTGCCGTGCAAACTCCACCTGACCGCACCGAGCGTACATGTCGATCAACGAGTTGGCGATGCGGATGTTGCCCTCCAGCCTCTCCCTGGTCACGAACCGGTGCACCCACATACCGAGACCGAGCACGCCGACCTCAGCGCACGCGGAGATGGCAGCTACCAGCGTGACGTAGTCTGGCTTAACACCGTCCAGCAGCATGGCATGGAAGCAATCGATCGCCTCGTCATGGCGCCCATTCTTGACGCACCCGTCGATGAGCGCCGTCCAGGAAACCTTATCCGGTTCCGGCATTCCGTCGAACACCTGGCGCGCGGCGGCGAGGAGGCCGTTGCGCATGAGGCCGGTGATGATGGTGTTGTAGGTGACCACGGACCTGACGGGCATCGAACCGAAGAGCTGGAGGGCGTGGTGGGGGAGGCGGGACGCGAGGTAGAACCGCGCGAGGCAGGTGCAGAGGAGGAGGTGGCCGGGGAAGAGCTTGATGGCGAGGGCGTGGAGCGATAGCGCGAGGGGCCGGGCGAGCGGGGAGGAGGGGCGCCGGCGCAGGCGGAGATGACGGTGAGGAGGGTGACGTCGTTGGGCGCAGGCGCGTCGGGGGAGAAGAGCATGGCGGAGAGCGCCGCGGCCGTCGACGGCAGGTCGCCCTCCCGCGCCGGGCGCGCGATGGCGGACGTCCATGCGACCACGTCTCGCGGCGGCGTGCGGCGGCGCGGCTTTGGGGTGGCACGCTGCGCGGGTGGAGGAAGAGTGAGAGATGGGGAGGCGGCCGCTGCCATGGCCGAGAAGCTGGAACGGTAGAACCTGACCAAATGCTGAAGATTGCTGTCAATGTACCAGCTGAACTGAATTCCGCTCCTTCTCAAGGTGTTGGATGAGGCAGAGGCCACACTCGTCAGACCGGAGCTGGGTCCAGGGTCAAAATTAACTTGAAATATTGAGTATAGGGTGTCGATTTCATGGATTGGAAGATTGATGTTCATTTGCAATGAGCACATGAATTCATGGTTTAAAACGAACTCCATTCGATCTAGACCCTATCCACGGGAACAGCATACGCCCAGTGACGTGATCATGACAGAACTTCTCAATGCTAAGATAGCTTGCGATGGGAACTTGGTGCTTTCGGGTTCTGGCGCACCCAATATGAGACAAAAAATTTAGTAATTCAAACAAATTTAAAAAATTATAATATTTTTTGGAATCAAACATGATTAAGTATTCTACTCGTATAAAAAGTTTGGACAAGAAATGATTCAGTTTGACTTCAGGGCAAAAAAGAAAAATTTATGAGGACAATATAGCGTGTATAGTGATTGTATATAGCGTTTTTTTGCCGAATCTTCGACCCAGGATACGACAAAAGTCTTTCTCTGACAAATCTTTTTGTAGGACTACAATATTTGATCATGTTTGATACCAAAGAAGTTTCGGGATTTTTTGAACTTTTTTTGAATTACTAATTTTTTTGGCATATTTGGGTGTGCTGGTACCCAGGTTCTCCTTTGTATTTTCCACCTTAATACATTTTAGTATATGACGAGTTTGTATGAAAACTAAAATGTGTTTTGGTATCTCAAGTTGCTCACAAATGAAAATGGCAAAGATATCACTCAACTTCCCAAATACGAAGACAAGACGCAACACCGATGCAGAAATGGGAATGCCACGGCTGGAGACAGGGATGGCACGAACGACCGCAGTGTAACCGGCGAAGGGAGGTTAGAGGTAGCTTCTCTCGAGTAATCTATTAGTGCTAATGTGGGGTAGTAGGTTATGTTTGCACACTTTTTTCGTGCCCTTGTCTAACCTCTTCTTGTAATGACCCAAAACGACACGGCTGTTGATCTTGCATCCGACGGTCCAGAATGATCGACTGACCCAAAATCAGTTTTCAGTCGATTGACTGTTAGCCACACCCATTTTGTAATATATTGACGCACACCTGTAGGTTCTTAAAAATTGAAGGTTGATAGGTGTGTCTGCGGGGTGGTTGTCGTCATCCGAGAAGGGGCAAAATTTAGAGGGATGGCTGGAGTGAAAAACAAAAACGGTGAAACCAATCTCTCCCTAATAATAAAGCACGGATTGGGTCTCCGGGTTCACCGTCATAATACGCTTCTCCCCATGATTTTACGCTTTCAGTTTTTTTTAACACGTCCATATTTTTTTCAAAATCCAAGGTGGTACTAATTCACGTCACTTTCCTTCTTCCGTACAACCAACGCAATGAAAACTGCCCGAGGCCGTCCAATCTGTTCGACCGTGTATGCAGAGATCGTGACCGTATCAAACAAGAGACCGATCCAAGTATCATGAGTCCCGACCAGATCCGAGTTGGCTCTTCAAGCTTTCCCCTTGCCTTTAAATATTGTAGGAATCGATTGCCTTGCATCAAATCGATCCAAACTTCCAATCGAAATCGAGTGTTCCAAGCTATCAGGTATGGAAGAGAATCATGGTCGCGAACACCATGGATGGAAGCAAAGTCAATGGATCACGCTGGTCAGCTCCTACGGCGAGCGCTTCGAGATCACGCAATAGGCGGCAACGCTGTCACATCCACCACATGATCGAGGACAAGTGCGTCGAGAACGGTGTCCCGCTCCGCCGCCGCAACATGCACCAAGGTCATCGAGTGCTGCAACATGCACGCCGCCGTCGGAGGTACCAGCTCCACGTCCGGCCAGCAGGACCTCAAGAGCTAACAAGCTGTCCCACTCCCACGATCCTTAATTCACGTATACTACATCAGGCCCTCGAGCGGCAAGACCTCGCAACGGCTCGACGAGTTAATTAATTTCCGCCGCCATGGCACTTCCATGAGCCATCGCCCACAAGTGGCTGCTACTTGCCACCCCGTGCCTAAACTTCGGCACTCAGCGATCCCGCGAGCCCGCGACTGACGGCATTGCTGACCGGCGGTGCCGCCTACTGCTCGTCCGTAGCTAATCTGCAGATTGGATGCACTTTCGAATGGATGCACATAAGATAATCTGTCCCTAGGAAATAAGGAACAGATTATTTGTCAGCGTATCATCACAGCTAATCTGTCCTGTTCCGGTAATGCCTAATGCATTGGCTTTCTAGCAGTACATTGATCCCTGCTCAAGGTAGCTCTGTGTCTCTGATTATTTCTCTCCCTGTGATGGAATTAATCACCATATGTCTGATGCCCATGTAATGTAACGGAAATTTCTCACTATTGTGTACATAGACATGTATCATAATTTACTGCCAATTGTACGTAGCCCACTTCTGTTCTGTTTCTCTCCCTGAATATGTTCTCTAGCTAATTATCAGAGTAGGCATCTAGCTAATTATACATTATCTTTTGCATTGCGTGTTGATACAAACGTGATTTCACTTTCGATTGGATGCACCTAAAAGCTAAGCTATTTGTTGGTTGCAACTGTGCTGCCTTGAATTAACTGCTTCTTTTTATACAAATTTTTTCTCTCTGTATTCCTGACCAGCTATCTATGCAAATTTATATAGAGAAGAAAATTATTTACCTCTGTTCTATAACTCTTAACTTGTAAGCAGGAGATGTCTATGGCAATTTTGGGATTCAGCTCAAGGTCAGCATTTCTTGGTACAGTACATGTCACTACTGCGTGCTAAGGATTGGTCAAATTTTGACAACTTGATCCACTAAATTTAGTGGGAAAGTTGGCTGAGAATAAATTTGAAAGGAGAAATCATCCGATAAGGTTCTAGACTTCTTTCATCAGGACAAAAGGAAAAACATTCTGCTATATTCTAATTGTATGATTTGCAACCGAGATATAACGTTGTCAATTTGGGGAAAAAAGCACAGTCTTAAGAAGCATGCTCTCTTAATTAGAATTGTTTTTACTAGAAAACTGATCCTAGGATGTTAAAGACTTGTGTCATATCATTCTTCCTGAACCATGTGTTGCTCATGGTCTTTATCTGATGCGATGTACTTATACTGTCTGCCGCTACTTTAGATTGGTTTCCACAAGTGAAAGCAAGTCTTCATGCAGTTGCAGTCCTTTTGACATGAAAGAGTAGTGTTACAAATCCTTCACGCTTTGAATACTCCTACTGCCACACATGTTTATCAGCTGCATGTTTCTATTTGTAAAATTCCATGTTGAAAAGGAGTTCTATTGTAGGTATGCCTTCTTATTTTGTGGGATTTTAATTTATATAAGGACAACCCTGTTAAACGCAGCTTTGTAGAGATAGACTAGGGATAGATGTTTAAATAGTTTTCGGTGCTTATCTTCATATCCTTTGAACCGAACCTCTCTCTTATCCCTTGTTCTCCAAGCATGTAATCTCAACAACAATTGTACGCGCTGTTATCCAGGGAGGTGCGCCCCTGCCATATAAACATGCAACGCGCCCCTCCAACGAGGTAAGACGCTTTCCGCCTATCGCACATGGTAATCAGAGCATCTCTCTTCCAATACATCCAGCTTTCCAATCTCCATTAGTGCCTAGCATGTCTTCCTCCGGCTCCGCCCAGTTCGGCCTCAACAACCAGGTCACGGAGAAGCTCACCCGTACGAACTACGTACTGTGGCGCGCCCAGATCACGCCGCAGCTAAGGAGAGCTGGCGTCTTCGGCTATGCCGACGGCAGCACACCGGAGCCAGCCCGCGTCCTTCCTGGCAAGGACAAGGACGGGAAGGACTCAACCGTGCCCAACCCTCTCCACCCCATCTGGGTCTGGGAGGATCAACAAGTGCTCGGGTACCTGCTCAACAATCTCTCCAAAGAGGTGTTGGTGCAGGTGACCGCGATCACCACGACGCACGCGCTCTGGACAACCCTGGCGGCCATGTTCTCCTCGCAGTCGCTTAGCCGCATCAACAACATCCGCATGGCTTTGCTTCATGCGCAGAAGGGAACCCAGCCGGTCGCCTCCTTCTTCACCCACATGCGCGGCCTCGCTGATGAACTCGCCGCGGCCGGCAAGCCGCTGCCAGACGACGAGATCGTCTCCTACATCATCCACGCGTTGGACATGGAGTACCAGCCTCGTGTCACCCTCGGCCTTTCGCACCTTCCCTGTCACCCTGGATGAGTTGTTTACCATGCTCAGCAACTTCGACCAGCGCATGGCACTCTACCAGGGGGCGGGTGTCTTCAAGTCGTCCGCGAACGCCGCATCACGCAAAAACATGCAACGCGCCCCTCCAACGAGGTAAGACGCTTTCCGCCTATCGCACAAACCCAAAAAAGATACAAAGGAGAAGAGAGAAGACAATATGACACACATCTTCAGGAGGCAGAGCAGGCTCAGCCAATATTAGTGTATTTGGACATCAGTTTGAAAGTTTTGGACACACTGAAAAGCTTGACAAAGGACACACATGAGGTCTATTCGAACATTAATAATTTGAACTTAGTGATGGTATTTCTGAATAGGCATTGCTATTGCATTCAATGCCATACAACCAGAGCCCCCGCCACGCCAACGGGAATTTACTATATGCATCACCGTGACATCAATTTTTTTTCTCTCCCGTTGCAACGCACGGGCATGTTTCCTAGTTAAAGTCAAAAACCCAACAGAATCTAATACGTGAATTGCAATTTGAAACGGAAAGAGTACTAACACTCATGTATTTGCACTGGTAATTAGAAAAAAGAGGAAGAACAAGCAATTTAACTTGTAGCCTCGATCTGCCCAGCTTTAGACGTGCATGATGTACGGGAAAAATCTCACGACGGAAATAGTATGTGTTTCTCGGCTGGCCGGGTGTGACTTGCGTTGTCGGTGATTTAATAAGGCAACATAAACCTCATTAATATCACCGTCCAAGACAGACTCTCTCATCCCATAATCACATGCTAGTATGCTACAATCTCATAAAGAGTGTATATACTTCTACAAGCAAGCATAAATTTGTTCTCACATATGATTATCTATGAACCGGTCGACTCCGCCGGCCATACAGATCCACCCCACCAAGCTTGTCATGCAAGTAAAGCCAGTTGCTCCTCCTCCCGGCGGCGTTCTTGGACCAGCCAGCCGGCCGCCGTTCCACAGTTTGGCTTGGTATATGCATCAATCTTCCATATTCTTCAAGAAACCAAACGCTAGATGATGCTGATCATAACTTCTTCTTGAAGAGCCGCTCGTGCGCCACGCCATGCACGTCGTCCTGCGCCTTCTCCCAGACGGCGTGCGGCACGATCCCGCCGGCCCACACTCCTGGCCGCTGATACGCCTCTTTGCACAGGACGTGGGCGACCTGATTGCCCTCGCGGAAGATGTGCTGGACCTTGTACGCCGTGAAGCACCGAAGCAGCATGAGAATCTCCTCTTGCATGGCCTGAGGCACGCGCGTTTGCGTCTTCTCGCCGGTGAGGAGCTCCACCAGCATCAGGTCGTCTCCTTCCGCCACCAGCCTGCCGCGGAAGCGACTTAGCGCGAGGCGCAGCCCGCGGATGAGCGCCCTCGCCTCCACTATGCCCACCGTGGAGTGCTCCGTCGGCTCGGCGAAGGCGACAAGAACGCGGCCGTTGCAGTCGCGGATGGCGCCGCCGATGCTAGCCCGGCCGGATCCGTCGTTGTACACAGATCCGTCAAAATTGAGCTTGAGCCAGCCGGCGGGGGGAGCTTCCCACGTCACCATGACACGGCTGGGGTAGAAAGGGGGAGACGAAGAAGACAGTGAGGTGATGGAGGCGGGCGGCTGATACAAGTTGGCTGGAGATGAAAAAGGCCCCCTGCAGAAGGGAGCGAAGGACGCTGCTGGAGCAGCAAGACACGCCATGGCGAGGCTAGCTAGCTACTCGATCGTAAACAAGTAAAGAAGGTTGGGATTAGTAAAGGACGCTGGCGCAGCAAGGCATGTATGCTGGTTCTTGTACGTATATATAGACTTTTGAGGCCGGTATGATGCAGAGGCCGGCCGGAGTCGGAATCCGACTGCAGCTCTGCTCGTAAACACGCACGTCTACGTGCACGGATCAAAGAAAGAGTTGACTCCGCGGGCGCTCGGCTCATGGCGGATGGGGCCACTTCAACGCGTAAACTGCAGCAACGCGCGGTCGATCGATCGAACCAACACAAAAACAAGAAAAAACGCGTTTCCTTCGAGTCGCTCCGCTCCGCGCCGCGCGACTTTTCTTTTGTCTGAAAAAAAAACTACGCTCTCTCTCTCTCTCTCCTCAGCCGTCGTCTTGCTCGCCGGCCGGCGCCAGCCAGCCATGGACAAGATCCATCCTTTGCGTGCGTCCTCGGGGCTCCTGCGTAGTACTGCAGGTCGCCGGCGTGCGGGCGCGCAGCCAGAGAGGCAACGGGCGACGGAGCTTCCTGCTCCGCCTACCGCGCCACCCAGCAACGCAACGGCGCACCTCACCGCCGGAGGCTCGGCAGCTCCTTCCACGGCGACGATGGCTCCATTGTTGGAACCGTCAACTCCTTGCCGCAGCTCTCCTCTCCCTCTCACTCTGTGCACTCACTGCCGCCGTGGCTTAGTCACCCGAGAGGAAGAAGAAAGGATTCAGAGAAGTTCAGAAACACGATGGACACGGGGAGTTTTCCAGCGCACGAACGCTTTTCCCTTACCTCGAGCACGAACTCGAATATGTCTACGAGCTACAGAGGGGAACCAGGGTTTTATACCCGCGAGCACCGGCCTGCACGACCCGCCATGCACCAACTCGCCCATCCACTTCCCCCACGCCCTCCGCGCTCTGGCCGCGTTCACGCATCGCGCCCGTACGCGATCGCCACGGCCTGCCAGCGTGTCCGACGCGGTCTACCCCTCCTCCTCGCTCGCTAACTAACCCGGCGTGGCCCCGCGCACACACACACACTGGCTCACGCACACCCCACGGACATGTCCGTGTACACTACGCGCACACACACGCACGCACCCGCCATGGACCCGACGCGCTCGACCCGGCCAGCCCGCGCCCATACACGCGCTGGTCGCGTCCGGTGCGTCGCCGCGGCTTATTTGCCTAACATTCGCGCCCTAAGCCGCGGCTCAGAGCAGCCCGCCGTCCTCGACGTCGCCGTCGTCCACCAGCAGGGCCCGCTTCGCCGCCGGCGCCTTCTTCCACTGCGGGCACTCGCGCTTGAAGTGCCCGTGTTCACCGCACTTGTAGCACCTGCCCTTCCTCGGACCGCCGAAGCCCGACGCCTCGCTGCGCGCTCCGTCGTCGTCGTCCTCTCCGCGCGCACCGCCTCGACGCCGCTCGCGCGCCCGCCACTGGGCTGCGGTGTACATGAGCTGCTCGCCGTCCGCCCGCTCGCCGCCTGCCTGATCGCGTCGCCGCAGCCGCTCGTCAAAAGCCTTCAGCCGCCCCAACGCATCCTCGAAGAGCATCGTCCCGACGTCGCATAACTGCTCGATGCCGGCCACCGCCGCGTACAGCCGGTTCGGCACCGAGTCAAGCAACTTCTTGACGAAGCGCCAGATCATCAGAGTCGAGCCAGCGCCGCCAGAAGGCCGCCATGCCACCAAGCCTCCCGGCGAACGCATCGAGAGACTCGGACTCCGCCATCCGCAGGAGCTCGAATTCTCCCCGGAGCGTGCCGAGCCGCGCCGCGCGCACGCGGTCCGCGCCCACGAACCTGGCCTTCAAGCTCGCCCATATCTCCGCCGCCGTCCTCTTCGCAGCCACCTGCAATAGAAGATCGTCGGCGAGCGCTCGGAGCAGATAGGCCCTCGCCGGCTTGTCCTTCTTGGCGATCACCGCCGACGCCGCGTCCTCCGGCGGCACAACTGCCTCCCACAGCCCTGCAGCATCAAGGTCCGCCTCCACCTTGATCGCCCAGGTGGTGTAATTGTCGCCCGTGAGTACCGGCGCTGGGTGCGACACCGCGCAGCCCGATCCGCCGGCGTATGGCACGATGGACATCGCCGGCGAGCTCCCTCCTCCACGTGGCTCTGATGCCAATTGTTGGAACCGTCAACTCCTTGCCGCAGCTCTCCTCTCCCTCTCACTCTGTGCACTCACTGCCGCCGTGGCTTAGTCACCAGAGAGGAAGAAGAAAGGATTCAGAGAAGTTCAGAAACACGATGGACACGGGGAGTTTTTCAGCGCACGAACGCTTTTCCCTCACCTCGAGCACGAACTCGAATATGTCTACGAGCTACAGAGGGGAACCAGGGTTTTATACCCGCGAGCACCAGCCTGCACGACCCGCCATGCACCAACTCGCCCACCCACTTCCCCCATGCCCTCCGCGCTCTGGCCGCGTTCACGCATCGCGCCCGTACGCGATCGCCACGGCCTGCCATCGCGCCCGACGCGGTCTACCCCTCCTCCTCGCTCGCTAACAACCCGGCGTGGCCCCGCGCACACACACACACTGGCTCAGCAAAGAACGGTCCTAGCGTCTCCTCAGCCTTCTTTATAATGTGCCACCTGCAGTGCCTGTGCACTGCCAATGGAAAGACCTCCTCTATACCTGCATGCATGCTGAAATCCTGGTATGTTATTATGTTCATCGTAGCAAGTCCATCCATGCACTCCAAGAAGGTCTTGAACAGCCAGACATACCCATCCGTGTCTTTGTTCCGAACGAGCCCACAGCCGAACTGCAACGACTGATTGTGGTTATTTATTCCTATGAACGGAGCGCATGGCATCTTGTACATATTGGTGAGGTACGTCGCGTCGAATGAAATGCAATCTCGGAAATGTTTGTAGGCTCTCCTTGCAGCACCATCCACCCAATACATGTTCCCGACACGGTCCTCATCGTCCAACCTTATCCTGTAGAAGAAATCTGGATCTTCCTTCGCTTTCTCATCGAAGTAGGCCATTGTAGCCTCTATGTCAGCCAGCCTGCTCTCTCTACGATACTTGGCCTGTAGGTTTGTGACGTCAGCTGGTATGTAGGGCATGCTACTCAGTTTCCATTTTTTGCTGTGGATGAGTGATAGTATCTGGACCATTCTTGATGGACCGACGTCACAATCATGTAGCAGCTTTACGAATTGCCTTTCGACTGGGGTGAATCCTCTGTGGGCGGTTAGAAATTTGACCAGGTCGAACTTCTTTATGAGTTTGTGGTTGTGCTCGTCAAAATATTAAGTGACCACATATTGTGTTCCATCTACGTTTAGCTTACACCGGACAGGGCATCCCGTCTTGAGAATGATCCCTCTCTTTCATTCCGGAACGACAGACGCAACACCTTTCCCCTTCTTGTTCCTCCGTGCGTTGTGGCACCTCATCTCACCTCTACTGTACTCGTTAGTTTTCTTAATTTTCCTATGGTACTCGGTGTTGACCGCAAATCCATGGAACTTTGCATATGTCTGGTAGTATTCCTTTGCTTCTTCGAACGATTCAAATCTCTGCCCAATGTACGGTGGTTGAGGTACCACGATCTCTGATTGCCCACCATCTTCATCCCCTTGTGCCTCGTCGTCAATTTCATCATTCACTTCAGTATCAGCGGCAGTTCCATCTACTTGAGTGTTGGCAGTGATTGTGTTCAAAGGGGTGCTTGTCGGTATTGCTGGAATGATTGCCATTCCCGACTCTGACTCAAAATTGTCTGCGGCATGATTGTCTGCTGGCTGGTGGAACGCGTCTTCCGTGCGCTCAGAGCTCCCCGCAGTAGATGTCCCCGCGCCGCTGTTCACTGTAGTTGTAGGCCCTGTAATAGAAAAAACAGGTACAAGAGTAAGATTTTTGTTTGAATAACATGTGTCACACCATCTACGAGTGATTTGGCACGACATCATTTCAAACAGCAAGCCGTGAGTCTGCGCGTGGACATGTATGGCAGCTGTAGCTATCCAGTCATGGCAGCTACTGTTCAACAAACATGGCAACTATTGTTTTTGCCTACAAATAACTACAAATAACAAATGTAGTGCTGTTTTTGTGGTTCAGTTTTTTTTGCTTACCTTGTTGTGCTGCATTTGACCATCTTGTGTGGTCTGTGACACCAAAATGACATGCTCCACCTGCAATTTGTGAAGCTTGCCACGAGACGTTTGCCGGGTTACCACCAGCGTAATTACCTGTAAGCATAGTAGTGGTTGGTCAATTCATGGCAAATGCATTTTGTGCTAGCACGACAACTGCAGTTGCCCCTGATGTGGCAACTGCAGTTTTACTGGCATGGCAACTGTATTTGCATCGGCATGGCAACCGCAGTTGTTCCTTCATGGCAACTGCAGTTGCCATGGCATGTCAAATTTAGTTGCACTGGCATGGCAACTGCAGTTATTCCTCCATGGCAACTGCAGGTGTCCAAGGATGGCAACAACAGTTGTCCAAGGATGTCAAGTGTAGTTTTTAATTCATGACAAATGTAGATGTCCAGTCATGGCAATTGTAGTTGTCAACTATGCTCCTTCTGCTAATTGAGCATCCGCAACTTCACTTTCGTTATGGAGTCACCTGTGTATGACGTCGATGGCAGGTACATTGGTGCTGCCTGATGCCACGCGCTGGATGAAGGCTCTGCATTTTCACCCGTGATAACTCGTGAGTCCCTTTTGCCAGTTTTTTTGCATGTTCATTTTTCATGTCCACAGCAGTATGTGCTCTTTTCTCGTTTTGCATTACCTTGATTAGCCATACAAGCTAGTTGAAGTTGGCCGCCCGTACATTTGTCAGTGTTAGCGCCTTGTGACTGAACTTGCCACGGGGGACCCCTAAGAGTGTTTTGGTCATAAGAACTTGCGAAAAAATGACAGTGTACGACATAAGTAGAATGTCATCTTCATCGTTGCGAAGATGGCAACTGTTCTCTTCTTTTTGTTATCACACATCATACCTACGCCTGCATACTGTTCTAGTAGTGGCAGCAACGGCCCTACAGAGATGAGCCGATCAGACTGTTGCATCCCAAGGGGGCGTTTCTGGCCTTTGAGAACCCCAAGCATCAGTGCCATCTTCGTGATTCATTCTTTCCGTGTCTCGCTTCTTTCCAATGTGTTCTCAATCACTGCATGAACAATAAGGCATCAACAATCCACAAGAATTGTATTCGTCTGCTGCATGCACATAGAAGATATGGATGGCAAGCGATGGGTCAAAATAGGTGGCAGCTACTGACAACGAAAGGTGGCAACTGTCGTTATACACAAGTGGAAATTAATTTTTTTCAGCCCCCTTCATCCAAAAATTTGTCCTTCCTGTCCTTCTTTAGGGATTCCTACTCATCCATTTTCATACCCAACTACTTGCGTCAATTAAACTAGGAACTTAAGTTAATCTCAGACGTAGTACATGGCAGATCTGGTGTACTCTGCCTGGCAATTGCGAATATGCACTGAACCATGCAATGTTCTACCCCTATAGCATGGACCCAGTACAAGATCTGGAGATTTTTCAGCCTTAAGGATGAGAAGGATGAGATAGGGAGATTTTCACCTTGTTTTAGATGATCGTATCTGGAGGGCTTGGTTGGAGTGTGGGGCTGGGGGTGGGGAGGGCTGGGGTATGGTTTTGCGGTGGGAGTGCCCTACGGATCTGCTCTGGTTGCCATGGCAACCAGAGAAGGACGGCAGCGGAGGTCGGGGTTCGAGAGGTGGGGACGATGGCGGCAGAAGAGAGAGGGGATGGATCGGAGGCCGGGCTCGCTGGTCGTCTTGGCGCTGGTCGGCTGGCCGGACGGCGATCAAGGCGGGCGGGTTGCCACACAATGAACGTGCGGGTCGTGCTTTTGTGCACGCAGACGTGGTCGTGCGGGCCGGTTCCCGTCCATGCCAGATGAGGCGTGCGGGCGGGTTCCCGTCGATGCCACACGTGTGGCAGTTATTCGGACCCATTAATTAAGCGAGGAACCCGCCGGGAGCCTTCTCCACCAATTCCGGCGCCGGCATTTGTTTTCAACATCTCCGCTCCGCTCCGCCCTGCGCACGCAGAGTGTTAGGCCAAATGCTCCTCCGTCCTGAGCCATGGTGCTCCACGCCGACGGCACGGCATCCATATGCTACGGCTCGCGACACCGGCACTGAGGAAGTAGGTAAAGATGACCTCCAACATCCTCGTGGAGGCACTGCCGTCCGCCGACGAGCTCCCCCCCTCATGCTGCAGTTCGCCACCATAAAAACAGCTGAGGTGATCTCGAGTTTGGGCCGCATCCACATCGTGTGGTGTCGTGCCATCAAATATGAGGTCCAGCTGCACGACACCATCAAAGACGCCTAGGCGTGAGTGTCAGCCCAACCAGGGCACGAGCCCATACGTGCAGCGGCATGATAGGGAATGGAGGTTGCCTGCGACGATGAGGACGGAGGAGGAGGACTACGAATTAGCTAGGGAAATTTTACGGTGCATCATAATACACCAAATCACGTGTATTATATGGGCGATCTAATGGATTAGAATAACTGGGTCTTTTTGAGCCCAAGGGTATTTTCGACCTAAATTTTGTTATACCTTTAATCGGCCCAATTAAGTCCAGGGGTATTCTCTTCCAAAAATTTTCGATTAAATTAATTGCATTAATAAAACACTTCATTATAGAGGTCCAATCATCGTGCGTACTCATTTGAAATTTGGTTCGAGCGGTTCGTCCTCTCTCCTCCTGTCGAGCCCTAACCTCGGCGCCCTCGATCGCCGCCGGCGCCCTCGATCACCGCCGATCGCACTCGCCATGTCACTCCTTCCTCCTGCTCCTAATCTCCCTTCCCCCTCCATCGCAAGTCACCCCACTCGGCTCGCGACGCCAGATCTTCCGACGAGCTTCCCCTCCTTCCCCGAGCGGACGCCACGTTCCTCGACCCGAGAGGCCACATCATCCTCATCGACGTGCATCAACTTTTTCACGCCGGATCTTCGCTGTAAGTGCCTAGCCATCTCAAATCTTTGTTGGTCCCTTATGCTTATAGTACCAATAGGGGTCAGATTTGATTAGGGTTTAGGATATGTCATGTGAGGTTTAGGGTTTATGGTTTCAGAAAGTTGTGACGAGATTTCGATTGAAAGGGAGTGTAAATTGGATTAAGCTAGGACATGTTGATGTAGTTAGTTAGGGTTTATGGTTTCAGAAAGTTGTGATAAGATTTTGATTCAAAGGAAGTGTAAGTCGGATTTAGCTAGGACATATTAAAGCACTTAGTTAGGGTTGCGTGCCATGAGAATTTGTGAGCAGATTTGGATTCAAAGAAAGTTATTTTGGAGTTAGTTAGGAGATGCTTTTGAATTGAGTTTCCAGATATTTTGAATTTAGTTAGGAGATAATTATTTTTGTATGGAGTTTGGAGATATTTTTGACTTAGTGAGGAGATAATTTGGATTTAGTTAGGTGATAATTTTGGATTCAGTTAGGACACATTTTTGAATGAAGTTTGCAGATAATTGATCTATCAGGATGGATCTATCAGGGGACTTGAAAGATTCGTGCACTTTGGATTTAGTTAGGTGATCATCAGTTACAACAAGTACAACTAATTAAATATTTCTGGATTTTGTCAGGGAATATTTTATACTTACTTACAGCTTTTGAAGGACTGAGTTTGGTACATGAATCCGATATGAAAAATTAAATCAATTATTTAAGTAGAGTATTGCATAATTATTATGTATGCTATCCATCCTAACATTGACTATCTGTTTTCGTTGGTAGAATAACGACATGGATGATAAAGGCAACGATGGCAAAAACTTGGGGAATACATGCAAGGATGACAAGGACATGGGTGATAGACGAAACGAAGGCAAATGAATGGATGGTATGCACACGGGTGATAATGATAATGAGGATGCAGGCAAGGATGGCATAGACCTGGATGATGTACACATGCAAGGTAAAGGAATTGATATTAAAAGCATGGCTGGTTCACATCTGAATGAGTGTATGGAATATATAGAGATTGTGAAGAAGACTTTCAGGACTGAGGAAGAAGCCTACATGTTCTACATGGGCTATGCGAGAAAAAAAGGGGTTTGGTGTTAGAAAGGATGATTTGAAGTACAGGGGTCCGGGTCCGAAACAAAATGCACACAGAAGGACATACAAGTGCTACAAACAAGGATGGCGGGCCCTTAAGCACTTTAACAGAGCTGATAGAAAAAAACACCGAGGGGTCTTTCTCGGTGTGGGTGTCCAGCTCTTTTTCAGGTTGAGCTACAAGATAGTAGTGGCCTCTGGTTTGTCAAGAATTTTGTGGACAAGCATAACCATCTGTTTGTCCCTGCTGACCTGACTCGCTACTTATCGGCTCATCGTAGAATGACTGATGCACAAAAGGCTAATGTCATCGAGTATGCTGTTGGTGGACTTCGTACACATCAGATTATGAATGTAATGGAGAAGAATGCCGGAGGTCCCGACAAGCTTGGATTTATAGATCGAGACCTATACAACCATGTTTCAATCCAGAAGAAGTGCAAGATAGAAGGCAGTGACGCTAGATATTTGCTCACCTATATGACTGCACAGAAAAAAGCAGACCCGGAATTCTTTTTCAAATACAAAAAAGATAAAGAAGGCCATTTGAGGAACATATTCTGGGCTGATTCACAATCCCGGATTGACTATGTTGCCTTTGGTGGTGTCGTGTTATTCGATAGTACATACCGGTCTAACAAGTATAGGCTTCCGTTTGTTCCATTTTTTGGTCTGAACCATCACCGCAACACAATTTTGTTTGGGGTCGGTCTAGTGTCAGACGAGATAGTTGCATCATACCCGTGGCTTCTTCATGTATTCATGGAGGAAATGTCCCAGAGGGCACCCATTTCAGCAATCACCGATGGGGACGGTTCAATAGCTAAAGCAATAGCTACTGTCTGGACTGGAACAGATCATCGTTTGTGCACGTGGCATATCGAGGAGAATATGGTGATGCACCTCCGCAAGAAAAATCTTGAGGAATTTAGGGAATTCATTTACCGTCGTTGGGATGTTGATGAGTTTGAGAAAATATGGGAGGCTTATAAGGTTTGGTTCAAAATAAAACCAACGGGGAAGAGGTCATCATGGGTTAACAGGACGTACGAGCCGCGACAAAATGGGCTGCTGCGTACACAAAGGGTAGATATTTCCTAGGCATGATGAGTAATCGGAGGAGTGAGTCTCTCAACTCAAGGCTTCATGTGCACCTGAACAGGAAGATGCAGCTTGTTGATTTGTTGCAGCATGTTGAGCACTGTGTATCCATAATGCGTAAGAATGAAGCAGCATTAGACGCAATAGCAACACATACTATACCCTTCACTAAGCTGAATGCACACCCTTTGGAGATTGCTGCCTCTTATACTTATACAACTGTGATGTTTCCAAAGGTAAAGCGTCAGATTGTCGAAGGGACAAATTGGCAGGTCACGGACCGGGTAGCATGTGATGGTTTGGTCGTGTTTGGAATTTTGTGCAAAGCCCCATATGATAAAGTCCCATATGGCAGGGATGCTACAGAATTGCAAGGTAAGGAAGGTAAGGATGTTGAGGACTTTCATGCAAAAAAATTGGATGTTGAGGATCCCAATGACTTGGAATGTAAGGATGCTGAGGACTTGCATGCAAAAAACTTGGATGCTGAGGATCCCAATGACTTGGAAGGTAAGGATGCTGAGGACTTGCATGCAAAGAACTTGGATGTTGAGGATCCCAATGATTTGGAAGGCAAGGATGGTGTGGATTTGCATGCCAAAAACCTGGATGCTAAGGATCCCAATGACTTGGAAGGTAAGGACAGTGAGGAGTTGGATGCAAAAAAGTTGGATGCACAAGGTGTGGATGCTAAGCCTGTGGATTTTATATATCACGTGACTTGTCTGTTTACAGGAGCAAGACTGGATGATGCAGCTTGTAAATGTAAAAAGTTGGAAAGTCAGGATTACCCATGCGCACATATATTCTGCATTCTGGATCATCTTGGTGTACGCACATTTCCAAAAAAAAAAATTTGTCAAGAAAAGATGGACAATGCATGCCAAGCCAGCGTTCCCTTCTTCGAGGACTACGAATACTCATGTATGGTCTGGTCACATGAATAAGTATCATCAACTATACAACATGGCTAGTGACGCTTTATTCACAGCCGCAGCTAGCGATTCACAGTTAGAACAGGTGATGGAGCTCATTGAGAGTATATTGGTTGATGGAGAAAAAATGATTTGGATGAAGGCCATAAATCGTTTGTTCCTTCGCCGGCATACTTCTCTGCTGCTCGCGAATGCTGCACTGATGACGTGGAAAATCCAATCAAAATAGTTCCAAAAGGGAGACGAACTACCGAAGAATCGAACAAGAGGATTAAATCCAGGCGTGAGCGGATGAGAGGAAAAAGACAACGAAGTTAGTGCACATGTTTATCTCATTGTTCATTTCCATACATGCTTACAATGTTAATATATTCTCTCTCTTTTTCTTCAATTTACTCAGGAACAAAACGGGGAAATCAAAGGTCACAAGGATGAAGAAGCGAAAAGAGAAAGACTCAGAGACAGAAGAAGACACAGATTTAGATACAGAAGAAGAGGAAGATTCAAAAAAAGCAACGAAGTTAGTGCACATGTTAATCTCATTGTTCATTTCCATACATGCTTATAGTGTTAATATGTTCTCCCGAAGAGTGTTCGCATGTTTTTCTTCAATTTACGCAGGAAAAAACGGGGAAATCAAATAACACAAGGAGGAAGAAGCAAAAACAAGAGACAGAGTCAGATATAGAAGAAGAGACAGAGGCATATACAGAAGAAGAGACAGAGGCAGATACAGAAGAAGAGGAAGATTCAGGTAGAGAAAAAGAGGGAGATTCAGATGGAGAAGAAGCGGGAGATTTAGATGCAGAAGAAGAGGGAGATTCAGATGCAGAAGATGGTGGTCTGAGGAGGGATAGGAAGAGACCATTGGAGGTTGCAGAAGAGGATTACGCAAAACCAAACAAGTGGGCATTAGCACAATTGTGCGTACTTAAACATGTTTTCGAATGCTGGCTGCAGATTCATCTATTTCATTTTTGCAGAAACGCAAAGGCGCTCCAAATGTCAATCTTTGGGAGGAAGAAAAGAACGATGACAAGGGTGCGCGAGGAAAACCGGTGAAGTTAGTGTCAGATTACATGTCCCTCTAGAAGTCGGGTATTTGCTAGTACTGTGTTGACGTTTGTTAACTTTTCCAGGAAAGACTCTAGGAAGGGCGGTAAAGAACAGGGCAAAGGGGTGATGAAGACAAAAAGGTCTGCTAGGAATGTACCACAGGATGAGCGAATAAGAGCTGTCAAGTTAGCTTCTGTAGCTATGACAAGAAAATCAGTGAAGATAGTGTCTTTTCTGTTATAGTGTACTGTACATGCTCAAATCTTCTTTGCTATCCTATTAACAAACGTTGTTTCATGCAGGAAAGCTATAGTGGTGGGAGCCTCTCCCACTGTACCAGTTCCTCTAAAAAAGGAAAGCTCTAGTGAAGTAGAGACAGGATGTTTAGATGCACAGGGTCAAGCAGAGAAAACAAAATGATTTCTGGGGTCGAAAAATTGAGAACAAACTAAAGTAAACAGTTTTCCATGCCGTGATCCACCTTGTTTCTGATGTATTAGACCTATTTGATGGACTGCCACTATTTTTCTGAATTCCTCGTTTTCCTGGTACACCCTCATTTTATTATGCACGGGTCGACATGCTAGGCTAGTTATGATTTATCAACATCGATGAAACAATGCATTTTTAGTGAAGTTGGTTTTCTGTATTTTTTCATTTTTTTTACATAATATATTGCTGAAATTTGTTCAAAGCATAGTCAAATTTCATACTTGAAATGTAAAATAGAAACCGATTTTTTTATATATATAAGAAAATAGAACGTTAATAGAAATCTCGTTTTCAAATAACCTTGAAAATCATTTATTTTCAAATAGAAAATAAGCATACTGATATTTTAAAAATAGCATGTTCAATTGAAAATAAAATAGAATGAATTTGCGGATTTAAAAATAGCATGCTGCTTTGAATATACTTTTTAAAATACCATGCTATTTTAAATATAGCATGCTGATTTTAAAATATGTTTTAAAAATAGCATGCTACTTTTAAAATTATAATGCTCTTTTCAATATGCAACTTTCAAAATAACATGCTGATTTCAAAAATATCATACTAATTTTAAAAATAGCATGCTACTTTTAAAAATATAATGCTCTTTTCAATATGCTACTTTTAAAATAGCATGTTGTTTCAGAAATATCGTGCTCTTTTCAATATGCTACTTTTAAAATAGCATGCTGATTTAAAAAAATCATGTTCTTTTGAATATGATATTTTTAAAAATAGCATGCTGATTTCAAAATAACAGCCTCATTCTAAAAATATAACGCTATTTTTAAAAATATAACGCTGTTTTTAAAATAGCATGCTGATTTCAAAAATTACATGCTATTTTAAATATGCTGTTTTGAAAGCAGCGTGCTGATTTTGAAAACAACAATTTTTTAATTACGCTTTTTAAAAGATAGCATGTTTTTAGTATACTATTTTTCAAATAAAAAAACATGCTGGTTTGCTCTGTTTTTGAAAATAGCATGCCATGCCATTTCGAAAGTAACAGAAACATCATTTTTTGCATTGCATTTCGACCCGCAAGTTTTTGTTTTGCATTGCATTTTTTTGTGTGACACACATACAAACCACATTTTCAAAATAATTCGGACTAGACAACACAAAAACCTCGTTCAAAAATGAAAGTAGTGTCCAATCCATTTGAAACTCGGTTAGATTTGATTCTAAAAATACTAGCATCATTGTGGCAAAAAAAAGAAAATATAATTGCAGTCCATAAAGGTAACAATATCAAGGAGGGTACTAGGGTGTGTTATATATATATAGACTTGCATAGCAAGTACATTGCGCCACATAGGGTACCACCAAGTTACTGCCAAGTTCCACTTACTGGACGATCTTCATACCCAGTCAGACCCAAAAGTTATACCACCAAAGTAAAAGTTACTACCAAGTACCAATTACTACTAAGTTGCACTTACTGGACCCAAAAGCTGATACTACCAACTTGCAGTTAATGGCTAGTACATACAGATTATAAAACTAGCGTCAAACTACTGCCATGGGTCAACGAATCCTCATGCCACTAACCATGTTCACCCTAAGCCCACCTCCACTCCTTTCCATGAACTTGAAGATAGCCATTTGATCTTCTTTCATTCTGGCGCCCTCAATGACTTCTCTCCAGTTCTTCATCATGATCGCACGCCCGTCCTTCTTGCCCATCTTGAACAAGACCTTTTTATTACCTTCAAAATGTTCGTTGGTGACACGCACAACCATGGGCTTTCGCAGATAATCTTTGAGGTAGGCCTGACTGTAATCCTTTGAGAAGCACTGATTGCACAGGTAAATAAATAATGTTACATAAAAAATTAAGTATCATTTGCACACAAAAAGTAAGTATGATTTGCACAACCACGCCCGTCCTCATCTCTGTCTCTACATGATGGCATTTTCACTAGTGAGGTATGATTTGCAAAAAGAAAAGTCCAAGTGTTTACCATCTTGCTCTTCCCTCTGATGACTGCCGAGCGAGTGACGGTGCTGACATAGTATGGTATGGGAGGATGGCACTGCTTTATTATGGATTTGAGATAGTCCCACCGATCCTCGTTTAGCGATACATGGTTGCCATAGAAGATGTGATCCTCGAAAGTTCCTTTTCTCACAAGGTATCCTGGACCTGTATAAAAAAAGATGACAGAGTAGTAAATAATTTCATACGTAAGATCTAGAACATCAGCACTGGGTTAATGATCAATGCCTACTCCAATGATCAAGAAATGAAGGACATAGATAACCCAATCACATCCACCCAGCAATATCTCGTAGAAACATGGGCAAATTGAATATTTGATTTATTTAAACTAACAACTAAACACTCCTCTATGTAAACTCTAGTTCAGTCAATTTTGATTTGGAAGGTCAACTAGAAACCAAACAGAGTAATGTGTGGTAATCAAGTGTCACTCAAACATCAACTTTCGATATTTCATGGTTCATTTAATATCTGACCAGCCATATAGAACTTTACCCCGTAGTGCCAAGATAGGATCGTGGTCCACATCTCCATCTCCATCAGAACTATCATCAGTGTCATAGTCGCTAGAGGTGTCGTCATCAGCGCTATAGCCATCACTCCCACGTGAATTGCCATCTGAAGCATCATCTGAGGTGGTCCGGTGATCACTCTCATCACTGCTGATGAGGATGGTTTCCCTTGCCATTCAAACCTGTTGCATGCATTGCAATGAACAAATGTTAGTTATTGATATATCAAATCAGTCTTCCATTAGGACTTGTTAGGACCATATACAATGTGAATAATCTTTTCGCATACTTCTCGCTAAGTACGTAGTTCATGTATAAACATCTACACGAAAAAGCTAGTCGATAACTATTCGCACGACTAGTCAAGACTAGTGGTTAGACTCATAATCATTGGGCAGACATAACCAATTAGGATATTTCAAGGTTACAATTTTGTGAGCTGGACAAGAAAACTTGGTAACCAACCAATTAGTAGACATGTAAAAATGAACCATGATTGACTGCTCTCATCGAGCAATACGTGAAACTTTAACTGATCTGCCTTTGATCACTGCAAATTTCCTGATGGGCTGTTGTGTGGTACCATCAGGTAATAAATATAAAATATTTAAATTGTCCCAACAAAACAAGTAGTGCATTTGCTGCTGTACATAACATTTTTAGAGGTAGCTGTGGAGGTTAATTTTCCAATTTCCAGTGAGAATAAGGACATGATGGAATCTCTCAAGCAAGATGACATCATAGTGAAGGCTATGAGAACGAGCAAGGTATGCTGACCAATAGTCACCCTTTTGAATACTTGCTATTTATTTACTCATTACTACCCATACCAACAAGTAAAATCATGATTATGAAGTATAATGGCAGAAAATCCAACAGTGAGGAATTTGTTGCAATGTGAACTACTAGCTCACAACAAATTTTTATTGACCCCAACAAGCCCATACCATATCTTGGAGATAGGCTGACATAATTCAAGTAAGCAGTAATGACAATCAGAAAAAATATGCACCAACCAAAAATATTACATGTGTGCACATATCATCAAAAACATGCACCAATAAAGAGCAGTCTATACTTGACAAATCCTTCAAAATATGCACTAATCATCATACTACCATCGAGTAATACATGAAACTATATCTGATCCTCATTCCATCATTACAAATTTCCTCATGGACTGCTTCTGTGCTCGCCTTTTTAGTTTTTAATAACTAAGCATAAGCAAATACATATACACAGTCTTCAAACTATCCCAACAAACCAAAACATGTGTATGCTCCTGTGAATATACTTTTTCTATATCTAGCAGTGGGGGTCATTTTCCAGGGGGAAAAACTAATTGATAGCATCTGTCAAGCAAGATGATAGCATAGTGAAGGCTATGTCGATGAGCAAGGTATGCTGGCCAACACCCACCATTTTCTCTTACTTGCACGAAAGTGTTTACCCATGTGTCAGATTTTAACTTGGGCGGTGCTGTCAGATCGACATTCGAAGGGCAGGGAAGATCAATCTTACCTGGAAGTGGTACCAGATGGTGCTGGAGTAGACTTGTTTGAAGCTGGCACCACCGGAGCTTCAGGCGGCGCGACCAGGATTGGGGATGAAAAGTTGTGGTTGTCGGACCTTGCTGTCGACGAAGCAGTGGAGAATCGTGGCCGGAGTAGGGGGGAGTGGGTGGCCTCGAGGATCTGACCGATTTGACGACGACGGCGGCGGACAAGGTGACGGCTTGGCAAACCCTAGCCGTTGCCCTCCGCATCGCCTCTCTGTCTCTGCAAAGAACGAAGTGTGGTGGGATCGGGAATGGGGTGGGGTTGGTGTTGGGGCCATCGCTCGCTTTTCTCTTTGCCTCCCACTTGTGCAGGCCAACAAAAGGAACAAAGTGTTGGGCCGGACCAGATGCAGATTTGGCAGCTTTACCAATTCTGGCCAAACAGAAAAGATCAGCATGACCACATGTGTTCTTTTGAAGAAACCCTAAAAATACACTGTGTTCATATTGCATGTGGATGAGTCTTTCAGTACACCAATTGATCTTGAATTATTTTAAGCACTCCACAGTATATATATATATATATATATATATATATATGAAAATAATGGTTAACCAATAAAATGGTAAACTATTAGATGCAAGGTTACAAATATTTGAAAAAAAATCAATAATTGAATTGTATGCATTTTTATGATTAAATTTAATAAATGTAACATTTATGCAAAAACTATGATAATTAAAATATTCATTGGTATTTAAAAAAAAACCCCAAATGACTACTTATGCCAACCAGAACTTCTTTAGGGTTTCGTTTATTCATCTATTCTTTGGCATGCTGGTTCTCATAACGCCTTCTTCGGACCTTCTCTTTGTCCGACAAATTCCTGAGATATTGGGCTAGCGCCTTGTGTTTCGCCCTCACACCATGCTTGATTTGGTATCCTTTGGCAACTCCTTCGGCGTGCTCAAGAATACTAACGAAAGCCGGTTCCAGATATTTGCCACAGAACGCGCATCGATACGCCATACGCTTAAGCACGTTGCACTGTCCATTCTGCAATTCTTCAAGGGTTTTCTGAGTGTGTGCATCCATCTCTCCTTCGGAAATGTCCGCATAATCATGAGAATAAGGCTGTAAGTTTAAATTATGTATGATATAAGCTGCACCATTGTTTACAGTACCTAATATTCCCTAAGTTTCATACTGTAGTGCCTATAAATTATTTTTAAAGTAAATATTTATTAACTTTGAAAATTTAAGGAGAAAAAAGCAATATCAAATCCATATGAAAGCATAAATCATATGATGTACTTTAAAAAAATTGTCAATAAACATGCACAACCTTTATGATGTCTGAATTTGGGCATAAAACCAAAACGCACTAAATTGTGGAGTGGATGAACCATTAATTTATAAAAGATTGATTGAATAAATAATGATCATTACGTACTGATGATCAACATTATATTTAGAGCTAGATTCCATTATGCCAATTCAACAATGTATTGATGGTTTAATGATTAACCTCTAACCTTAAACTTGAAGACAAATCTAGGGTTAAAAAATTAAAATTACCATGACGGAATTCTAGTCCATGCCGTGCATGTGCTGCTGCTTGTGATCGACGATGGAGTACTGCACCTCGTTGATACGATGCTTCTCTGGGTCGGACACCGAGTAGTCCTAAGCTTTCTGTGGGGATCCTAATCCATGCAATGGACGACGACGTCGGTGGTTAGCCCCGCAAGTCCACGATCTGTCACGACGCCGTCCATGACAGGCCCCTCACGTCCATGGCCACGATCTGTCACGATGGCCAATCGACCTCCACGAGTGGATTTCATATCCGGCGGCAGGGAGGCGGGCGTGTGAGCAGCGACGATGGTTTTAGAGCGTAACCTAGGGGGAGAGATGCGGTGAGTAATTGGTAGTTACCTACTATAGCGGAAATACTTATGAGAAAAATTGATTGGTTGGCGTTGGGCACCTTCAATGAAGGGGTGCTTATTTAGGCGCTTAATTAGGATCCTGGAAAAAAATCACAAACATAGGCGCTTGGGGTAGGAGCTAGGAACTGGATTTTGTACATCTACGTGATGCAATCCAAAGATCGTGTCCGGGGTGGATGGGTTGGGGATTGGAAATTGTGTACATAAACCCTAATTCTCAAGACTTGTGAAAACATCAGATCAAATTGTCATCAAGTGATCTAGTATTACTTGGATCAAGACTTTGTGATCATCATGTAGCCAGGCCACAAACACGATGGTTCTAGTATTACTTGGATCAACACCTTAGGCAGCAAACTAGTGCATTTCATTTTTGAGTCACCATCTTCCTTCTTGAAAACGACATGTACACACTCATCATGTATACCATAACACATCGAAATCTGTTAACGAGCGCTCACAAGCTTAACTAGCTTCAAACGAACCTAGCCAATCAGGGTTTTATGCTACTTAATCTAAATGAGTTGATGATTAATGAGCACGAGTTTAACAAGCAGAGATGCCAAGCCACACACCAATTAGCATAGTTCTACCTTAGTTCAATGCTTCCATATATACAAAAGCAAGCACCACTTAGTAGTACTGGTGCACATAGTTCGACCATAAACGTTCACCAACAAAGTATAGCATAGGGTAGAACTTAGCATTGTTAAAACCAAAAGAGCATCAGTTCTAGCTGCGAGGGTGCGCACTTCCCTAAAGCCTCAAAGAAGCCTCATCAAGTAGTCGGCATACGCGGCGTGCTTCACCCTGAAAGCGTAGACATTCTTGGTGCTGCCTTGGGATGTTCCGACTGCATGGTTGATGGTACTCGACAGGTCGCCTTTCATCACCTTGCTGCAGTAAGGGCATCCTTAGCCCTTTCCGAATCTAGGCCTCACAGCTTTCTCGAGCTCACCACTGTCCAGCTGCCTCACCTTCTGCCTCCTGAAGATCCTCTGGGTTTCTGGGTCGCTGTCAACATCGTCACTTAGGACCTACATTTAGTACAAAATGTTGCCTAAGTATATTTAATATGATAATTTAGCAGGCACATAGTCTATGAAACATAATGTAATTGATGACAGCGTAAAATATCTTCAAATGATGTTGAAAAAATAAATGCATAACTTATTAGTTGCTACATAAGCAACTAAATGGGATAGTAGCATATAGTAAAAAAATGAAGGATCAACCATACATGTCGAAGAGAGCACTAGCATTGCCACACATTTTTCCCAAGCTTGCCTAAGGTTAGTTCATCAAAATGAGAGCCACAAGTTGGCAAGCCTAAGGGAACCTTGCCACACTTTTTGTGTGTATGCCATGTGGGACCCAAGTGTGGCTTACCTAAGGTGTGGCTGGAACCAAACACTCACTTAAGTTGGTCAAACTTGCCTAACCTTAGGTATGGCAATCTTTCGCAAAGTTAGTCACAGACCAAACAGCCCTTTAGTGCAACAAAATTCACTTGTTACGTAAAAATGCATGAACTGATGATGTAACATGGCAGAGCAGCATACAGATGTACTAATGCAAAAAAAAAGACTTATAACTTACATTCATGACTAGATAAAATAGCTCGTGAGCTGTATCTATTTAGGGTTAGAATTTTGTGTGCTTATGATGATGGATATTGAAAGTCCCCATGTTATCGTCGTGGAAGTTTCCCCTGTTGATCGATACCCCACCCATCAATGTTCCTGAACCATTCAACGTTCTAGGTAAAGTAGTTAATTATTATGAATTCTGACAATAAGTGATCCCAAATGTTGTACTTACAAAAAAGGGTTTTTATCATTTATGCCACCAGTTGTGTCCCACAACTAAGTATCACCACTAGGAATTTCTACTGCTAAGAAAAGCCATCGCTTCGTTAGACACATGCTCAAAAATGCCATTGCGCATCATTATTGTGATATCAAATCTATCTTGACATGTCATAATGGCATCAATACCTATGGAACAACATGCCAGCTCTCCCTCTATCTCACCACAATAAAGTGTGAGCCCACTTGATCCCAACAGCGTTCTTATTTTCCTATAAAATTATTCGCTTACTTACTCCTCACAAGTGGGGCCACATTTATCATTGTGAGATAGAGAGAACTGAAATGTAGGCCTGGGCTTTTTTTTGTCATATTGGATGGTCAACAAGTTTTACATGAAAATAACAATGTCTAATGGCATTATTAAGCAAACATCTAACGGAACGATGGCATTTTTTATACATCTAATGGCATTTTTGAGTAAGCATCTCACGAACCGATGGCATTTTTGAGCGGCTGTAACTTCTAAGGGAAAAACTGAGTAGTGGGATACAACTGGTGGCATAAATGATAAAAACCCTACAAAAGAACTAATTAAAACAACTCAAGTAAAACATTGATGATATCCAATTTCTTTCTAAAATAGCCATTGCTTAGAGATAATCAATGTTTAAAATCACTGCCACAACCACTTATGGAACATTTAAACCAAAGATTGATCATGTGCAACCAAACATGTACTCAACATTTTAATACCTTATTTGCATTGTACTGACCAGGGAAAACCTAGCATATTACAAAATAAATAAATAAATAAATAAAGGGGATAGATGACTAACCTCTTCTTCGTTCTCGTCGGCGACGACGACAGGTGGGGGCAGGGGAGGCAACAACTGCGGCAGACGAACACCCGGCTGAGGCTAAGGAGCCACCACCTGCTCCGACAGAGAAGCCAGAAGAGCTACCTGTTCTGGATTATTAGCAGAATAATTTATATAGGTCAAAAACTGACATATACATGCCTCAATAAATGTAATCTAGCTACACAGCTGCGGATCCAGGATTTCATACTTGGGTGTTCAAAAATTTATATTGCAAACTAAAACCACAACAATATTTTCCAAATGGAGTAATATCTAAAAGTTTCATGTGAAAAGATTCTTTGTCCATCGTAATGACAGTACTGACATGAATGACAGAAAATGAAGATTATTTACTTCATGACCATAGAATATGACATTTTCATAAACATATACATGAATGACAGAAAATGAAGATTATCCTTAAGCTGCAAAAAATATTTTCACAATCACCTACGTAGGCAATTCAGTTCCAAGGTCAAGCTACGTATTTGTATTAACGTATTTGTATTAGCACAGTCACCAAACCTAGGTGGATTTATTAGCAGAATAATTTATCTTGATAACAATATTGCCTATACAGGGCTCAACACATGTAACCTAGCTAGTTACCTAACACATCTACAGAATATTCATATGGAATCCATCGATGAAAGATAAAAAGAAACCCTGGCCCTCCCCAAAAATTGACAAAAGGACTGACCAGAGGACACCTAGGATTTTACAAAAAATTAAAGGAGATAGATGACTAACATCTTCTTTGTTGACATCACCGAAGACCACAGGCTCGGGCACAGGAGGCGTCACCCGCGGCAGAGGAGACACCTGCTTCGTCTGAGGAGCCAGAGCAGCTACCTGGTCCCACATAATAGTAGAGTATTTTATATAGATAAAAAAATGTCATATACATGCCTAAACTAATGCAACCTAGCAACACAGCTTCAGATCCAGGATTTCAAAGTTGGGTGTTCAAAAATTTATATTGCAAACCAAAACCACAACAATATTTTTCAAACGGCTGAGATCAAGTTGGCTTTTGAGTCCAGAAGGCATTCTTACGCCTCATACATTACTCAAGAAATTAAAGAGTTAGGAGTAATATCTAAAATGTTCATGTGAAAATATTATTTTTCCATCATCCTGACAGTACACACATGAATGACAGAAAATGAAGATTATTTAGTATGGAATTTTCATAAACAAGGCAGGGTGTTGTTATCCTTTACTTGCAGAAAATATTATGCTGAAAATAAGCAACCAAATAATATTTTTCAAGTAGGGATGATAACAAGTCTAAAATATTATAGCCTATGGTAATTGGACTCTAGTAATCAAGCAATTGGTGTTGAGCAAATTGAACGACAAAAAATGTGTCTGCTGGATTAAGCGTGAGAGGCTAGTTTTATACAAATTGACATGAAGTTTAGTGCACAAACTACACCACTTTTAGTCCATTTCGCAATAAAAGAACCATATATAAGAAATTTCGGGCAAAAAATTTCGGGTGGTTGGTAGATCTATCTTAAAATTTGGCATCAACACATTTTGGATGCAGGAGAGCCATGGATCGGAGTGGTTGGTAGATCTAAAAAACAAGATAACCTATACAATGAGGAGCCGACCCCACACCCATGCACCCAGGTGGATCCGCCCTTGAAACCTACCAAACCTAACCAATCTAGGTACGGATTTCATAGATGGAAGAAAAGCAGAAACCCTAGCCATGCACAAAAATAGATAAGGGACTGAACAAGGAAACCTAGGATATTTCCTAAAATAGGACTGACCTCTTCTTCTTCGTCGTCGTTGTCGACGTTGACCATGGGCTACGGCAGAGGAGGCAGATGGCGTGGCAGAGGAGGCAGACGGTGTGGCAGAGGAGTCACCTGCTCTGGCGGAGGAGCCACCTGCTCCGGTGTAGGTGACACCTGCACTTGAGCCTGGACGTGGTCGACGACGTCAAGGCCGCCCTGCTGCCGGCTGGACCCCTCGCCGGCGGGGAGGGGTTTCTCCATGTGCAGCTTCGCCCGGCGCTTGGATGCTTCGTACGCCATGGTGTCGGCCCCGGCGTCAGCCCTCCCTCCCATGGTGCGCTTGGGCATCTCGACGGCGGAGGTGCAGCGGCGGTAAGGGAGTAGCGGCGGGATGGGCAGGCGAGTGGTGAGGCGTGGGAGGAGAAAACCCTCGTATTTGTGGATGGAGAAGAGGACGGGAAGAGGGGGGCGGTGATGAGATAAATGCTAATGGGGAAGCAGAGCGTGCTATGGGGAAGCGGAGCCGCCGATTTATTCCTGGGCAGTCAAAAGGAGTTGTTGCCACGTTCACACCTCCCCGTGCGTTGTTCAGACCACCACGTCTTGGCACGTCAAATCATAACTTCTCACTTCTCACTAAAATGAATAGCCCGATCATGCACAACCATGATTTAGGAGTAATCCAACTTCCCTTCAAAAATTTGTGTAATGCAACTGCTCCCTCATTACACAAAACAAAGTCATACAGTGGGACAACTGAAATTGTAGGCTTGTTTCATCTGCACGTGTCATGTTTTATATTTGTCCTAAAATATGTTGTAAAACTTTACAAACAATGGAATGGCAAATGGATGTGTCAAAACTTCGTCAGCAACCGCGCGGATTTGTCTGCCATATATCCGATGTCCGGTACCGAGGAGGGGAATGTTGATCCATGCAATGCCATGTGTTTCATCTGGACCCGTATCATGCACCCCGAGCCAACCGGGCCAAAACATGCTCCGCTAGCTTTCTCGATCCAAACAACAAGCTAGTGTCCACCATGCGCAGAGATGCTCATGTGGACAGGTTTGCTAGCACTAGTGAATGACGCCGGATCTCGGTGTGCAATATGTGTAGCCGCGTGTCTTTTTGGCATGCCTGCCATACCGAAGGGACTCGTCGAAGGTCCAACGAACCGCGGTGGGGTCAATGTTGGATGTATGGTGTGGGTCAACCTGGCTAACGGTGCATGGTTTGAGTTTAGGTGGCTAGGTTTGCATGGCTGGGGGGCTAGATGGCTAATGACTGTGCATGCGTCATCTGTACATTGTCAAGGTTGAATGGTGGTTGTCTACGTGGCCATGCGTGCATGCATGGTGTGGGTCCAGTTTGCGTGCGGTGCACGAGATGTGCCTTGGTGGATAGGCCCCACAACTTGCGGCACAGAGTTCTGAAGCAGATGAAGGGGCGGGCCCCGGTCTTCGTCCAAAAGCAGGACTTGTTCCCTCTCGATGGCTAGCTCCGGGATGCATTTTGGTCTCGTTTACACACAACCTATGTGAAGGCTTATGCGTGCCGCTCTCGATGTTCGACCACACCCACACCACAAAAGGTCCCAAGAAATTTGGATCCCTCATGAATTTGCACGGATTATAGCAGCGGCAGACGAGACCCGGCATTTTTTGCCCTTAACAATGGCTCTGAGGCAGCCCTGCCAATTGGTCGCACATGGCACATATATGGACTAGAGCTTAGCATGGAACTGTCACCCCCAATCCCTGCTGTGATTTCATGTGGTCGCAGTATAGATCCTGAATTTCCGAGGATAGTGCCCTAGAAATGCGGCAAATGTCCCGAATATGGCAAGCGCGGTCTCCGAGAAAGGCCGGGACCTTGCATGCGCTTTTGAATTGTTCTTCGTTGACCCGAGAGAGAGCATCGATAAAAATGGAGGAACGGGCCCACATTCATTGCACAAATCGGACATGTTACCTCAAGGTAGCTAGATCCAAACCATGCACCCCCGCCGTCTAGACCCACGTGGTGCACCACTTAGACACTAGACCCACATCACTTACGCCGTCCCCCAAGCCAACCATTCCTCGTGTAGACTCATTTGCCGCACCCCGCAAAATAGCTTAGCACAAGACTTCCACCCCGATTTCCACAACATGCACCACTACACGTAAGTGTCCAAAAAATGGACTATCGCATTAGCAACATTTTTTTTTGCCAAAACAAGTAAGTTGTTTTTAAATTGCTTGAAAATAGCAAGGTTTCTGTTAAATTATAATTTTATTAATTACACATTATAACGTGCATTTTTTTGTCCCTCAAAAAGGGGTGCATTCCTTTTTTGTAAACCCACAAAATTACTTCCTTTCCCTCGAAAAAAGAATCCTTCTTCACCCTCTCACGATTACGTTCACGGTGGCCTCGCCCTATAATCTAGGAGTGGTCGATCCAAACTCCCCACAGGGGACAACTTCCACGCACTATCTATCTTTGTTGGTTGCAACCATCTCGCCATCACGGTTTTTTATGGGAAAATCACATTCTTTTGTTTTTCCTTCCAAAGATATGTGGCGAAAAAACATGGAACAAAAATTGTAGAAGGCATGGTGGGATACGTGCACATGTTGTCTTTTTGTACTACAAGTGCACTTGTTGGCAAGTTGCATGTGCACGTGTCATGTTTCATTTTTTTATTGAAAATTATGTTGTACACCTTTACATAGACGCTTGAATTATTGTTTTCATATGTTAATAATTCCTAAATATTGAAATTCAGCATGCACATAACACATGGCTTCCAAGCTTCGTCAGCGACCACTTGGATTCGTCTGGTATATGCCCGTTGTCTGGTATTGGGTAGGGGAATGTGGATCCATGTGATGCCATGCGTTTCATCTGGACCCATGTCATGCACCCCCAGCCAATCGGGCCGACATCATGTGCCGCTAGGCTTCTCGATCCTAACCATGCGCTAGTGTACACCATGGGTGGAGATGCTCAGGTGCACAGGTTTGTTGGCACTAGTGAATGACGTCGTATCTTGGTGTGCAATATGTGTAGTCGCGTGTTGCTTTGACATACCTGGCATGCCGAGGGAAGGGACTCGTGTCAGAGGTCCAACGAACCGAGGTGGGGTCAATAATGGATGGATGGTGTGGGTGAACCTCGCAAACGGTGCACGGTTTGAGTGAACCTGGCTAGGTGTGCATGGCTGGGGGCTAGATGGCTAATGAGTGCGCATGCGTCTTGTGTATTGTCAAGGTTGATCGGTGAGTGTCTACTTGGCCACGCGTGCATGCATGGTGCGGGTCTAGTTGGCGTGCGGCACACGGGACGAGCCTTGGTTGCTAGGGTCCACATCTTGCGGCACAAAGTTCTGAAGCAGATGAAGGGGCAGGCCCCACACACCGTTCATAGGCCAGACTCGTTTCCTCTCAATGGACAATGGCTCTGAGGCAGCCCTTCTCTTTGGTGGCACATGGCCCATATATATGGACCAAAGAACTTAGCATGTGATTGTTACCCCATTCCCTACTATGATTTCATGTGGCCGCGGTATAGATCGTGAATTCCCGATGATACTACACTAGAAATGCGGCAACTGTCCCGAATATGGCACGCGGGACCCAAGAAAGACCGGGACCTAGCATGCGCGTTTGGATTGTTCTCCATTGACCCGAGAGAAAGCACCGATGAAAACGGAGGAAGGGGCCCGCACTCAGTGCGCAAACCGGATGCGTTACCTCAAGGTAGCTAGATCCAAACCATGCACCCCCGCCGTCTAGACTCACGTGGCGCACCACTTACGCAGTAGACCCACACCACTTACACCGGCCCCAAGCCAAGCATTCCCCCCGGGTAGACTCATATGTCACACCCCACAAAATAGAACTAGCACAAGACTTTCATCCCGATTCACCAGGTTACTACCTTATGCACCCCTAGCCAGCATGATACACTGCATGCACCTAGAGCCACCTGGGCCCATAGCATGCACCACTACACGTACGTGACCACAAAATGAACTAACCCATAATCATTTTTTTTGCCAAAACAATTTAGTTATATTTATAATGGCTTGAAAATAGCAAGGTTTCTGTTAAATAATAATTTCCTTAATTACAGTAAGATCCATTTTGTAACCACACAAATTTCCTACCTTCCCTCAAAAATAGAATTCTTCTCTCATGATCATGATGGCCTCACCCTATAATCTAGGAGTCGATCCAATCACCCCACGGGGGCCAAGTTGCACGCAGTAGATATTTTTGGTTGGTTGCAAATTTCTCTCCAAAACGGTTTATTATGAGAAAATCACCTTATATTTTTTTTACTTCCAAAGACATGTGGCGACAAAAGCATGGAACAAAATCGTAGGAGGTACGGTTGGATACGTGCACATGCTGTCTTTTTCTACTACAACTGGGCTTGTTGGCAAATTGCATGTGCACGTGTCATGTCTCAATTTATCTTAAAAATTATGTTGTACACATTTACATAGGTGATCGAATTGTTGTTTTCATATGTTAATAATCCCTAAATATTGACCACGTGACACATGTTGTAAGCAATCCAAACAATTCAAAAAAATCCCTAAATATTGAATTTAAGCATGCACCTAGAAATTATCAGTCATAGAACCAACATCTCTTTCGTAGAGATTAAGGTACTTCCACATTAAATCTAATACAATAAATTCAAAGGATCAACTTAATACATTAACAACACATAAGGATGTAGCCCAGGAATCCAACGAGTAGAGAGAAAAGGAGGAACAAAAGCTGGAAGAAGAAGGATCAGCTAGCAGCAGCGCCATCAGCCTCCTAGCCTCACAACTCCAGGTCTCCAGCCTTTTGAACTCCAGTTTTTTTTCCTGCGAAACACGAATGGCAAAGTTGCTGTTACAGGTTAGGACTTAGTGAAAATTATAGTTATGATGAAATAGTTATAATGACAAACAGTGTTGACATGATGGTTACAACAAGCAAACAAAACCAAGCTCACAAGTGCAACTTACTTTTAACATCAAACAATTATATTAACATGGCCACTTTAGAGCAAGATTTTACCATGCAACATAAACTTGTCATAGCAACAAAAGGCATGGCATGAAAGTATCGACAACATAATGCAAATAATTTTTAGGAAGCATGGCCATAGGAGTTATATTTTTAGTGGCAACCTTCAAGCAAAGTTGCATAGTTTTATAACAGAAAGGGCTGCAGTTATTGGTAGAGGCACACTGAGGTTGGCTAGCCATCGAGGATGACCAGTGGGCCAGGGGTCACATGACTGGGAGCATTTGTGTGTGTGTGACTGCCGTGGGACCCGGATGTTAGTGGCTTACTTTGAAAACAAAAGGGGGGTTTATAGTTTAGTGGGAACCATCAAGCAAATTCGCAAAGTTTTATAGCTCACAGATTTATACTTGCTGAGATGCACATAGTAAAATGATGGCATGTTGGAGGCAATAAATAAATATGCAACATGGCTTGTCATGGCATCTAATTGCACAGAATGCTAGTACAAATCATGGAGAACAAGACATACAACATGAGCATCTCCATAAGAGCTGGTAGCTCTACCAAAAAGCAATCAACAACTCAATAAAAGGTTCAAATATAGTATCAAGCACTTAATAATAGAAAGACACATAACAAATTTTTGGAGTAGAAGTGCAGGTGAACATCAAATACTACCACTACAACAATACAAATTTAGCCTAGGGTTCATATACATCATAATCCAGCCCCCAAAAGCATGTACTCAATCACTACCACCACAACTGTAAGCACGAGCAGTAGGAAGATTAGGAGTGGGGAAGCTTACTCTAAACAACGGTACCACCGCCATTCAGACGAGGGGAGCGGCGAGGGAAGCATGGAGAACGGCAGGGAAGCGATGTCGCGACCACTGTCATCCTCCTCTTGTGCTTCGGAGTCATGTCTGACTCGGTTGGAGGCTCCACAATCTGGAACGGCACCTCGTGCACCGTGGGTTCCTAATCTAGTGGATGCTCTACCCTGGATCTGAACGCCCACCACCTGCGCCTGTCCCACGGGCTGGACGAATTGGCCTGCTCCATCGCCCACAGGAGGATCTCGATGTCGTGCCTTGGTTGTGCGGGCTGGGGGAAAAGCTTTTTCTTCTCCCTGGATGTCATTTCCCTCAAAGTGTCCATTGCCATCTAGTTCAACTGCCTTATGTTGTTAAACCAAGAACAGATCTCCATCAACCTGGCCATCTTGACCTGGTCGCCGCCGGCTATCTCCACGAAGTTGGCGTTCTCGCCGCCGGCGATCTGCTCCTCCATCGAGGTTCTTGCGTGGATGGAAGAAGGGGGTGGTATGTGGAAGAGGAGACGAGCAAAGTGGCGGCCGTGAGAAGGAGGAGAAGGAGAGAGAGGAGATGTCACGGTTGTAATGGCGATGGGTGAGGGGAAGAACGATGGCGCCGGCGGTTCTACATCGGATGAGAGGGGCGGCGAGTGATTGTTTTCTTCCTATGACTTTTTTCGAGACAATTTTTTTCCTATGACTAAAATGCCATAGATTAAAACGGTTCCAAAAAGCCCAACCACTGTAAAACTTTGTATAATAAATATGAATTAATAGTATGCTTACAACTTAAATAACACCAAGACAAACATACATAGATAGATTTTTTAGCTAAAAAAGATGGATAGATAGATAGACAGATAGATAGATAGCCGCCGCTTCTCCACCAGGCTCCTCCTTGCTCCTCCTCCGGGCGCCCTTCACTGCTCCTCCACGGTGTTGTTGATGGGGTACGGCAGAGTGTGCATGCGTTCGTCGGTGGGGAAGACGTTGTCGTAGTCCGTGAAGATGTTATGGGTGGTGAAAGCTATGAACTCGCAGCCACACCAGAACACGCGGCCGAGGAGGTAGAATGCGTCGAAGGGGTTGGTGAAGTGGGCAAGGATAGCAACCACAACCCCGTTGTGGATGACCTCCTCGACTCGGTACATCCTTGGAAATCCCCGAGGGAGGTGCCCATAGCCGGCCCCAAAAAAGAAGTCGGTGAACCCCCTTGCGCCCCTCCACCTTGACATCGCCCACACATGAAGGGTGCTCTCGACGTACACCCCAGCGGGGTAGAGCATCTTCGGCACGGTGGGGGGGGGGGAAGCGGTAGTTTGGCCCAGTGTACTGTATGGCTACGGTGGGCTGGTTCTTGGGGCTGTTTGTGGTGAAGAAGAAGAAGAAGGGCAGGCGCAAAATGCAGGTGGGAGAGTATGGGAGATGGATGAAGGGTGTGAGAGGAAGAGGAACATGATAGGTGGCTTAAATAGCCACCATGGCAGTAATGGGGTCAAATGTGAACAAATTTTCCACCCACCGCGGCATCGGGAGTGTACACGCGTGGGAAACTATAGTGTGAATCAAAACGCGAAGTTTAAGTACTGCCCTATGTGCCGTCGGTCGGGTCAACCGGGGACGGCTCTGCGGCGCGTGCTCCTTCGCGTATGTGCATGCATGCAACATAGGCTGAAGCGGACGCATGCATGCAACCGCATGCAACGTAGGCTCGCTCGGGCGCATGCAACGACGGCGGACATTGCTCGGTCCAACGGGTGGGCTTATTTACACAGCCCAACGACACGCATGCATGGCAGCCCACCCTCGAGCGCAGAAAAAAAACAGGCGCAGAAAAAAAACGTAAGTCTTATATGATTTATCGACGCGAAAGCCCTAGATAATCCTTACAACGTCAAAAAGCTACGAAACTTGGCAATGATGCTAGTCATGTTGGTACAAGGTTGTTGGTCCATTTCAAGGATGTCGACAAAAACATGCTTCGAGATGGACCCTTACCGTCCCGAAAGGCCTCTCATGAAGCAGGTTCAGAATGACACCGAATTTTGCCAGGATGTAAGTCCAATGAGATCAACACTTGTTCATGTTGGTTGATGTGGCACTGACCTTCGAAGGAGATAAAGATTGATACTTTCCATGTGGGCCCATATTTTTTTACATTTGGTGTCGATAGAACACAAAAAACAAACATGACTATATGCTTTTAGGTTTTCACCCTCCCCAATTTGTTGGCCAACTCAGCAGGTTTTGCCTTAAGATGCCACCTCTTTCTGTAAGCTGCAATTGCTATGGTTTTGGAATGCTGGTTCTCTTTCCTGCAAAACGGGCATTTATAGCGACCGTTATGCCGGTACACAATCTTTGCAGCCATGAGCCACTTGAAGATTTTATTTCTGAAAGCTTCCCTCAGCTGTAGGTAGTTCTCCCATTCTTCCAAATCCGCAATCTGGTATTAGAAGAAAAAAATCTCATGCCAGCGAATTGTACATTATATCAAAGGCAGGCATAAATGGATTGTTTTTTCTTTGTATTGGTTTCCTAAAACTTTGGTTATATGAAAGATAGGCGTAAAATGGAATACAAATGATCCATTCATCTAAATTTGCAAACCTAGGACTGATAACCGTACGATTAATAAAAAAAGGCGAACAGTACGATTGTCTATACAAATAGCGAGGAATAACAAGAGAGCAATTTCTAGGGTTAACCTCGAGAAGGCTAATTCTAGGGTTAATATCTGCAGACACTAACCGATTCGTTGTCGTTGGTGCTGTGTTGGACCAGTTGCGGCTGTGAATCGGCGGCGATGACGTCCTTGTTGACCAGTTCCTTCATGGGATCCACATCCGCCGCACGGAGCGCACCAGCCACGCCCCCTCCCCCGGTTGGTAGGATCATCCTCGCCGGCAAGAATGTGGGCTTTTTGGCAGTGGCGAGTAGTGGGCAGCGACAAAGACGTGGGTGGATAGGCAGAGGCGATAAAACGCTGGAGGTGGGAGCGAGATTTGGGGAGTGAAAATTCATTTTGTTTGGGAGAGAGAGGTCAAGGCCGCGCACAATTTGTCACTTTTGAAATTTAGGTAGAAACATGCACGTATACGGCATCGTGCACACCCAGCGATTTGCCCGAACGAACCAATCAACCAACCAAGAAAAATAAAAATTGCACAATGTCGGTCCACAAACGTGGCAACATAAACCGAACACCAAAATAGTATGTTAAAAAAATAGCAAAATAGGAGGGACATTTTTTTTGTTTTGCGCAGTACTACTAAATACTAGAAGGGAGATCTACTGAAAAAAATACTACTAGAAGGGACAGTTGGCACATTTAATTTCACATGGCATCTAGCTTTTTTCTTCATCGCTAGCTATGTTGTACCGATTAGGTAAAATGAATAGAAAATTATAAAACCCTAGCTATTGTCAAGGTTTATCGGTGTGTGTCTAGGTGGCCAAGTGTGCTTGCACGGTGTGGGTCCAGGTGAGTGTGATGCACGGGACGGGCCTTTGTGGTTAGGGCCCACATGAAGCGGCACCAAATTTTGAGGAAATTGAAGGAACGAGCCCCACACACCGTCTGCATGCCGGACTTGTTCCCTCCCATTGGCTAGATCCAACATGCGATATGGCCTCGTTTACACTTACCCCGCGTGAGGGTTTATGCATGCCCCTCTCGGTGTTTGACCATACCCTTCATGGGTCATATGATGAGACCATGCCAGGCCCCGTGATGCACCACCTAGGCACAAACCGGACGCATTACCTCTTGGTAGCTAGATCCAAACCATTCACCCCCGCTGTTTAGACCCAAGTGGAGTAGCACCTAGACACATGACCCGCGACACTTGTGCCAGCCCTCGAAGCATGCATTCCCGCCGTGTAGACTCATATGTGGCCATGTGTGCATGCATGTTGTGGTTCCAACTGAGTGTGAAGCATGGGACGGACCTTGGTTACTAGGTCTAACATCACGCGGTAACGAGATTTGAGGCAAATGAAGGAACGGGCCCCGCCCTCCCTTCACAGGACGGACGCATTCCCACTCTGTGGCTTGATCCAGCATGGGATATGGCCCGAGGTGCCCACAGCCTACATGAGGGCCTACGCATGCCGCTCTCGATGTTTTACCACACCCTCTAGGGGTCGTATGATTACACTTGCGCTAGGTCCCGTGAATTTTCGGCCCCTCAATAATTTGCATGGATTATAACGGCAGCTGATGAGCATTATAGCCTAGAGAACGACGTCGAGGCCACCCCTCCCTTTGGTAGCATATGGTGCATATATGGACCAAAGAGCTTAACATGGGGCTTTCATCCCAATCCTTGCTATGATTTCATGTGGCTGCCGTAGATCTTGAACTTTCGATGTTGCAACCCTAGAAATGCGGTAAATGTCCCGAATATGGGAGGGAGGGGAGAAAGGCCACGCAATAAACTATCCCCATAATTTTATGTTTGTTTTATCTGGCAAGACAAACAAGTTTTTTAAAAGAAGGATTTTTAGCATGTTTTAATAAGGATTTTATAATTTCACATTATAAGGTGCTTATTTTTTCCTAAAACAAAGGTGTTGTAAACGCACAAAGCTCCACATTGAGCCTCTCACCATCACGTTCACGTTGAACTCACCCTAAAATGAAGGAGAGGTAGATCGAATCTCCCCACTGAGGGCAACCTCCACCTAGTAGCTAAATATGGTTACTTGAGAATTTCTCCCCAAGTCGTTTTTTGAGGAAAAATCACATTCTTTTTTTTCCTCCAATATTGTGGCGAAATACATGGAAGAAAAATCGTGGGAGGCACCATGGAATGAGTGCACCTGTTTTCCCCTCCAAAAGTGCACTAGTTGCCATATTGCATGTGAACGTGTCACCTGTACAAACAATTGAATTGTCGTTTTTATTTTGTTAACAATTCCTAAATATTGAATTTCAGCATGCACCTACCCCATGTCAGTTAGGTCAAATTTGTTTTATCCAAGCTCCGCCAGCGACCGTGCAGATTCTTGTACGATGCACGTGCTGCTCCGGGCCTCTGGCGTTCGGTACCGGACGGGGGAATCTAGATGTGATGCAATACAATTCATGTTGACCCATATCATGCACCCTTAGCCAACCAGGCCGACAACATGCACCGCTAGCCACCTCGATCTAGACCATGCGGTAGTGTCCATGATGGGCAAAGATGCTCGGTTGGACATGTTTGCTGGCACTAGTGCATGATGCCCAATCTCGGTGTGCAATACGGGTAGCCGTGTGTCGCTTTGACAAGCTTGGCTTACGGAGGGAGGGACTCATTGGAGAACTAACGAACCGAGGTGGGGTCAAGGCTGGATGGATGGTGTGGGTCAACTTTGCTAAAGGCGAACGGCTTGAGGCCATTTGAACAATGTATGCCATGGCTATGGTCATGAGCTACCTCACTTGCCTTACCACGAAATTTTTCACAAGGGGACAGTGTAAACCTAATTTTTTTTGGATTTTTGGATATCCTGTTTGTTACATTTATGGCACAGTGTACAACAAATTTGGGGTTACTTTGGAGATGGTCAAAAAAATCACTTCATTACAGACGGACTGTTTGGTCTCACTTAAGCAAGTTTTTCTAAGAAGGTGGTTTTTTTGACCAAATCCAAATCACCTGAAATTTTGTACACATGATCTTTTCATAAACAAAGACAGAATTTGAAAGTTTTCCATTTTTTTAGAATTTTATATAATTTATAGTGGCTCAGTGAAACTCAGGTACATACCTCTGGCTTTACCTTAAGGGGAAAGTGTAAACTTCATTATTGCTGAATTTTCTTTTATAATCATGTTTATTACATGGATGTGACTGTGTAATTTTTTTTTTGGTGATTTGGAAAAGAAAAAGCCCACCTTCTAATAGGAGATATCAAACCCCACGACCTACATACGACTAGAAACCCAACCATATGGGCCAGGATGCAGGCCCGTGGGATGTTGATTTCTCTTGCTAGTAGGCCCCACAGGGCATACATCAGAAGTGGGACTAAACTCCCACCACCCATCAGTTGCACCCAGTGCATCTCAGCGTTGGGCCAAATTTTGTTGGGCTGTCCCAGGCGAACCTCACGCGTGTGCTGGACCATGCGTCCCTGTAGATGGTTGGGCTGGCCCATCATGTATGCATATCCTTTTTATTTTTTGTTTTTCACATATTCTCTTTCATTTGTTATTATACAGTTGTAAAACAAAGATTGTTGTAAACACACAAAACTCCTTCTTCAGCCTCTCACCATCACGTTCACGTTGAACTCAACCTAAAATCATGGAGAGGTAGATCGAATCTCCCCACGGGGGACAACCTCCACGGAGTAGCTAAATATGGTTACTTCATATTTTCTTCCCAAGTCATTTTTTGAGGGGAAAATACATTTTTCTTTTTTCCTCCAATATTTGTGGCGAAATACATGGAACAAAAATCGTGGGAGGCACGGGGCTACATGTTTCCCCCCTCCGAAAGTGCATTTGTTGCCAAAATGCATGTGAACGTGTCATATTCCACATTATCCTTAAAACATGTTGTACATCTGTACAAACAATTGAATTATTGTTTTTATTTTGTTATCAATTTTTAAATCTTGAATTTAAGCATGCACCTATCCCATGGCGTCTCATCCAAGCTCCCACATCAATCGCATAGATTCTTCTACCATGCGCGTGTGCTGCTTCGGCGTCGGGTACAAGAGAGGGGAATCTTGATCCGATGCAATGCGATTCATGTCTACCCATAGCATGCACCGCTAGGCAACCGGGTCGACAACATGCACCACTAGCCGCCTTGATCCAGAGCATGGGCAAAGGTGCTCAGCTGGACATGTTTGTTGGCGCTAGTGCATGATGCGCCAATCTCGATGTGCAAGACATGTAGCCGTGTGTTGTTTTAACATGCTTGGCATACCGAGGGAAGGGACTTGTAGGAGATCCAACGAACCGAGGTGGGGTCAAGGATGGATGTATGGTGTGGGTTAACTTGGCTAAAGGTTTACGGTGGGTGTCTATGTGGCCAAGTGTGCATGCATGGTGTGAATCCAGCTGTTTGTGATGCATTGGACGGGCCTTTTTGATAGGGCCCACATGACGCGGCACCAAATTTTGAAGAAAATGAAGGAACGGGCCCTGCACTCCGTCAGCATGCCGAACTCGTTCCCTCCATTGGCTAGATCCAGCATGCGATATGGCATCGTTTCCACATAGCCCGCGTTAGGCCTTATGTGTGCCGCTCTCGGTGTTTGACCACACCCTTCATGGGTCATACTATGAGACCACGCCAGGCCCTGTGAACCACCGCCTAGGCACAAACCGGACGCGTTACCCATTGGTAGCTAGATCCAAACCATATGCACCCCCGCCGTCTAGACCCACATGTGGAGCATCACGTAGACGTTTAGAGACTCATACGTTGACATGCATCCTCTTGGTAGACGTTTAGACTCATGTGTTACCTCTTGGTAGCTAGATCCAAAATGGACTCACACCACTTACGCCGGTCCCTGAACGATGCATCCCCGCCGTTCAGACTCATATGTGGACATGTGTGCATGCATGTTGTGGGTCCAGTTGAGTGTGATGCACGAGACAGGCCTTGGTTACTAGGTCTAACATAACGTGGCATCGAGATTTGAGGCAAATGAAGGAATGTGCCCCGCACTCCTTTCACAGGCCAGACACATTCTCTCTCAATGGCTTGATCCGACATGCGATATGGCCCCGTTTGCACATAAACTATGTGAGGGCTGATGCATGTTGCTCTTGATGTTTTACCACACCCTCTAGGGGTTGTATGATGACACCACGCCAGGTCCCATGAATTTTTAGCCCCTCACAAATTTGCGTTGATTATAACGACAGCAGACGGGCATCATAGCCCTAGATTGCTTGCGTCCAGGCCACGCCTCCCGTTGGTAACATATAGCACATATATGGACCAAAGAGCTTAACATGGGGCACTCATCCCATTCCCTGCTATTATTTCATGTGGTCGCGTAAGATCTTGAACTTTCGAGGTTACAACCATAGAAATGCGGTAAATGGCCCGAATATGCGAGGGAGGGAGGGGGGTGGGGGCGAGAAAGGCCACTCAATTACCTACCCCCATTATTGAAGTTTGTTTTATCTGGAAAGAAATAATTTTTTAAAATAAGGAATTTTTAGCACTTATTAATAACAATTTTATAATTTGACATTGTAAGGTGCATTTGTTTCTCTCTAAAACAAAGGTGTTGTAAACGCGCAAAACTCCTCCTTGAGCCTCTCACCATCACATTCACGTTGAACTCACCCAAAAAGGATTTCCCTATTTTTTACGAGTTTCCTTTGTTTTTGTTTTTTAGACAAAAGGATTTTCCTTTGGGTTTTTTTATTAGTAACACATGGTTTTACTTTGTGACAGGTAAGCGGCCTGTGGGCCTGTTTGGTTGTTTCTTTACGAACTGGATCCACGGGCTGTTATTTTCTGTGCTTGACACGGATAGAGTCTGTGTCATCACCCCCATCGCCCACACACCCCCGCCCCCTCATTCCCACCCACCCCACAAACCACCCCGCCGCGACCCCGCCGCCTACTCGCCTGGCCGCTCTCGACAGTTGGAGCAGAAGAGCACGAAGTGAGATTGGGAGGCCTCCAGCAAGCACCTAGCGACTACCGGTGACTACATGAAGTGAGAACCCTAACTTGTAATCTTCGACTTCTTTGTTCCTTGTTGTGTTGCCGTTTCGGGAGTTGGATATGGTTTTCAAAGTTGGAGATTAAATAGTTAGGATTTTCAATCGGAGGATAGATGGAAGGCGATGCAGAGATTGAAGGAAGTTTTCTACATTGATAGCTTGCTCGGTATTTTTTTCCTAGGGTTTCGGTATTCCAGCGTAGCACAATAGTAGCAAATATCATCAAACAATTCTTTAAAAACTTAGAAAATTTTGGCATTGTGTAGTGGCGAATCCAGGAAGAAACCGGAGGGTGGGCCCAAAACTTATAAGCTGGGCTAGTGGATTAAATTCATTTTTAGGCCGAAATTAGGTTGGGTTTAGTAAGGCAGCCATTAACTTGTAGTCCTAGATTGCAAGTCAACTAAACATTTCTCAGAATAATATTTACTGTAGTCCTAGACCGCAAGTCAACTAAACACTACCTCAGTTGTGCTGCAGAGGAGGAGGGGCCAATGCCACGCGTCGACGCTCGGGGTGAGCCCATGCTGCCGGTCGAGGATCAAGAGAAGGACATGTCTGAACAAGCTATGGTGCGGCGGGCACGCGCTACGTTGCGGGGTTATGAGGAGTGGAGGGCGAGCCACCCGCGCAGTTCAAGTGTATGATTATTGATTACTGATGCAGTACCTTTGTTGATTATACTGTATGATTGTTGCCTAGTGTGTTTACATCCATAAGCCCATTTCTTAAATTCTCATCCTTTGCTTTTCTTCATTTTATTTTGTTTACACAGGTGGTGTGCATAACCTGTCGACAGGACTGCAACAAGCCCGATGCTGATGGGTTGACATTTACCATCAGGCTAGATGGGGACACTTCAGCTGTGGTATAACTAATCATGTCAATTTTGACTTGTATTGTGTTTGTTCCCCTCTAATTTGAAGATTAACAAAATGTAGGAAATAAATAGCAATTTAATTCTACATCTACAGATCGTGCCATGCTACGCATGGCACCAGTTCAGCGCCATCCCAAACAATTCATTGCTTTTTCAAGCGAGAGGGAGCCACACATATGATTTTGGCATGTACAAAGGGAATTCAAGGGCGATCATCGATGGTGAAAACTGGTGCAGGTTTGTTGAAGACTTTGACCTACGAGAAGGCGACCTTGTCTCCTTCGATTTGACTGAAGACATTCTTATGGTGTACTGCTGCAACCTGCCAAGGACATGCGATCAAAACAAAGAGCATAATCCTCTAGAATCAGCTGTCATAACAAAGGGAATTAATCAGACAAAGCAAGAGGAGCTTAACCTACATGACCTTTTGGCGATGAAGAAAGGTTATATAGGTTTATTCTTTGTCTACCGCTTCACCAAGTCGAACATAGCAGGAAAGACGATGGCACTAGTGCAGAATCGGGCTTTAGCGCCGGTTCATAAGGGCCTTTAGTGTCGGTTCTACAACCGGCACTAAAGAGTGGAGACCTAAGGCCCCCCTTTACTACCGATTCAGCACGAACCGGCGCTAAAGTTCCACCACGTGGCACGAGCCAGGCCTGGGTGCTGGTAGACCATTAGTACCGGTTGGTAACACCAACCGTTACTAAATGTTTGGTGGGGTTTTGGTTTTATTTTTTATTTTCCATTAATTTTGTGTTTTCCATTTAATTCTTTTTTGTTTGCTGGTATTTTATGATACTACAAATTGTACATGTTATGCATATACAAAAATAGATTTTCTCGTATGTAGAACCACATATATATATATAAATATATATCATCGAATGTCTCACAACCAACACCATTAATTATTCACACATACACATGTATATATATATATAAATATAATTTCTCCTACATGTTGCCTTGGTGCCTTCAGAGCACGATGACAAGTGGTTCATGGGGGCGATAGCGGGTAATAGTATTCTCCTTTGGAATCTATGACCTGGTCGAGCAAAAATCCCGCTATTTCCTCTTGAAGTGCTAGTATGCGGTCCGCTGGTAGGAGCTGCTCCTGCACCTCTTTGAACTGTTAAGAAGGAGATCAATATGCATGTGTATTAGTTGTGTGACTAGATACCGATAATGATGTGAATAGTGTTCTGACGAACGTACCCAGTCCTGTCTTTGAGATCTGCTCCTTTCGGACGCCATCATGCGAATGTTCTCGCAAACGTAGAATGCACACAAATCATTCCTCGACGCTTGCTTTAGGGCCTTTATGAGAATGGAATTGAATCAGATAATGATTAATCAAGCATGATAATTAATTAATGGTATTGAAACATGAATTAAAGAGATTGTAGCTAGCTAGCTAGCTAGTACTACTTAATTACTTACCTTTGGTCGATACCAAAATAGCTTTTTTGCCCATTTTCCTGGAGTCACCTTGATGAACTTTGCCCAAGCCCTACCCGCCGGCAAAGAAAATTAATAAAGGGGTTATTAAATAGTTCATATCAGGAAATGACGAACTAAATAGGCCGAGATATAGTTAATAATGATTGAAATTACCTGTTGACTATCCCCTTCACGATGGTGTAGTCACTTTCTTCTTTAAGTAGTGAGTCCAGTACTTCAACTGTTCCTTTGTCAACTTTAATGTCTAACAAGATCTAGTGGAAACTGCATGCGCATACATTTGCATGTCTTAATTAAGCGGGCATGTGCATAACACTAATCAACTACCGTAAACCCTATACACTTAATTATTAACATCTAGCTAGCTAGTAGCAAAAACAGAATTTGTAGTACAAGACAGTGTGACTCACCGGAAGTTGTAAGGAAGTAGTATATCTTCATTGGTATTGAGGCGCTTGAAGAACTCTAGCATGCTTTCCTCTAAACTTACTCGACAAGTTGGAAGATTCCATGTGTACTCATTAATGGTATTTGGGTCAATGAACCCAATGCCATAGCATCCAGATTTTTTCATTTCCTACATCTTCATCCTGCATATAATACCATAGAAAAGAATATAGTGAGGATAATTACTTGTAATGTAATGATTGATCAAAATGATCACTACAGCTAGCTTGATACTTAAATTACAGAAAGGAATCACTTACAGACAATAGCAACTAACGATAGATTTGACGAGTGCGTCTTGATTGTATAACTGAAATAGTTCTGAATACTCAGCGGACAGAGCTTTCTCATGGAAGTAATGCTCCTCCTTGACATTCACCATGAGGGACTCTCGATAGGAAATCTTGATAATGTTCATGTACCATTGATGCAATTCATACATTCTCATTCGGAGGTTCTTGACATTGTCTGGCTCGTCCAAAGGTTGGCCCCGGACATATTTCCGTTTTATTTCCTCCTCTCTAAGCGGAGACATGGGCTCGATTTTGAGGAGTTGTCCAACAGTGATCTTGAGCATTTCAACCTGCATTATATGCTCCTCCATTATTACCACATCGCCCAGCTGGGGAACGTTAACAGTTTGCCCACAGTAATATTGGGCGCGCGTACTGCTCTCATGTGTTGTTGGCACAACAAGCGGGGGATCGATTGCGCCACCTGTTCTCCCAGATGGGGAACGGTTTTCCCGCATTTTTTGCCAGTTGCTTGTTGGCTCGAGCTTGAGCTCGCTTACTTCTGTAGTCGTGCTGGATGTGCCTTCCTGATTTGGCGCTCATAGTCCGAGTCAACAGGCTTGGGAGCTGGTGGTCTAGCCATACGAATGAAGTGGTCAATCTTTTCCTCAGGCACTTTCTCCCTTGGCGGCGGTGCCGGTTTCGGTCCAAAATGGGCGTCCACTTGGGCCCACTAAGGCTGCGTTTTGCTCCTCGGTCATGTCATAGGGCCTCTGAGGAAGAGGAGCAAGGCTTGGACCATATTTGTATCGCTTGTCTCCGCATGTACTTCCTGTACTACCTCGACTCGTACCGCTACGCACCATAGCTACGGCGTGCCTCTTCTATGATTGCTGAGACGGCGGAGACGGCTGACGTGGCTGAGTTGGAGCAGGAGGAGTGGCCTTACACTGTGCCGGACTTGAAGCAGGAGGTGTGGCCTAACACGCTGTCGGTCTTGAAATAGGAGGAGTGGCCTGACGCTGTGCCGGACTTGAAGCAGGAGTCTGCTCACGCGTTCGGGAACTTGGAGGAGGTGGCGGACTTCAAGGAGGAGTCGGCTCACGCATTCGTGGACTTGGAGGAGCGGGAGTCTGCTGACTCGGTGGCGGACTTCGAGGAGGAGTCGGCAGATGCGGTGTCGGTGGACTTCGAAAGATGATGCAATCCTTTCTCCATAGGATGATACGATGTATGGCCTCTCCCAGTGTGCACTCGTCGTCACCTCCAGGAATGTCAAGTTGTTGCCCCGAATATGGGTCCACCACTTCATCAACCAAGACACGAGCATAGCCCACTGGAATCGGGGGTGCAATGGAAGGTTCCTTCGGGGGTAATTGTAAAAGCAATGGCATCCGCCACCTTCATGGATATGTTCTTCATTTTGGAGTGTAGCTCACAGTTAGTGTTCTCTATGATGTCATCCACATGGTATGTATCCAGCAGTGTGTCGCCCGGGGCGGAACCAACACTACTTCTTGGCATGGATGGGACGGTGCTATCCAATGCTGGACGATTATCCGCTTGTTGCTGCCGCTGCTGAGACCCCCTTTGCTAGCTAAGTGAGTTGATCTGTTGCTGCTGCTGCTGGAATTTGAGTGCCAAGTCCGCGTACCTTGCTTCTAGGCCTTGAAGGTGTTCTGCGTCCTGCTTCCTCTGCTCCTCCTCCATCTTCTTTCTTGCACGGGACCTGTAGTCGTTGTTCCATTCCGAAAAGCCCTCATAACAGGGAATAACGCCCTTGCCTCGTGTTCTTCCCGGGTGTTCAGGATTTCCCAGGGGGCGCGTAAGCTCGTCATTCTCTCTATTGGGCGTGAACACCCCCGTTCGAGCTTCTTCTATTGCGTCAAGTATCTTTTGTTCGGCTCCTTTTAGACTTGCCTTCTTCGAAACCAGGCCTGTCTTCGGGTCCAACGCCCCCCATGAGCATAGAACCAAGTTCTGCACCTGGGGGCCAGCTCCTAGTAATCGGAGTGACCCCTGCATCCTCCATATCTTGCTCAGACTTATCCCACTTAGGCATTCCCACCACGTAGCCACCTAGACCCAGCCTATGGAACTGCGTCTTTTTTGCAGCATTGGCCTTGTTTTTTATTGACCGTTCCTTAGATAATTCTGATTCCTTGAATTTCACGAAATCGGCCTAGTGTTCTCTTTGCTTCTCCAGTGTTCCCGTGAGTTCTGGAGTCTTCCTTTCTGCAGTGAGGTAGTTGGCCCATACAGTTTTCTTGTGGGTGTTGAATGCAATTGCCATCTTCTTAAGAGCAGCATCCTTGACTTTCTGCACATCTACTTCAGTGAAATAATCTGGTAGGGTGAAATGTTCCATCAGAGATTGAAAGGTTTTTTTTGCTCTGTCCTCGACCCAAGTAACACCTGGACGTTTAGTTTTTGGCTCTTTCCATTCTTGAATGGAGATCGGGAGTTGGTCTTTCACAAGAACTCCGCACTGACGAGTCAACTTGTTCGCAATGTTCTTAGGCGTGAGGGGTTCGCCACTAGGTTTGATGGAGTCGATGTTGTACTTTACACCCTCCTTCAACTTTTTGCCTGGGCCTCGCTTTGTCCTGCTGTCTGTAGAAGTAGATTTGCCCGATCTGGAGGGCTGAAAGAAGAAAGATCGATTCGTTAATATATCTTCAAATAAAAAAAACATGTGATGATCACCAGATGCCTGCTTATAAAAATATACCTCGCCGATAGTCTTTGTTATTTCAAGATCAGCATTGTCTGTGTCATCATAAACATTGTCTGTGTCATCATAATAATAATCATAGTTCATGACTTCACCAGCTCGTTCATCGAGATCGAATATCTTTTCATCACCCTCTCCGGTATTGTTCAGATATTGGGAGCTGTCTTCTGCTTCATTCAGATCATCTAGCCTGCGAGGGTTGCGTATGATGTCGAACAATTCCTCTTCTCTCTCTGCCGGTATTGTCCGCCATAGCTTTTACTTAACTAATACAGAAGAAATATAAAACAATTTAGTATTCAAATTACAAATAAGGAAAAACTGAATCATATAGTACATAATATGCATCGTCTCGATTAATATATAATCTCGAATAATATATATAATCTCGAATACATCTTTTCGAATATTATATATCGAATACATCACTGGCTAGGTACCTAATAAAGATCGAGTACTATAGAAGAATCTAGGCCACTCATGTTCTCGGGCGTGGTGGTGGACACCCAAAGAGAAGGAACCATCACAGGATCATATCTCCGGTCATCTGCCCAAAGAACCTGCCAAATATTGGAGAACCTGACGTCCATAGCAGCCATGTAGCGATGGACGTGCTCGTCCTCCTCCCTGACACGGCGACGCACCACCTCCGGTGGGGCTAGCTCCCTCTGCACCGAATGTGGCCCACGCGAACAGCACCAAAGGAGATCAGGGTCGACGACGGGACCCGAGGCCGGGTTCCTCACCAAGCGGCGAGCCCCTCCAGGTAGCACCTCCCAGTGCCAGCCCGACGGAGCCAAGTCCCAGACATGGGTCCTCTGAAGCAGGACGTCGTCCCGAACGGGTCGATAGCGAGGATGCGGGCCGGGCATACCGTCGAGAACAAATACTATATGCCCGCAAAAAGTAACATTTTTTAAATGATTGGATTATGATAACTAAAATTCTATATGCAAATTCTAACAATTTGACATTAATCTAATTCATCTAACTAAAACTAATTCTAACATTTCTATATATATAACTAACATTTCTATAACATTTCTAATATTTCTATAACTAAAAACAGAAAAATTGCTAACATTTCTATAAATATTTCTATAACTAAAAAACAAAAGAAAAAATTATAACATTTCTATATAACTAACATTTCTAAAAACATAAAAATTTCTAACATTTCTATAGAAATTTCTATAACTGAAAAACAGAAAAATTTCTATAACTAAAAACTAATGTGTGTGTGTGTATGTCGACATGGCGGCCGGGCATGAGCTCACGCAGGCGCGACAACGGGCGGGACGGAGACAGGCGGTGACGACGGGATGGGGACGGGCGGCATTTACGAGAACGGGACGATGGGGACGGGCGGCGACGATGTGGTGGGCGCGCGACGGGACGACGGGATGGGGACGGCGGGCGGCGGACGGCGACGGGCGGCGACAAGGGCGGGACGGCAGTAGGCGGCGACAACGATGGCGACGGCGACGGGGGCGGCGACGAGGGGCGGCGGCGACGGGGCAGAGGAGAAGCATAGGGAGAGATGAGAAATGAATTTTTTTGAAGCAGTTTCTTATATAGAACACCCCTTTAGTACCGGTTGGAGCCACCAACCGGTACTAAAGGTCTGTTTTGGCCACGCCAAACGGCAGGAAGCGCCCCCCCCTTTAGTACCGAGTGGTGGCACCAACCGGTACTAAAGACCCCCTCTTTAGTACCGGTTGCAGCGACCACCCGGTACTAAAGACCCTCTCTTTAGTACCGGTTGCAGCCACCACCCGGTACTAAAGGGGTGCGCTGGCGCTTGTGCGGTGCGGCAATTTTAGTCCCACCTCGCTAGCCGAGGGGCGTTGCACTGGTTTATAAGCCCCAGTGCGGTAGCTCTCTCGAGCTCCTCTCCAAAGCAGGCCTACTGGGCCTACCTGTTCTCTGCTGCCAGGCCTATGGGCCTTTTGGCTCTGATCCCGCCCAACAAAATGTTGTGTTTCTAGTCGTATGGAGGCCGCTCTCGCCCAGTAGGCGGGCTTTTCTTGCTTTATTTATTTTTGAGTTGTTTTTTCGCTGTATTTAGAGTTTCTTTGTGAATATTTTTGCTTTAGGTTCAAAAAATTACAAACTTCTGTTAGTGCCGGTAGTTTTCAAATTTGAATATTTTAAATTTTGAATTATTTGAAATTTGTGTCAATCACTAGTTTGTGAATAACTTAACTTTGAAAATAGATTTTTCAGTGATTCTTTTTTCTTATGTTTAATATTAGTGTGTTTTATCTTTATATTCAATTTTGTAATGCTTAGTTTAATTAAAAACTGAAATGCCTTTGTAATAGATGAGTTTTCGTCCGAAACCCTCATACTTCGAAAGAGATTGTCCATTTTGTACACGAAGTGCATCCAGTTTTTGCCGTAACCCCCTCTACTTTTTTGCACATGCTATGTGGGTGAAATTATGATACCATGCCAACTTTCAACCTTTTTTGACTTCATTTGAAATGCTTTTCAATTTCAGGGTCATTAGCTGGAAAAAAAATCAGTAAATGCATGAAAGAATTTGTTTGCACATAAAATTTCTTCGCGTTTCAAATGCCAAAACACATAACTACCCTAACTATTACAGAGATTCCCTCCTGGGTATGAAACACAGAAGAAAGTGATGATAGTGAAGCCGATCACATCCCGGATCTTTGGGTGTGAAACTTTTTCTTCGCGTGTGTCCCTTTGCGCCGTAGCCATGGAAAATCTTCATCATTTAACTGGATGCTCGGGTCAATATTCACTGTGAATGGAGCAATTTCGTCAAACTTTTCATAATCTTCTGACATGTCTGTCTTGTCATCCACTCCCACGATGTTTCTTTTCCCTGAAAGAACTATGTGGCGCTTTGGCTCGTCGTATGATCCATTCGCTTCCTTATCTTTTCTTTTTCTCGGCCTGGTCGACATGTCTTTCACATAAAAAACCTGTGCCACATCATTGGCTAGGACGAATGGTTCGTCTGCATATGCAAGATTGTTGAGATCCACTGTTGTCATTCCGTACTGCGGGTCTTTTGTTACCCTGCCTCGTGTCATATTGACCCATTTGCACCGAAACAAAGGGACCTTCAAACCACCTCCATAGTTAAGTTCCCATATGTCCTCGATGTAACCATAATATGTTTCCTTTCCTGTGTTGGCTATTGCATCAAAGCGGACACCACTGTTTTGGTTGGTGCTCTTCTTATCTTGGGCGATCGTGTAAAATGTATTGCCATTTATCTAGTACCCTTTGAAAGTCATTATATTCGAAGATGGTAACTGGGACAGCGAGTACATGTCATCTTCAATATCGCCATCATGCATGGCACGTTTCTGCAACCAACCAGCAAAAGTCCTTGTTTGTTCACGTGTAATCCAGTCATCAGACTTCTCCGGGTGTTTGGAGTGTAGAAAATTCTTGTGTTCCTCCATATACGAAGCCACCAAGGCGGAATTCTGTAGAACTGTGTAGTGTGCTTCAGTGAGAGAATATCTGTCCAGACATATTATTTGATGCCCTCCTAGCGTGCCTTTTCCATCCAGTCTGCCCTAATGCCGCGATTCAGGAACACCAATCGGCTTAATGTCAGGAATAAAGTCAATACAAAAATCAATAACCTCCTCATTTTCATGGCCCTTCAAGATGCTTCCTTCTGGCCTAGCACAGTTATGAACATATTTCTTCAAGACTCCCATGAACCTCTCAAAGGGGAACATATTGTGTAGAAATACAGGACCCAAAACATTAATCTCTTCGCAAAGGTGAACTAGGAAGTGCATCATGATGTTGAACAAGGATGATGGGAACACCAACTCGAAACTGACAAGACATTGCACCAAATCATTCTGTAACCTTGGTATGATTTCTGGATTGATTACCTTCTAAGAGATTGCATTGAGGAATATCCGGTAGAAGCCCCCTCAATGCAACCGGAAGTAGTTGCGTCATAATCACGTGGCAGTCATGAGACTTTAGGTTCTGGAACTTTTTCTCTGCCATATTTATTGTTCCCTTTATATTCGACGAGAAGCCAGACGGTACCTTCATATTGAGCAGGCATTCAAAGAAGATGTCCTTCTCTTCTTTGGTAAAAGCATAGATGGCCTGACCCTGATGTATGCTGTCTTTTCCATGCATACATTGTTGGTCCTCCCGTGCCTCTGGTGTATCTTTTGTCTTCCCATACACTCCCAAGAAGCCAAGCAGGGTCACGCAAAGATTCTTCATCACGTGCATCATGTCGATTGCAGAGCGGACCTCTAGGTCTTTCCAATATGGCAGGTCCCAAAATATAGATTTCTTCTTCCACATGGGTGCGCGTCCGTCAGCGTCCTTCGGAACAGGTTATCCGCCAGGACCCTTTCCAAAGATTACCTTCAAATCCTTGACCATATCATGTACATCAGCACTAGTACGGTGGCGAGGCTTTGTCCGGTGATCCGCCTCACCTTTGAAATGCTTGCCTTTCTTTCTTACAGGATGCTTGCTCGGAAGAAATTGACGATGTCCCAGGTACACATTCTTCCTACAACTATCCAAATATATACTGTTGGTATCATCTAAACAGTGCGTGCATCCGCGGTATCCCTTGTTTGTCTGTCCTGAAAGGTTACTGAGAGCAGGCCAATCATTGATGGTCACGAACAGCAACTCCTTTAGGTCAAATTCTTCCTGTCCGTGCTCATCCCACGCACGTACACCTGTTCCATTCCACAGCTGTAATAGTTCTTCAACTAATGGCCTTAGGTACACATCAATGTCATTGCCGGGTTGCTTAGGGCCTTGGATGAGCACTTGCATCATAATGAACTTCCGCTTCATGCACAACCAAGGAGGAAGGTTATACAAACATAGAGTCACAGGCCAGGTACTATGGTTGCTGCTCTACTCCCCAAAAGGATTAATGCCATCTGCGCTTAGACCAAACCATATGTTCCTTGGGTCACCTACAAACTCCTCCCTGTACTTTCTCTTGATTTTTCTCCACTGCGACCCGTTAGCGGGTACTCTCAACTTTCCGTATTTCTTACGGTCTTCTCTGTGCCACCTGATACGTCTCCAATGTATCTATAATTTTTATTGTTCCATGCTATTATATTACCCCTTTTGGTTATTTATGGGCTTTATTTTACACATTTATATCATTTTTGGGACTAACCTACTAACCGGAGGCCCAGCCCATATTGTTTTTTGTTTGCCTATTTCAGTATTTCGAAGAAAAGGAATATCAAACGGAGTCCAAACGGAATGAAACCTTCGGGAGCGTGATTTTTGGAACGAACATGATCCGAAGAGCTTGGAGTGCAAGTCAAGAAGCTTCCGAGGGCCCCACGAGATAGGGCCCCCCCTGTAGGGTGCGCCCCCTGTCTCGTGGGCCCCTCGGGCGGCTACCGATGTACTTCTTCCTCCTATATATACCTACGTACCCCGAAAACATCCAAGAGCACCACGAAACACAAGTTCCACCGCCGTAACCTTCTGTATTCATGAGATCCCATCTTGGAGCCTTCGCCGGCATTCTGCCGGAGGGGGAATCAACCACGGAGGGCCTCTACATCAACATCCTTGCCCCTCCGATGAGTTTTGAGTAGTTTACCACAGACCTACGGGTCCATAGTTATTAGCTAGATGGCTTCTTCTCTCTTTTTGGATCTCAATACAATGTTCTCCCCCTCTCTTGTGGAGAACTATTCGATGTAAACTCTTTTTGCGGTGTGTTTGTCGAGATCCGATGAATTGTGGGTTTATGATCAAGTTTATCTATGAATAATATTTGAATCTTCTATGAATTCTTTTATGTATGATTGAGTTATCTTTGCAAGTCTCTTCGAATTATCAGTTTGGTTTGGCGTACTAGATTGGTCTTTCTTGCCATCGGAGAAGTGCTTAGCTTTGGGTTCAATCTTGCGGTGTTCTTACCAAAGGATGTAAAGGGTTGCAAGACACGTATTGTATTGTCGCCATCGAGGATAACAAGATGGGGTTTATATCATATTGCATGAGTTTATCCCTCTACATCATGTCATCTTGCTTAATGCGTTGCTCTGTTCTTATGAACTTAATACTCTAGATGCATGCTGGATAGCGGTCGATGTGTGGAGTAATAGTAGTAGATGCAGGCAGGAGTCGGTCTACTTGTTATGGACGTGGTGCCTATATACATGATCATGCCTAGATAATCTCATAACTATGCGCTTTCTATCAATTGCTCGGCAGTAATTTGTTCACCCACCATAATACTTATGCTATCTTGAGAGAAGCCTCTAGTGAAACCTATGGCCCCCGGGTCTATCTCTTATCATATTTGCTTTCAATCTACTTTTAGTTGCATCTTTACTTTTTGCATCTATCTTATAAAATACCAGAAATATATTTACCTTATCATACTATCTTTATTAGATCTCACTTTCCCAAGTGGCCGTGAAGGGATTGACAACCCCTTTATTGCGTTGGTTGCGAGTTCTCAGTTTGTTTGTGTAGGTGCGTGGGACTTTTGAGGAGCCTCCTACTGGATTGGTACCTTGGTTCTCAAAACTGAGGGAAATACTTACGCTACACTTTGCTGCATCACCCTCTCCTCTTCGAGGAAAACCAACGCAAGCTTAAGACATAGCAAGAAGGATTTCTGGCGCCGTTGCCGGGGAGGTCTTCTCTCAAGTCAAGACATACCAAGTACCCATCACAAACCCATCTCCCTCGCATTTAGATTATTTGCCATTTGCCTCTCGTTTTCCTCTCCCCCACTTCACCCTTGCCGTTTTATTCGCCGTCTCTTTCCCAATCTCCTCCTCTTCTCCTTTTCACTTGTTTTCTTCGGCCTTGCTTTTGTTTGCCACTATGTCTGAAATTGGGGAGATTATCGTCGATATGGACAATAATGATAACACAGAAAATCCCGAGGCTCCGGCCGATGAACCCCCTATCTTGCATACTAAAAAGTTTCGAATCGGTAGTGGTAACATCATTGGCAAAGGTGTTATTCAAGATTTCTTTACTTGTGCCGGTGCTTTACCTTCCATGGGGTGTTCTATTCTTCGTAAAACTAGTAGTCTTGCGGATGCTATCGCTATGCTTGTAGTTGAGCTTGAATGACAATTTATGCATATGCATCCTTGCATACAAAGAATTTTTCTAGAATTCTCTAATATTGAGCATTCTTCTATTAAGCGCACTGTTACTATATTTTTGGCTCATGAATTTAGATTTATCATAAGAGAGGCCAAAGATATCTTTGTGCACTATAGGGAGGACGCCGGTCGTCCTCCCATAGAGGCGATCCTGTATGATCAAGAGGAAATTAGACGTTTTCAATCTTCGGACTATGTCGCTTTTAATGAAAACCTTAGAAAAAGGTTCCTACCAATGTCTTGGTTGATTGCATTAACAAGCTTAATAATGATTTTGCCCTTCGAAACAATGAGCTAGGATACTCACTTGAGTATAGGCTCACAAGATTTTGTCAAAAGAATGCTTTTAGTGATGAAATAGTTGTGCACTATGAAGGGCCAAAGGAGGAACTCGTTCCTCCTGTGATTGATCTTGGGGATCTTTGTCCCACTAAATTTAGCCCTTTTGATTAATTTTGCTTGCCTCAAAGGAAACTTGCTGCCGAACATAGAGAATATGAGATGAGCTTTCAAGATCTATCTTATTATTACGGCACTCGTTAGATCTATCTTCTTTTATGCCTAGCTAGGGGCGTTAAACGATAGCGCTAGTTGGGAGGCAACCGAATTTTCTTTATATTTTTTGTTTTTGCTCCTGCTTAGTAATAAATCTTGCATCTACCTTCTGTTTAGATGTGTTTTTATCTTTTGCTTAGTGTTTGTGCCAAGTAGATCCTATAGGATAACCTACGATGATAGTTGATTTGATTCTGCTGAAAAACAGAAACTTTGCACGCACGAATATAATTTTGTTAAATCATAGGAACGTGATTTTGTGTTGATTCTTTTTTCTGCTGTTCAATAAACTAATTTTCCAGGATTTCCTATTTTGGTAGGATTTTTAGAGTTCTAGAAGTTTGCGTTAGTTACAGATTGCTACGGACTATTCTGTTTTTGACAGAATCTGTTTTTCGTATGTTGTTTGCTTATTTCAATGCATCTATGGCTAGTAAATTAGTTTATAAACCATAAAGAAGTTGGAATACAGTAGGTTTAACACCAATATAAATAAAAAATGAGTTCATTGCAGTACCTTATGTGGTGGTTTTGTTTTCTTTCACTAACGGATCTTATAAGATTTCTTGTTGAGTTTTGTGTTGTGAAGTTTTCAAGTTTTGGGTAAAGCTTTTATGGACTATGGAATAAGGAGTGGCAAGAGCCTAAGCTTGGGGATGCCCGTGGCACCCCAAGATATTATAGGAAAGCCAAAAGCCTAAGCTTGGGGATGCCCCAGGAAGGCATCCCCTCTTTCGTCTTTGTTCATTGGTAACTTTACTTGGAGCTATATTTTTATTCGCCACATGATATGTGTTTTGCTTGGAGCGTCGTGTATTATATTAGTCTTTGCTTTTTAGTTTACCACAATCATCCTTGCTGTACACACCTTTTGGGAGAAGCCTATTTGATTAGGATTTGCTAGAATACTCTATGTGCTTCACTTATATCTTTCGAGCTTGATAGTTTTTGCTCTAGTGCTTCACTTATATTTTTTAGAGCACGGTGGTGTCTTAATTTTGAAGAAATTGCTAGTCTCTCATGATTCACTTATATTATTTTGGGAGTCTTTTAGAACAGCATGGTATTTGCTATGATCATAAAGTTGGTCCTAGAATGATGAGCATCCGAGTTGGGTATAATAAAAACTATCATAGAAAGTGAATTGGATGCTATGATCAATTTGATGCTTGATAATTGTTTTGAGATATGGGGGTAGTGATACTAAAGTCATGCTAGTTGGGTGATTATGAATTTAAAGAATGCTTGTGTTGAAGTTTGTGATTCCCGTAGCATGCACGTATGGTGAACCGCTTTGTGATGAAGTTAGAGCACAATTTTATTTATTGATTGTCTTCCTTATGAGTGGCGGTCGGGGACGGGCGATGGTATTTTCCTACCAATCTATCCCCCAGGAGCATGCGCGTAGTGCTTTGGTTTTTGATGACTTCTAAATTTTTGCAACAAGTATATGAGTTCTTTTGATTAATGTTGAGTCCATGGATTATACGCATCCTTTCACCCTTCCACCATTGCTAGCCTCTCTTGTACCATGCAACTTTTGCCGGTACCATACACCCACCATCTACCTTCCTCAAAACAGCCACCATACCTACCTATTATGGCATTTCCATAGCCATTCTGAGATATATTGCCATGCAACTTTCCACTGTTCCGTTCATATGACACACATTATTTTTGTCATATTGCTTTTTGCATGATCATGTAGTTGACATTGTATTTGTGGCAAGGACACCTTCAAAATTTTCATACATGTCGCTGTTGATTCATTGCATATCCCGGTACACCGCCGGAGGCATTCATATAGAGTCATATCTTGTTCTAGCTTTGAGTTGTAAATCCATAAAAGTGTGATGATCTTCATTATTAGAGCATTGTCCTAGTGAGGAAAGGATGATGAAGACTATGATTCCCCCCAAGTCTGGATGAGACTTCGGACTTTACAAAAAGAAAAAATAAAGAAAGAGAAAAAAAAAGAAAAGGAAAAAAAGGAAAAAAAGAGAAAATAAAAATGAGAGAAAATGAGAGAAAGGACAATGCTACTATCTCTTTTTCCACACTTGTGCTTCAAAATAGCACCATGATCTTCATGTTAGAGAGTCTCATATGTTGTCACTTTCATATACTAGTGGGAATTTTTCATTATAGAACTTGGCTTATATATTCCAATGATGGGCTTCCTCAAAAGTGCCCTAGGTCTTCATGAGCAAGCAAGTTGGATGCACCCCACTTAGTTTCTTTTATTGAGCTTTCATATATTTATAGGTCTAGTGCATCCGTTGCATGGCAATCCCTACTCACTCACATTGATATCTATTAATGGTCATCTCCATAGCCCATTGATACACCTAGTTGATGTGAGACTATCTTCTCCTTTTTGTCTTCTCCACAACCACCCTTCTATTCCACATATAGTGCTATGTCCATGGCTCACGCTCATGTATTGCGTGAAAGTTGAAAAAGTTTGAGATTATTAAAGTATGAAACAATTGCTTGGCTTGTCATCGGGGTTGTGCATGATTAAATACTTTATGTGATGAAGATAGAGCATAGCCAGACTATATGATTTTGTAGGGATAACTTTCTTTAGCCATGTTATTTTGAGAAGACATGATTACTTTGATTAGTATGCTTGAAGTATTACTATTTCTTATGTTAATATGAACTTTTATTTTGTATTCATTTGGATATGAACATTCATGCCACAATAAAAAAATACATTATGAATTATGCTAGGTAGCATTCCACATCAAAACTTCTCTTTTTATCATTTACCTACTCGAGGACGAGCAGGAATTAAGCTTGGGGATGCTTGATACGTCTCCAACGTATCTATAATTTTTTATTGTTCCACGCTATTATACTACCCCTTTTGGATGTTTATGGGCTTTATTTTACACATTTATATCATTTTTGGGACTAACGTACTAACCGGAGGCCCAACCCATATTGTTGTTTTTTGCCTATTTCAGTATTTCGAAGAAAAGGAATATCAAACGGAGTCCAAACGGAATGAAACCTTCGGGAGCGTGATTTTTGGAACGAACATGATCTGGAGAGCTTGGAGTGCAAGTCAAGAAGCTTCCGAGGGCCCCACGAGATAAGGCCCCCCTGTAGGGCGCGCCCCAGTGTCTCGTGGGGCCCTCGGGCGGCCACCGACGTACTTCTTCCTCCTATATATACCTACGTACCCCGAAAACATCCAGGAGCACCACGAAACACAATTTCCACCGCCGTAACCGACTGTATCCGCGAGATCCATCTTGGAGGCTTCACCGGCACTCTGCCGGAGGGGGAATCAACCACGGAGGGCCTCTACATCAACATCCTTGCCCCTACATGAGTTGTGAGTAGTTTACCACAGACCTACGGGTCCATAGTTATTAGCTAGATGGCTTCTTCTCTCTTTTTGGATCTCAATACAATGTTCTCCCCCTCTCTTGTGGAGATCTATTCGATGTAAACTATTTTTGCGGTGTGTTTGTCGAGATCCGATGAATTGTGGGTTTATGATCAAGTTTATCTATGAATAATATTTGAATCTTCTCTGAATTCTTTTATGTATGATTGAGTTATCTTTGCAAGTCTCTTCGAATTATCAGTTTGGTTTGGCCTACTAGATTGGTCTTTCTTGCCATGGAAGAAGTGCTTAGCTTTGGGTTCAATCTTGCGGTGTTCTTATGAAAGGGTTGCAAGACACGTATTGTATTGTTGCCATCAAGGATAACAAGATGGGGTTTATATCATATTGCATGAGTTTATCCCTCTACATCATGTCATCTTGCTTAATGTGTTGCTATGTTCTTATGAACTTAATACTCTAGATGCATGTTGGATAGCGGTCGATGTGTGGAGTAATAGTAGTAGATGAAAGCAGGAGTCGGTCTACTTGTTATGGACGTGATTCCTATATACATGATCATGCCTAGATAATCTCATAACTATGCGCTTTTCTACCAATTACTCGGCAGTAATTTGTTCACCCACCGTAATACTTATGCTGTCTTGAGAGAAGCCTCTAGTGAAACCTATGGCCCCCGGGTCTATCTCTTATCATATTTGCTTTCAATCTACTTTTATTTGCATCTTTACTTTTCGCATCTATCTTATAAAATACCAAAAATATATTTATCTTATCCTACTATCTTTATTAGATGTCACTTTTGCAAGTGGCCGTGAAGGGATTGGCAACCCCTTTATTACGTTGGTTGCGAGTTCTCAGTTTGTTTGTGTAGGTGCGTGGGACTTTTGAGGAGCCTCCTACTGGATTGATACCTTGGTTCTCAAAACTGAGGGAAATACTTACGCTACACTTTGCTCCATCACCCTCTCCTCTTCGAGGAAAACCAACGCAAGCTCAAGACGTAGCACCACCGCATCGCCTTCGCATGCTCTTTGTTTTGGAACAAACATTTCAACCGTGGTATTATAGGAGCATACCACATCACCATGGTAGGAATCTTCTTCCTGGGGCGCTCACCCTCGACATCACCAGGATCATCGTGACTGATCTTATAACGCAATGCACCACATACCGGGCAAGCGTTAAAATCCTTCTACTCACCATGGTACATGATGCAGTCGTTAGGGCATGCATGTATCTTCTACACCTCTAACCCTAGAGGGAAGACAGCCTTCTTTACTTCATAAGTACTCTCGGGCAATTCGTTGTCCTTTGGAAGCATATTCTTTATCATTACATCAACTTCCCAAATCCCTTGTCAGATACACCATTCTCTGCTTTCCATTGCAGCAATTCCAGTGTGGTGCCCAACCTTTTTTTGTCAGCTTCGCAATTCGGGTACAACAATTTCTTGTGATCCTCTAACATGTGCTGCAACTTCTTCTTCTCCAAATCACTTGCACAGTTTCTCTTTGCATCAGCAATGGCCCGACCTAGATCATCAACGGGCTCATCTGATGCCTCTTCTTCAGCTTCTTCCCGCATTGCCGGCTCAGCTTCTTCCCCCATTATTTTATCATCGTATTCAGGGAACCCATGGCCAGGATAGTTGTCGTCGTCCTCTTCTTCTTCATTGTCTTCCATCATAACCCCTCTTTCTCTGTGCTTGGTCCAAACATTATAGTGGGGCATGAAACCGGACTCAAATAGGTGGACGTGAATGGTTCTTGACGTAGAGTAATTGTGACCATTCTTACAGCCAGCACATGGACAAGGCATAAAACCATCCGCCCGCTTGTTTGCCTCAGTGGCAAGCAGAAAGGTATGCACGCTATTAATGAACTTGCGAGAGCATCGGTCATCATACATCCATTGTCGGCTCATCTTCATTACACAACACCGAATAGACCAAATTAATACAAGTTCATACATAAAGTTCATATACAAGACTTAGTTAAATGCAACATACAAATATCTCTCTAGCTAAAGAATTTAAATGCAACAACAAATGCGATCAAGATCGCAACTAAGGTAACAATTGATCCAACAACATAATGATACCAAGCCACACTATCAATGGCATATTTTCTAATCTTTCTAATCTTCAAGCGCATTTTCTCCATCTTGATCTTGTGATCATCGACGACATCGGCAACATGCAACTCCAATTCCATCTTCTCCCCCTCAATTCTTTTCAATTTTTCTTTCAAATACTTGTTTTCTCTTTCAACTAAATTTAACCTCTCGACAATAGGGTCGGTTGGAATTTCCGGTTCACATACCTCCTAGATAAAAATATCTATGTCAACTTGATGGGCATAATTTTTCATAAAACGAAATGCAACAACTAGTTTTAAAAGAGAATATACCATATCCGAATCATAACAAGGACGAGGGCCGAAGGGGACGGATATCAAAACCATGGCACTATGTATAACAAACAACGTACGGGTAAGATAATTATACGAGTAACTACATATGCAAATCACACAAACATCAATTTGGTAATGTAAAACATTCATGAACAAGAGCCTCACCACAAGGTGGTGCCGGCGACGGGATGGTGCGGGCGATCGACGGTGGCTACGACGTAGATTTAGAAGGCACTAAGTAAACCACACCTACATATGCAAACTAAGTGTTATTTTTGACCTCAGATTGCATATAAATAGAATACTAGCAAATATAATTCCCCCCAAATTACTAAACTCACAAATTAATCACTATACAAAGCATTGCAAGAGCTAATCTAGCAATGAGAGATGAAAGGACAAAGTTGCTAACCTTTGTGATCATTTGAATGGATGGGGGCCTTCAAATCTTGACAAATTTTGGGCAAAATGTGTGATGAGCTCGAGGAAGAGAGGGGAAGAACAGAGGAGGAGAGGGGAAAGGGGAAGAACAGAGCGAGCTCGAGTGGACGAAGGGTTTATGTACGAGGACCTTTAGTACCGGTTTGTGCCACGAACCGGTACTACAGGTGCTGGAGGGGCCCCAGACTGACAACATCCTGCCACCACTCTCTTTAGTACCAGTTCGTGGCACGAACCGGTGCTAAAGGTTCGCCACGAACTGGTACTAATGAGAGCGGCCGGCTAGCCGTTGGAACCGGCACTAATGGACACATTAGTGCCGGCTCAAAATCAAACCGGCACTAATGTGCTTCACATTTGACCCTTTTTCTACTAGTGTGGTATGTTTTTGGTGTACTAGTATTTTTTATTTTGTATGCAATTTTCTTTGTTTTTTCATGGAGAGAAAGATTAATGATATGCTATTGTAGCTGAAACTAGTGAATACACTGATGTGTGTTTTTGCATATCCTTTTGTTTCCTAGAAGATCCTTATGTAATATATGTAGATGTAGCTGAAGATCCTTTTGTTTACTGCTCCTTCACATATTTGATAATTTTTCTTCCTATGATGGTGCATATAGAGATTACCGGCAAAAGTTGTTGACGCCCTGAAGACCCCAGGAGATGGGGAGATACCGGGAGATGGGCTTGCTGGCATTCGGCTGTGCAGGGACAGTTTCATGCCGGTCAAGTACCACAAGTGTGATGATGGCTGCATCATCTTCGTCAAGGGATGGAGTTATTTTGTTGACAGTGAAGAGCTCAAGGTTCATAAACCGTTCTTTTCGGTTTCAAGAACACCACCCGTGAAGATCTTCAGATCGAGGTGGTTATGAACATGCAGACCGAGGAACCACAAAAGTAGTACGACAACGCAAGAGTGTCCTTTACACTAGGTATGGTGCGAAAACTATATTGATAGCAGTTATGCATCTATGGGGTTACGTCTTCATTCTGTCTTGGGTGATGATGATTATGAGAGGAGGGCATGTTGCAGTTAGAGTAAATGCTAGGATTGGGTCCTATTCATGACTCAAAATAGGGCTTGCACAGGTGGTTGCTTTATTGGTTGCTGTTTCCCTGGCTATAATCATGAACGATGGTAATGCAAATGGAATCGTTAAGGGGTTTTTATTAATAATTTAAATCATGGAGTTAAGATGGTAGAACTACCTATGAGTGTTTGTGTTGGACATGTGGGAAGGGCATCATTTGTGTTCTTCACTCTTTGGTAATGCAGGAATAATGTGAGATTACAAAATAAATGGTATAGTGATCTTATGATTCTTGTTTAGCAAATTAACTTGTTGATCATGGGATGGTCTATATTGCAGATGAAGGTGATAAACAAAGAGGTGTTGATGGTCTGTATGTGCAGGCTAGAGAATGTAGCAGGTGAATTGTACAGTTCATCGCAAGTGTGGAGTCACAGGGTACTGCGGTGTCGCCTACGCATCTCTCAGCTATATTTTCTGTCCTTTGCCGTAGTCTTATTTTTGGACCTTGATTTTAAGTCTGGCTGGGTTTGCTAACATGTATGATTTGTGCTGCTAGTTGATTACTTTAGTTTCTAGCTGTAGTTTGTATCAGGGGCTTGAAAGACCATGTGGTTTCTATTAATGGAAAATCAGGGGGGTGACCCTTCTTTTGATTAAAAAATATGAAGTTTCTCTATGCAATTAAAAAATAAATTTTCTCTATTCAAACCCAGCTAAGAACAGTATTCATTATAAATCTGAAATAATCTTTTGGTAAAAATGGCTATCGCATTCTGTATCATAGCTAGAGAAACCTAAACAAAATAAACGTCTTAAGTATAATATCTCTTGAACGCGGATCAAATTAGTCAAGACGGCTAGAATAAAGGATGATTCAACTTGCTGGAAATTTGAACTTACGACTTACTAGCAGTATAATAAAGTTTACAGACTATCAGCTAGATAAATAGAAGAAACATTTTAGTTTGATTCTTCCTTCCATACTTCCTCGACCGCCTAGATGGTTTGGCGAGATGCTGGCACTGACCCTCGAACCCCTTTTGGAAGTTCACCAGTCGCCTGTATACATCATAGGTGGCATATGCGTCTCTGGAAGCATAATAGATGTTCTTCAAGGGCAAGGGCGCTTCTGCCCATATATGGTGGTCATCTTTTGTGATAGCATCCTTCATCTTGTTGTAGCTATGGTGGATGATGGAACCAGCGTAGTCAGCCAAGCCATACTTCGGCTTAATCGTCACTGGATCAGGCACTCTCCACAAATTCTGGATATCCACAAAGTTTCATACCACCAGACCAACACGCTTCAGTTTTTTCTCGTCATTGTTGATGTCCACCCCAACAAAGGTGTACTCCTCATCGAGCAGGAAGGCGGCAAGTACGCCGCAGTGCTCATTAGCAACGCTTATGTGGTACAAGAGGACATAGATGCCAATGCATAACTAGACCACGGCAGCCGTCTATGTTGGACCACGAGGCCAGGTGACCTCCACATCCAGTGCAACTATCTTCTGGTCGTCGTTCTGCAGCAAGTATTTGAATCTGCGAATGCAGTACTCAACACTGCTAGCCTTGTTCGTGTACTTCACAAAAATTACGGTATTTCCATCTGCCCTGACAGCATAATCTTTCACGAACGCGATGCTGAAGGACTGTAATTGATGAAACGATTATAAGACATGAATCATGACAATAACATGATAACGATAAGCCGAGATGAAAGATAGTATAGTAATTCTGGCACTATTGAAAGTTTATGTAAACAAGTGCATGAACAATTTAAACTAAACATGTACTCCCTCTATAAAGAAATCACTAAAGTAGTGAGCCAAAGGTTATTACATTTCCTTGCAGAGGGAGTATATGCAAATTAACAATCAAAATTTATGCTCTTGAAATATTTATCTAAAAAACTGCATCAATAATCAAGAATAAACATGTATCTATGAATTGTTCATCGCCCATGCAGATGAATCTGTGTGTACAAACTAAAGAAGCAGGAGAAAAACAATAAATTGACAAGACAATGGACTAGATGTTGCATGCAGATGAATCTGTGTGCAAAATTTTCATAAGGCAACGGACTACATGTTGAAGGCAGTTGAATCTGTGTGCACAAAATAAAGAAGCAGGAGAACAAGAAATTGACAAGAAGAAGGCCATCGTATGTGCTGCTACTGGAGAACTACTAACAAAATTGACAGGAAGGAGAACTCACCGTTCTAGAAGCCAGATTGTTGGGAGAGTGGGCGATGCAGAGGAAGAGGGAATCGAGAGGACACAGAGGCAGAGGAACCGATTTTGGAGAGTCGTGGCAATGAGGACGAAGCGCCCTCGCGCATGCCCGTCCTAAATAATTGGGATGGGGCTCGTCCCGCCTGTTGGAGTCCTCACTTTCCTTTCTCATGTTCTCATTTAAAATGGGCTCATCCCATTGTAATAGGCTCGTATAAGAAAGCACAAGAAGCCCAAACGCTTCATGGTTGAGATTAAGTTGATAAAAAAATTCTCAAAAAAATTGCTAAAAAACAACAATCGGAAACGCTCTTTGACGAGCGAGCCTGGCAACGCTTGATCCCAATCTCTCTCTCCCCCCATGATTCTAATCTTTCTGCCCCCTGATTTTCGGGTGGGCCTAAAGAGATCTCCCCTCTAATCTCTATGCCCCCCTGATTTCAATGTGGGCGGGTAAGATATTCTCTGTAAAATCTCTTCAGTTATCTCTCTCCTTCCTAATTTAAAGGGATTCCTGTTTGGACATGGTACCTAATAAAGCCTGCCTAGTCGGAAATTGCTCGCCAGAGCGAGCGCGCACGCAATAGCATCGCCCAAAAAAACATTACGTGATCTAACACTACCCCTTCGTGAGATCCCAAATCCCCTATAAATACTCCAACCCACGCCTCCCACCCCAGGCCTCCCATACCTAGCCTTCCATGACTACACCGAATTACCACCCCACGCCGCCCAAAGTAGCTCTCTGGTCGGTGAAACCGATGGAGCCATCATCTTTGAAGCCTGCGTCGGCGAATCCTGAGATGAAAGAGAATGGCATTGATAACCCGCAAGTATACGGGATAGTTGTAGCCTCTTTCGATAAGAGTGTCGAACCCAACGAGGAGTTAAAGGTAGTACAAATACTCTCTCAAGTCCTATCGGCCACTGATACGTCTCAACGCATGCTTGACGTTCGCTTTACCTAGAACAAATATGAAACTAGAGGTACTTTGTAGGTGTTGTTGGATAGGTTTGCAAGATAATAAAGACCACGTAAATAAAAGCTAGGGGCTGTTTAGATAAATAAGCAACAAAGTAAATATAGCCAGTGTGGAAAAGTGGTGGTAGGAGTTGTGAAACTGTCCCTAAGCACTTGACTACGTTACTAGACCGGTAATCACTACTGCAATTCTATTTGAGGGAGAGGCATAGGCTAACATACTTTCTCTACATGGATCATATGCACTTATGATTGGAAGTCTAGCAAGCATCTACAACTACTAAAGATTCATTAAGGTAAAACCCAACCATAGCATTAAAGCATCAAGTCTCCTTTATCCCATACACAAAAAACCTACTTACTCGGGTCTTTGCTTCTGTCACTCACGCCACCCACCATAAGCAAATCATGAACATATTGCAAACCCTACAGCGGGAATCCCTCATGCTTGCGCGACACGCAAGGCACAATAAGACAGCACCAATAATAAAACATGCAACTCAAACCAATCATAGCAATTCATCAATCACCGATAGGACAATGAAAATCTACTCAAACATCATAGGATGGCAACACATCATTGGATAATAATATGAAGCATAAAGCACCATGTTCAAGTAGAGGGTACAGCGGGTTGCAGGAGAGTGGACCGCTGGATGTAGATGGGGGAAGGTGGTGGAGATGTTGGTGAAGATGGCAGAGGTGTTGGTGAAGATCACGGCGATGATGATGGCCCCCGGCAGCGTTCCGGCGCCACCGAAAGCAAGGGGGAGAGAGCCCCCCTCTTCTTCTTCTTCCTTGACCTTCTCCCTAGATGGGAGAAGGGTTTCCCCTCTGGTCCTTGGCTCCCATGGCGTGGGAAGGGCGAGAGCCCCTCCGAGATTGGATCTATCTCTCTATCTCTCTCTGTTTCTGCGTTCTCAGATTCTGCCCCTTCACCATTTCTTTTATATTAAGAGATCCGTAACTCCAATTGGGGTGAATCTTTTGCCCAGATTTTTCTCATAAAATTAGCTTTCTGGCGGCAAAAGAAGAGCGTCAACCGCCTTACGGTGGCTCAGAGAGTGCTGCATGCCCAGGGGAGGCGCGCCTCTATCTCCTGGCCACCTCGGGCACCGTTTCGCATTGATTATTCCTCCGGAAAATCCCAAATATTCCAAAATAATTATCTGTCCGTTTTATCCCGTTTGGACTCCGTTTGATATTGGGTTTCTGCGAAACATAAAACATGCAACAAACGGAAACCGCATGAGCCTTTGGATCAATATGTTAGTCCCAAAAAATAGTATAAAAAGTTGCCAAAAGTATATGAAAGTTGAATAATATTGGCATGGAACAATCAAAAATTATAGATACGACGGAGATGTATCAGCATCCCCAAGCTTAATTCCCGCTCGTCCTCAAGTAGGTAAATGATAAAAAATAATTTTTGATGTGGAATGCTACCTAGCATAATCTTGATCATATGTCTAATCATGGCATGAATATTAAGATACGAGTGATTCAAAGCAATAGCCTATCATTTGACATAAAAAACAATAATACTTCGAGCGTACTAATAAAGTAATCGTGTCTTTTCAAAACAACAAGGCCAAAGCAAGCTTATCCCTACAAAATCATATAGTTTCACTAGTAGAAAAACACCTATTAGTCCCGGTTCGTAAGGGCCTTTAGTCCCGGTTCATGAACCGGGACTAATGGGTCGTTACTAATACCTCCCCCTTTAGTCCCAATTCTAAAACGAACCGGGACAGATGGTCCTCCACGTGGCCGGTGCGCCGAGCCCAGTAGGGGCCTTTGGTCGGTTGCAGGCACCAACCCGACCAAAAGGAATCCACGCCACAAGATTCCAGATGGCTGGGGTTTTTGTTTTTTTTTGAAAGGGGGGGAGGGGGTTGGGGGTTTTGGGGGTTAATTTAGGTGTTTCATATATTGTGTTAGCTAGCTAATTAATAGAGAGAAGTGTCCTCTCTCATGTCCGTGCTTGGTCGACGCTACGTACTATATACATATAGCCCTCGACACGCTAGCTAGTAAGAAAATGAAGGGAACCATCGAGTACAGAAGTTCGTCATGCATACCGAGAGAAATGATCGATCGACCTCTCCTTCTCCGAGAGATTGGTCGAACAACAAGTTTTTGTATCATGTACGTCCGACGCTACTGGCTACATACATGTACAATATATAAGATCTCTCAATTACAGTCCCCTAGCATTTGAAATCAACTTCCACATGGTATTCTCTGGCTTTATTGATGACGTGGTCAAGAAAGAATCCCGCCAATTTCTCTTGAATTGCTTTCATGCGATCTGGTTCTAGGAGTTCATTCAGCATCTGCCACGTCTAATTTGAAGAAGGGGGGGTTAATTAATACATATATATGAATGAAACTCAACAGAAATGATGGTGTAATAAAATGAAATTGTGAATATGATTTCTTACGCACTTCATATTGTCTTTGAGAGTAGCCCCGCTTGTTTTTCAAAGTCACGGTGTGGATGAACTCGCACACGTAGTATCCACAGAAATCATTCCCTTGTTCCTGCCACAAGCACTTTACGAGAAATAGAGGTCAATCAAACTGATAATGAAGCATTATAAATGGCATTGATGAAAGTATAGCTATAGAATCAACGGGAGATGCGCACAACTAGCTAGCCAGTAGTACTTACTTTCGGTTATGTATATCGCAGCTCATTCGACAGTCCCGGAGCTTCTGCGGTGAACTGTTTCCAAACCCTGCAAGACAAAGAAAATAATAATTATTAATTGAGATATCAGGAAATGAACAAAAAGTTGCCGATATGGTGCGATAATGATCGATTGAACTTACTTGCTGAGCATTTCAGTCATGTCCGCATAGGTTCTGGGATCTTTCCATCTCGAGTCTAAGACGGTTACTAGTCCACGCTCAAGCTTAATCTCCAGAAGAATATAGTGGTACTTGCGCACGTATACATAACTCATCAAGTACATTACTATAACCTCGCTCGAGTAATAAGGGAAACCGAATATGCAAACGATTAGTAACACTCACTTGCCGTTGTAAGGAAAGAGTATGGTATCTTTGTTTTGATTTTTGATCAACGATTGTAGCAAGTTGTCCTCAGCCTCTTTGACGTGCTTTTCAACCAGAAATACATCTATGATATTTGTGTTAATGAACCCAATATCATACATTTCTTGTTTTTTGCACTCGACGATCTTCAATCTGCATAATATATTGAGGATACTTAATTATAAATACATGCAATGAAAGAGCCGAGCTATATATAGAGACTTAATGACAGAAATAGTACTTACACGCAGTAGCAAAAGACCGCTAATTTATCGAGGGACTTTTGATTGAAGAACTCGAAGAACTCCTCAAATGGAACAGGCAACAGATCATTTCCAACGAGGCCGTGCTCCTCTTTAATTCTCAGATACAAAGTATTCGTCCCCCCAGACTCTCTGCAGGTTTTCATGTACCAAGTATGGAATCTTCGCATCATCGTTGTTAGAGATTTTTCATCGACGAGAGGCTTCCCGTACTCGTATTTGTGTTCTTCCACCTTCATGAAATCAGGAAGTGCATCGTCAGGCAGGTAATCTTGTAGATTGCCATAACTGGCCACCATCCCCGGAACATTAGCGACGATGTTGCCGCTAAACACATTGAGCGGGGGGCACGATTGGTTTGCTTGTTCGCCCAGCTGGTCAATTGTTTCCGCAGCTGCTCATTCTTTTGCTCTTTAATGTCTGATAGTACTTCCCGACCGCTCCGCTTGGAGATATGTCTGTTCAGTAATGCGCTCATAGTTGGTTCTCGGCGGAGACTTTGCCGGTTTCCTCAGGGCATCGAGAGTGCGCTTTGCTTTCACCGGATCTACCTTCTCCTCCGGAGGTGGATGTCTCTTTGCTTTCACCCCTTCAAAGAACTCCTTCACGTGGGTCTGCACGATCGTATTGTTTTCCTCCTCGGTCCTCTCGTACGGTAACTTCTCTAGAGGCTTCAGAGGTGGACCGTATCTATATTGCCTCTCTCCACTTCTTGTGCTGCTAGACGCCGGAGCAGACGGAGCGGATGCGGCGTCTGTCTTCTTTCATGCTTGCTTACGAGGCAGAGGAGAAGGACTACGACGCGCCGGAGCAGCCGGGGCAGCGGCGGGTCTCTTCCGCCCTTGCTGGCGAGGCGGAGAAGGAGGAGGCTGCTGGCTGCTCGGGAGCGCCGGCGCAGGTGGAGAAGGAGGCGGAGTGCCGCCACGCGTTGGAGAAGGAGGCGGAGTGCCACCATGCGCCGGAGAAGGAGGCGGAGTGCCGCCACGCGTGCCCTAATCGTCACTCGCCAGAGGAGGAGGCGATGGAGGAGGCGGAGTGCCCTGACTCGCCGGAGGAGGAGGAGGCGGAGGCGTCCAGTTCGGAAGGTTAATGAGCTCCTTCCACCATAGGCATGGAGTCTTCAGAGCAGAACCCAGCCTAGTCTCCCCTTCACCAGTAGGGTGGTCAAGCAGGAGGTCCTCAAATCCCACCGTTATTTCATCCACCATCACCTTAGCATATCCTTCTGGAATTGGCTGGCAGTGATAAGTTGTGTCGGGTCCACTAGGATAAACTTGGCCAACAGCCGCCTTGACCTTCAAATTCATCCATCGCGCCATAATGTGGAAATTTTGAGACTCTGTGATATCATCCACGGGATAGCTGGTAGGAGCCGTCAAGACATGCTCCGGCTGAAGCAGCTCGGTGGAAGCCACACTGCTTCTCCGCTGAGATGGCGGGGTAGCTTTGGGGGAAGCTTCGGCAGGTCGTTTGCTGCGATCTGCTGCTTCTCGTTCCACTTCTCGTTCCTCTAGCCCCATTACCCTTTCGTGCAGCGCCTGTAGTTGGTCCTACTCCAGTTTCTTCCTCCTCTCGTGGGTTTTGTAACCCCCTGCGTCCGGAAAACCAACCTTCCATGGAATGGAGCCTGGCGTGCCTCGTGTCCATCCAGGGAGCTCAGGATTCCCAAGGGCCATTGTGAGCTTGTCCTTCTCCCTGTTTGGAAGGAACGTCCCTCGCTGCGCTGCATCGATATAGTGTCGAAGGTTCTTGACTGGTATTTGCAGTTGCTCGTCCGTCCACTAGCACTTCCCTGTTATAGGGTCCAAGGTTCCGCCGGCCCCGAAGAACCAAGTCCGGCAACGGTCTGGCCAGTATATTGTCTCTGGTTCGATCCCTTTTTCAAGCAGATCATGCTCAGCCTTGGACCACTTAGGCCGGGCTTTGAGGTAGCCACCTGACCCCGTGCGATGGTGAAGCTTCTTCTTTGCAGCATTTTGCTTGTTTGTCGCTGACATCTTCTTACTCTTTTCCGATGTCTTGTGGGCCACAAATGCGGGCCAGTGATCTTTGATCTTCTCATATTTGCCGATGAATTCTGGTGTCTTTTCTTTCTCGAAAAATTGGTTCAGCTCTTTCCTCCACCTCCTCATTAGGGTTGCCATCTTCTTAAGAGCACAAGACTTGATTAATTGCTCTTTAACTGGCTTCTCCGGATCCTCCTCTGGCGGTAGGGTGAAATTTGCCTTCAGCTGATCGAGTCCAAAGATCTTCTTTCTGTATATCATTGACATAAGACACCTCAGGATCTTCCTCCTTAGGCTTATACCATTGATGGATGCTGATCGGGATCTTGTCCCTAACAAGAACCCCGTGACCGAAAGCGTAAAATGCCTTCCTTGTCCGGATGGGTTCAATCGGTTCGCCATCGGGCGCGATTTCTATGATCTCAAACTTTTCATCCGAGCTCAACTTTTTCTTCGGGCCTCGTCTCCTTACCGAAGTTGTGCTCGATCCGGAGGGCTCGAAATTATAAGGAAGAAAGACAAGAGTAATTAATATGTGTACGTATACCAAAACAATGGATGCATCAATTAACTAGTCAGCATGGGCTTAACTAATATATATATATATATACCTGGCCGGACTCGGTTCGGTCACCAGAGCAGTCAGCACGGTCTCCTTCTTGTACCTCCATTGTGTCACCGGAGCCATCATGAACATAGTCCTCTTCTTGTACCGGCATTAATGGGCCGAAACCATCATGAACATAGCCCTCTTCTTCACCCAGTCCTTCCTGACCATCGATGTCGTTGAGAAATGATGCAACTTCATCACTTCCTTGTGTGATTATGTGCCCCAACATCGCTTTTGTTTCTTCGTCTCGGGAGTGCTCCATAGTTTCTGCAAATATTTACAACATGTCAATTATTATTCAAACATGGTACAGATGGATATATATATGTATATATATATATATTAGTGGCAAACGTAGAACTAGCTAGCTAATCACAATAAGGAATCATGTCAGTGGCCTCGACGCTGCTTCTCTAGGGTTTGGGGTCGCCTCGACACAACGCTTCAAGGGTTTGGGGTGGCCTCGACAACAACGCTCTTTTAACTTGGTAAATTTGGGTGGCCTCAAGAGAGTTAATTTGTCGGTGCAGGCGGCAAGGGAGGGGGGTAGGAGACCAACATCGTTTTTCTCTAGGGTTTGGGTGTCCTCGAGAGTTTTGGTCGAGCGAGAGGGCCGAGGGGGTGCTGCCATTGTATAAGTTATCACGGTCGAGAGGGGGTATATATATCGACCGCCCCTCATGTCGAAGTTATCTCGAGGGGGTTATATCGGCAACGACCCGACATACATATACATGGGAAAATAATGTTATCGGGGAGGGGGTATCGGTACCCCCCTCGTGTTGAAGTTTCTTCTTTCTCCTCTATTCCTTCCTTTTTCTTCTACTCATCTTTTTCTTCTTCTCCCTCGAGAAAGGAAAATAAGGAAAAGGAAGAACAGAGGAAGAAGGAAGAAGAAAAAAAGAAAAAAAAGAGGAGAAAAAGAAAGGAATAGAGGAGGAGAAGAAAAATAGAAATTCTCCTCTTCTTTTTCTTCTTTTTTCCTCTTCTTATTTATTTCTCCTCTTCTTCCTCTCCTCTTCTTCTCCTTTCTTCCTCTTCTTATTTTCCTTTTTCCTCTCATTCTTTTAGTATTGCTTGTTTAAAAAAATGTTCAAATAGAAAATTTCGTAAAAAAACAAAGGTTTTGCCTAATGCATTGTTCATATGAATATACAAACATTTGCATATTCTACAATAATTAATATCACCAATAAAATCTATGAACAAAAAAAACCTAAATTTTCTGAAAGTCTATCTTTTGCATATATGAAAACATTAATACACATATGAACAAAAAATACATATATGAACAAAAACATGCTCTGAACAATTTTTTTATAAATTTTGAACATCTACATACACATAGCCACATACATACACATATACATTATATATATATATATATATATGAACAAAAAACTAAACTAATAAAAATGAAAAAAACAGAGCCGCATATATATATATAGCCACATACATACACATATACATTGAACAAAAAAATTAAACTAATAAAAATGAAAAAAAAAACATAGCCGGTGCGGCGCGGCGGCTCACAGCGGGGGCGGCTAGATGACGATGGCGACGGTGGGGGCGGCGAGGGCGCTGGCGTGCGGGGAGGGACGGGCAGGGGCTCAGGCGCGGGGGGGCGGACGGGTCGCGGGGTTCGGGAGGCCAGCGACGGGACGGCGCGGGCTCGGGGAGGCCGGCGACGAGGACGATGCAGGCTCGGGGAGGCGACGTCCTTGGAGGCGGCGGCGGTGACGGCGAGGTGGAGCAGCCTAGCGGTGTCGAGGAGGGTCGGCGTCGTTGGGGGCAACTGTCTATGAGATTCTGAATATTTGCAAAGTGTTTGCTTATTTAGCAAAGCCATTGGTCCCGGTTCGTGAAACCAACCGGGACTAATGCCCACTCTAGTCCCGGTTTGTGCCACCAACCGGGACCAAAGGCCTCTTTTTCGGCAGCCCAAAGGGCGGGAAGCGGCGGCCTTTGGTACCGGTTGGTTCCACCAACCGGGACCAATGCCCCCCCCCCTTTAGTCCCGGTTGGTGCCACCAACCGGGACCAAAGGCCCCTGTGCTGCCCGCGTCGGGGCCAAAGTTTAGTCCCACCTCGCTAGTTGAGAGGGGCGTGCAATGGTTTATAAGCCCCACTGCCACACCCCTCTCGGGCTCCTCTCCACCGCAGGCTTTCGGGCCTACTTGCTGTTGCTTTGCCTGATGGGCCTTGGGCCTCATCAAGGGCCCTGAATCCGCCCATAGTAGGGTTTCATGTCGTATTCAGGCCGTGGGGGCCCAGTAGGAGGCATTTTTTTGTTTTTTGTTTTCTTTACTTATTGTTGCTATTTTTATTTTTTTCCAGTGTTTTTGTTTTGTTTGCTGCATTATTTATTTTCTTTTGTTTTTTGCTTTATTTTTTAATTCTTTTTGCTTTTAGTTTTAGGATAATTATAAACTTTCTGTTAGTGCCAATAGTTTTCAAATTTGAAAGCACTTTTTTTGTTTTTTTTTGTTTTCTTTCTTGCTTTATTTATTTTATTTTGTTTCTACTTACAACAAAATACTTATTGTTGTTTTTTTGTTTGTTTTCTGCATTATTTATTTTCTTTTTTTTTTTGCTTTATTTTTAATTCTTTTTGCTTTTAGTTTTAGGAAAATTATAAACTTTCTGTTAGTGCCATTAGTTTTCAAATTTGAAAACACTTTTTTTGTTTTCTTGTTTTCTTTCTTGCTTTATTTATTTTATTTTGTTTCTACTTACAACAAAACACTTATTGTTGCTATTTTTAATTATTACGAGGGCCGAACCATAAGACGTTAAAGCATTTCAAATGAACTCTGAAAAAGTTGAAAGTTGGCATGGTATCATAAATTGACCCACATAGCATGTGCATGTACAAAACGGACAATGGTATCATACTCGTCAGTTACAATGTTGGCATGGTATCATCATAATAGTTGCGAGAGAAAGTCTTCACTTTTTGTTTGCTTGTGTCCTTCGCTTATTGCGCCGTAACCATGGATAATCTTCATCGTTTATCAGGATGCTAGGGTCAGCCTTGACTTTGAAGGGAGGAATTTCATGAAACTTTTCATAATCTTCACACATGTCTGTCTTGTCCTCCACTCCCACGATGTCCCTTTTTCCTGAAAGAACTATGTGGCGCTTTGGCTCATCGTATGATGTATTCGCTTCCTTATCTTTTCTCTTTCTTGGTCTGGTAGACATGTCCTTCACATAGATAACCTGTGCCACATCATTGGCTAGGACGAACGGTTCGTCAGTGTACCCAAGATTTTTTAGATCCACTGTTGTCATTCCGTACTATGGGTCTACCTGTACCCCGCCTCCTGACAGATTGACCCATTTGCACTTAAACAAAGGGACCTTAAAATCATGTCCGTAGTCAAGTTCCCATATGTCCACTATGTAACCATAATATGTGTCCTTTCCCCTCTCGTTTGTTGCATCAAAGCGAACACCGCTGTTTTGGTTGGTACACTTTTGATCTTGGTCAATCGTGTAAAATGTATTCCCATTTATCTCGTATCCTTTCCAAATCAATACAGTCAAAGATGGTCCCTCGACAACAAGTACAGCTCATCGCTTGTCACCTCGACACGTGCTTCCAACCAACTGCTGAAAGTCCCGATGTGTTCACATGTAATCCATCGTCACGAAGGTTCGTGTTTGGAGCGCAGACCATTCTTGTGTTCATCAACATACGGGTCACCAAGGTAGAGTTCTCAGAGAACTGTAGTGTGCTTGAGACCAAGAATATCCGTCCTCGCATATTATTGAGTCCTTCCAAGCGTGTTTTTCCAATCAGTCTCCCCTCATACCGCGATTTAGGGAGACCTATCTTCTTAAGGCCAGAATGAAGTCAACACAAAACCCGATGACATCCTCTCGCTTGATGGCCCATGGAGATGCTTCCTTCGTCCTACAAATGTTACGACATATTTCTTTAGGACTCCCATGAACCTCTCAAAGGGGTACATATTGTGTAGAAATACGGGGCCCAGAATGACAATCTCATCAACTAGATGAACTAGGAGTGTCGGTGTACTAGAGTAGGGGTACCCTAGTATCCCGAACTTGTACACGGGCAGTCGCACCACCCCACGGCAAGGCTTGCCGGGTGACTGCCAAGATCCTCCGTTGTTCCTCTGGAGCCATTCAAGAACAAAGTGTCCAAGCCAAGAAGATAAGGCTCCGGCAAGAGGAGCTTGCCGGGAAGAGACAAGGCCCCGGCAAGAGGAGCTTGCCGGGAAGGCCAACCAAGGCATCTCAAAGAACTCGCCACGACGCGCCATGCGTCCCGACAAGGCAACAACCCCGGCAAGGCGCTTGCCGGGGCAAGTTACCACCCTGTACCCGCGCTCTAGCGCATCCACCAACGTGTCGCCCTGGGGCCTTCCCAGGGGCACGTGGCTAGAGGTTGTGCAGCCAAGGGTGCGCGGTGGCAAGCGGAGATGACGAGATCGCCATCGTGGCAAGCGGTGGCGCCCCTAACGATCACTTTTCTGCACTGTTTGGGCGACGCGGACCGGCATTTAATGCCTTTGTCCCCTGCCGTCAGGGTTAGGTATGATACACTGTAGAAGTAGGTGTACCAGCTGCGCTCCTTTTCCACTTTTACCCTTGCATGCATTGCCACCTGTTGGTGACCCCTTGAGCATATAAAAGGAGGCCCATGCGCAACGTAGAGGGGGGTTCGAAACCAGGAAACACCCATGCTCGGTCTCGTTAGCAGCGGGTGTATACTGTACCACGCTCCCGAGCAAGAACACAATATAATCAGACAAGCAGCAGTAGGAGTTTTATCTCTTCGGAGAGCTCCGAAGCTGGGTAAACCGCTCATGTGCTTCGCCTCGATCTGCTCTTCGTGCGATCCTCGCCCCCCGCCGGACCGAAAGGGGCCCTGCCCCATAGGTGTCGTGGTTCTACTCCGACATCTTTGGCGCGCCAGGTAGGGGGCGTTGAGGTTGTGTGAACCTGATCCGGCGTTCACACGAGCTAGACCTTCATCATCTTCATCGACATGCCACCGAAGAAGAAGGCTTCAGAGGTGGCTGGTCCGTCTGCGTCGATCCCACCGCCACCGGAGCAAGCAGGTGGTGGGGTGGACGCCGGCGGAGGAATGGGCGCCGACGAGGGAGCTCACGGTGCTGCCGGGTCCAAGGACAAGGCGGTGCAAACCACGGCGTCCGTACACGCACCGCGTCCATCTCAGGAGGCGCGGGACCGACAGCGTCATGGTACTCACAGTACCATACGCGCGTTGGACCCAGATCGCGCTGGTGGATCTCGGGGCGCTCAAGACCAGCATGCACGCCAACATGCTGGCACGAGCAAGTCACGGTTGCCTGGACGGGATACTGCTCCTTCCAACCCAGTTGGAAGTCCGAGCATATCCCTCTCCACGCACCGTTCGCCGCCACCGAAGACCCTGTAGAAGCGCTATTCGAGCTCAACCGCCCCGGATTACCTCCATGGCGCATAAGATCAACGAATGGAGGGCCACCATTCAGAGTCTCATCGGCTTTGCCAACGGCGACACTCCACGGCAGCCGGGTACATCGCAGCCGCGGCAAGATTGCCAGGCACAAGCCGGTGGCGACAAGACCGGTGGGGGTGCAACCACCGTGCACTCTCCACCCCGAAGGCCAAGATCGCCGACTCGCCGGATCCACCTTGACGATGACTCCACTGCATCATCAGATCCACGAGCCCGTCGCGATCAGCGCCAAGTTCTCCAAGAACGACAGCAAGAGGATGCTCATACCCGCATCAAGTGCCGAAGAGAAGCGCGGCGTCAATCAGACCAGCGCGCTGGGCCCACTGTCGACATGCATGCGCCGGGGGAACCAGGCGACTTGCCATACGCGGTAGGTTGCCCTGCGTTTACCCGTGAGCTGCGGCAAGTCCAGTGGCCCAGTACGAAGAACTTCAAGCCAGATGTACCAGAGAAGTACGACAGCAAGTTGCATCCGTCGAAGTTCCTCAGCATCTACACCATCGCGGTGCAAGCTGCTGGGGGTGCGACGACAAGATCCTTGCCAACTACTTCCCGCTGGTGCTCAAGCCCAATGTCAGATCTTGGCTCATGCACTTGCCGGACAACTCCATATCCTCTTGGGTAGATCTTTGCCATCAGTTTGTCGGCGCCTTCACAGGCGGCCACAAGCCTCATAGCCAAGAGAGCGATCTTCATCTGCTCGCCCAGAAGGAAGGAGAGCCCCTACGCAAGTACATTCAGAGATTCAGCCAAGTGCAGCACAACATCCCAGATGTCCACCCTGCCGCGGTCATCAGCGCGTTCCATTAGAACATGCGAAACCGCAGGATACGGGAGGAGATGGCGATGTGCAAGATCAGGGACGTCAGTGAGCTATATGCCCTGGCCGACAAGTGTGCACGTGCTGAGGAAGGGAGGAAACTCCCCGGAGAGAACGCGGGAGCAGGACGATCTGACAGCGAGGATGCTGCCCCGGCAAGGAAAAACCGGCGGCGGAACAACAGGAAGAAGAAAGGCAAAGATGTGCTAGTTGTCGAGCAGTCCGGCAACGGAGGTGGCGCCAAGGAAGCTGAAGCTGTGGCGGCCGCCGACAAGCAGGACAGCTCCGGCAAGCAGTACTGTAAGATCCACCGCACCAAGGGCCATGACCTCCAGAGTTGCAAGAAGGTTGAGCAGCTTGTTGAGCTGCAAAAGGCCGAGTACGAGCAACATGACAAGAAGAAAGCCCAAGAAGGTGCTGGGGGAGCCGGCAAGAAACGTCCCGGCCGGGGGGACGCCGCGGCAAGGCCAAGCAGCGGCAAGGAGACAGACCTCCCCGCGGCCGCGACAAGGATGAAGATGATGACGAAGATGAAGATATGGATGATGATGAGGCCGATGAGCAGGAGTTTCAGAAAGCCAGAGAGGTTCTGTGCGTTGACGGCGGTGCTTCTCTGCATACTTCGCACCGCCAGCTCAAACAGTGGGTGCGGGAAGTCAATGCAGCAGAACCACCCGTCGAGTCACGCAAGCCTCTGAAGTGGTCCAGCACGCCTATCATCTTTGATATTGAGGACCACCCTGATCGCGTAACTGCGGTCGGGTGCTTGCCGATGTTGGTTTCACCAACTATCCGCAACCTCAAAGTCACTAAGATGCTAGTTGACGGTGGGGCCGGCTTGAATCTGATCTCCTCCGCGGTGCTTCAGAAACTCCAAATCCCCGACAGCGAGCTCGAAGAGACCGGCACATTCCAAGGAATCAACCCGGGAAGGAGCAAGCCAAAGGGAAAGATCACGTTGCCGGTAACATTTGGCAGCGAGTTGAATTTCAGGACTGAGAGGGTAACTTTTGATGTTGCTGATTTTCCATTACCTTACAATGGAATACTCGGCCGTCCAGCGCTCGCCAAGTTCATGGCAGCCTCTCACTATGCGTACAACATGTTGAAGATGCCGGGTCCGATAAGTGTCATCTCTGTCCCTGGCGACAAGAAGGATGCTCTTATCTGCACCGACAAGATTTACCGGGAAGCAGCAGCCGCAGCTGATCGCAAGTCACTTGTCGTTGAAGCTCCCCGGTGGAAGAAGAAGACCAAGTCCGGCAAGAGCTCTGATGCCCACTCCGGCAAGCGCACCTCTTCGGAGTGCTGCGCTACCGTCGAGGACGCACCATCGAGCTCCACCGGCAAGTGTAAGAAGGCAATGGCAGCTCCGCCAGAGACCAAGAAGGTGTCCGCCAAGGAGGACGGCACTGGTGGTACCTTCACCATCAGTGCCACGCTCGATCCTAAATAGGAAAGCGCGCTCGTTGCTTTCTTGCGGACGAATGTCGACGTGTTTGCATGGCAACCGTCTGACATCCCCGGTGTTCCCAGGAAAGTAATTGAGCACCACCTTGCCGTCTGTCCTCACGCGCGGCCCATCAAGCAGAAAGTCAGGAAGCAAGCAGTGGAGCGCCAAGAATTCATCGCAGAAGAAATCAAGAAATTGGAGGCAGCAGGCCTTGTCAGAGGAGTGCTCCATCCCACGTGGTTGGCCAATCCTGTAGTCGTGTGCAAGGCAAACGGGAAATGGAGGCTTTGTATCGATTTCACCGATGTCAATAAAGCTTGTCCCAAAGACCCATTTCCCTTGCCACGCATTGACCAGATTGTTGACTCCACGGCCGGATGTGACTTGCTTTCGTTACTTGATTCATACTCAGGCTATCATCAGATCTTCATGGCAGAAGAGGACGAGGAGAAAACCGCATTCATCACTCCATGTGGCACATACTGTTTCGTACGGATGCCTTTCGGATTAAAGAATGCTGGTTCAACATTTGCAAGGGCAGTCCATGACGCTTTTTGAGCCACAGATGCACAGAAATGTGGAAGCCTACATGGATGACATAGTGGTCAAGAGCAAGGACAAAGCAACTCTGATCCAAGATTTGGACGAGACCTTTGCAAATCTGCGCAAGATCAACCTCAAGCTCAACCCCGAGAAGTGCGTGTTTGGAGTCCCCTCCAGCAAGCTTCTCGGGTTCTTCATGTCTCAGCGGGGGATTGAAGCCAATCCCGACAAGATCAAGGCCATTGAGCAGATTGAAGCACCGAAGCGCGTCAAGGATGTACGAAGGCTTGCCGGTTGCGTGGCTGCTCTCAGCAGGTTTATCTCTAGATCTGCTGAAGGCGCGCCGCCGCTTTTTCAAAATATTGAAAAGGCAGGTCCAATGAAATGGACTCGAAGCGGAGGCTGCGCCGCAGGACTTGAAGAGATACTGTCCTCCACTCCAACACTTGTCGCACCTAGGCCACAAGAGAAGTTGTCTGCTGTACATAGCGGCAACCAATCAAGTGGTTAGTGCTGCGTTAGTAGCGGAGAGGAGGCGATGATGAGCCAAGAACCACGGTAAGTGCCCAGCGACAAGCGGGGGTTCCACCGCAAGCTCGTCCCGACAAGGATGGATCTGCGCAGCATGTGAAGAGGTGCGAAGAAAATGGTGCAGCGCCCAGTTTACTTTTGGTTCCCTTTCGCAGGGGCTAGGTCAAGGTACTCGTGTGCGAAATTGCTTTTCGGCCTTCTCATGGCCTCGAGAAAGCTGCGCCATTACTTCCAAGCACATGAGATCACGGTTGTCACTCGCTTTCCGCTGAAAAGGATACTGCAAAATCCGGAAGCAACAGGCAGGATTGTCGAGTGGGCACTGGAACTGTCAAGCTTTGGCCTCAAGTTTGAGAGCACTTCAACTATCCAGAGTCGAGCACTGGCAGAATTCATAGCAGAGTGGACGCCGACACCAGATGAAGAAATTCCAGAAACAAGCATCCCCGTCAAGGAAGCAAACAACGAGTGGCTGATGTACTTTGATGGTGCCTTCTCGCTGCAAGGCGCCGGTGCGGGCGTGCTGCTTATCGCACCCACCGGAGAGCACCTCAAGTACGTAGTCCAGATGCACTTTCCCAGGGAGCAAGCAACAAACAATACTGCAGAGTATGAAGGTTTGCTTGCCGGTCTCAGGATCGTGGCAGACCTTGGGATCAAGAAGCTCATTGTTAGGGGTGACTCGCAGCTTGTCGTCCGCCAAGTAAACAAGAATTATCAGAGTCCGTTGATGGAAGCCTATGTTGATGAAGTGAGAAAGTTGGAAGAGCACTTTGACGGCCTACAGATGGAGCATGTTCCAAGAGCTGAGAACGACATTGCCGATGGCCTGTCTAAGTGCGCCGCACTGAAGTTACCTGTGGAACTAGGGATCTTTGTGCTCAAGCTGACTCAACCATCTGTAACACCATCAACTAGACAGAGCAAGAAGAGGAAGTTGATTTCTGGTGACTACTTTCCGGCCGAGCTCCCCGAAGCCGCCGCCAAGAAGGTCCCCAAGATCAACGCCAAGAGTGCTGAGGAGCAGTCTGCTCCGACAAGCCCTAGGGTTTGTTTCGTTGAAGCAGATACTCCCGACAAGTTTTGCTCCGGCAAGCTTGCCGGGGAACGTCAAGCTCCGGCTGAGCCACAAGTTCTTGCCGTAGAAGCTGATGTTCCCGCAGCAGAAGATGTGCCTTTAGTCCTTGTTGTCGAGCCACAAGCTCCAGCATGGGCACAAAAGATTGTCCGTTTCCTTCAGACAGGAGAACTTCCCGAAGAGCAAGAAGAAACAGAAAGAGTAGCCCGGCAGTCAAGTATGTACCAGTTTGTTGACAACGCACTGTACAGAAGGAGACTCAACGGTGTGAAATTGAAGTGTGTTTGCCGGGAAGACGGACAAAAGCTGTTGGCAGAAATACATGGAGGCATATGTGGTCACCACATTGGCGCAAGAGCACTTGCCAGCAAGGCATTCTGGCAAGGTTTCTTTTGGCCGACAGCCCTCCAGGATGCAACTGCACAAGTAACCAAGTGTGAAGCGTGCCAGTTCCACTCCAAGCAGATACACTAGCCAGCTCAAGCTCTCCAGACGATCCCTTTATCCTAGCCATTTTCGGTCTCGGGGCTCGACATCCTTGGCCCCTTCCCCCGAGCTGTCGGGGGCTTTGAGTACTTGTACGTTGCAATCGACAAGTTCACAAAGTGGCTGGAAGTGGAAGCAGTGAGGAAGGTGACAACATAGTCAGCAGTCAAGTTCTTCACGTCAATTGTTTGCCATTTCGGGGTCCCTAACCGGATCATCACTGACAACGGCACGCAGTTCACGAGCCGCACCTTCATGTAGTACGTCCAAGATCTTGGCGCCAAGGTCTGCTTCGCTTCTGTTGCTCACCCGAGAAGCAACGGTCAAGCGGAGAGGGCAATGCCGGTGCGCGCGGGCTCAAGACCAGACTTTCGACAGCTGCACAAGTGCGGAAGAAATCGATTGAGGAGCTGCTCGTGGTTCTTGGTCGATCAGACGACGCCAAATCGAGCCATCGCCGACACCTTTCGCCTAGTCTATGGAGCAGAGGCAGTTCTCCCCACGGAACTCGTATACGGATCGCCTCGAGTGCTCGCTTATGATGAGCTTGAGCAAGAGCAGCTACAACAAGATGACGCGCTGCTCCTTGAGGAAGATCGTCTTCAGGCCGCTGTACGAGCTGCTCGATACCAGCAAGCTTTGCACCGCTACCATAGCCGCAAAGTTAGTGCCAGAAGCCTCGAGGAAGGCGACCTTGTTCTTCGGCGCGTTCAGTCCGCCAAGAATTCCAACAAGTTGACGCCGAAGTGGGAAGGCCCTTACCGGGTGAAACGAGTCACTAGGCCTGGCGCAGTCCGCCTTGAGACCAAAGATGGCTTTCCGGTGAGCAACTCCTGGAACATTGAGCATCTTCATAAGTTTTACCCGTAACGCGCGGTTGCCGGAACCTGTTCCGGCAACCACCTTTTGTACAAGTCTTGCCGCTGTTGCATGTAATCCTTTGTACAAAGCTGGGCGCAGACCCCGTGCATAAATAAAGCTCATGTGCTCCGCACATCCTGTCAATTTCATGCTTTCTATTCTTTTGCATGCGTTATCTGACACTTTGTGCAGCACTTACCCCCAGTAAGCAATAACGAGCCATAAGGCTCCATATCTTTATTTTCTCTTCTTTCTTTTTCTCAAAAAGAAGGAAGGTTCCCTCGCGCACAAGTTTGTCGGGGGGGAGGAGAAGATAATGGTGTGGACCAGGCGTCGTTCAAGAAAGTTTCGCCCTTACCGGGAAGCAAACAACAGAAAAGCTAAGTTGCCAAAGCTTGAGCAATCAGTTTTAAAAATTTTAAGTTATTTTCCTCGAACGACCGTGCTTTGTATGGAAAACCTGTGCGCGGAGGAACCAACTCACAGCTAGTTGCGCCCTTACTTTGTTTCGAGTCCGCTCAACAACTCATAGCTAGATGCGACTAGTTGCGACAAGGTTTCTTGTCGGTAACGGCACCGCCAAAGAAGCTGCTCGATGTCCCAGACTCAGCGCTCATGCAAGCGTGCTCAGGCACCGCAAGTTCCCTAAAAGCGTAGGGTAAAAAAACATACAAAGAATGGAATCAAATAGAGGAAATAACATAGCAGTCGATACCCAAAATAAAGTTTATTACAAGATAAGCTTGTCGCAGCTCTAACAGGTTGTTTCCATAACATGACTAGCAGCGACAAGAAAAGGAGGAAACGGGCGGCCTAATCTACGCGATCGCCCTCAACCCTCTTGACCTCATTCACCTTGTCCACAATGGGTGCGACAAGGGCCTTGAGCGCTTCCAGATCAGTATCCGCCGGCAGCTTCTTGAGGACGTTGGTGAGGTTGAGGCCTGGGTTGCAGAAGGCCACCTTCACCAACACCTTTTGCAGAACACTGGCGCAGATCGTGCGCGACTCGTCGGCCAGCTGCTTTGGGATCTTTTCCCAGAGTCGCTGGAGGGCCGTCGCCACGCCTTTGAAGAACACGGTAAGCTTGGCGCTGGGTTGGAGATTCTCGTCGGAAGGATACCCAAAATCCTCCATTCCCAGTTGCGCCAGCTCCTCGCCGATGACTGCAGCAATGTTCACGAGGCCCTCTGTCCAGAGCTCCACCGTCTCCATAAAGGTGTTCTGGGTTTCAGCGGCCCTCGCCAGCAACTCTTCGTTGCCCTTGATCTCCTCCTTCAGGGCCACCTCCCGCTCCTTGGCGCCGTCCAGCGTCTGGGTCAAAGTAGCCAGCTTCAACTCGAGATCCGCGTTGGAGTCCTTGGCGGCGCTCAGCTCTTTGCCCTTCTCGACGAGGCGACCCTACAGCTCGCCATGAGCGTAGGCATCCTTCTCGCGCTCACGCTTGAGCACGGCAACCTCTTCGCCGCTCGTCTTGAGATCGGCCTCCAGCTGCGCCACCTTCGTCTCCAGCTCCGTCTTGGCGGCCTCGGCAGTGGCGGCCGCATCCTTTGCTTCCTTGAGAGCCCCGCCAAGCGCTCGTTCGCGCGTGGCGAGTTCCTCCTCGTGGCTGTCGAGGTTGATCTTCCGCTGCGTCAGCTCACCTTCCCGCGCAAACAGCTCCCCGGCGACAAGCCGCTGCTGCTCTTCAGCTTCAGCCTTCTCGAGCATGAAGGCTTTTCGCTCCTCGGCTAGCTGATTCCGCTCCTCCGCCAAGGACCGGAGAGCTTCCTGGTTAGTGCCCTGGAGCTCCTCTGCGCGCCTCTTGATGTCCGCTCCCGCCTTCGCGACAAGCGCTTCCCGGGATTCCAGCTTAGGTTGCCGGGCGCGGTAGAGCGACAACAGTTTCCAGAGCAGCTGCTCCTCCTCAGGCTCGCCGCTGCTACTGCTCGGCGCGTCGACCAGCGTCAGCCCAGCGGAGGCGAGCACCTCTCCGTCAAAAACCTCTCCTTCGACCGGCGCCCTGGAACTTGACGCCCAGGGGAGCTTGATGAAGATGTCATCGCCGGCCTTCAGATAGGCGCCGGGCTGGGGCTCTTCGGAGCCTGACGCTGCGGCAGTGGCGGAGGGATCGGTGGTCGGCGTAGCGCCTTGCGCTCCTGTGGCCCCAGGGTCGTCAGTGCGATCGCCGGAACCCTCGCCGGCTCCCGCAGCGGCAGCCTTGGCGGCCGCCTCGACGGTAGGATCATCGGCGCCGGCTCCCTCTTCAGTGGTAGCGGCGTCGTTGGTATTGCCGCGCGCGTCCTCCTCGCCGGCGACTTCGGTCTCCATCGGCTCCGTGGCAGATGGATCTGACAACCGGAAGAGGGAAAGAAAAGTCAAGCAAATATCCAAAAAAGAAAACCAGAAGAAGAAGAACCCAAGGGAAGTGTTCAAGCAAGAAGGGTTACCTGCACTAGGCTCTGCCGTCGCGGTCTCCACCACAGGGGGATTGCTGGTGCTGCCCCTTGCCGGAGACTTCTCCCTTGCCGGAGAATCCTCCCTTGCCGGAGAATGCTCCCTTGTCGGAGAATCCGCCCTTGGCGGCGTAGTCGAAGCAGACGACGAATCGGAGGCGGTTTTCGGGCCCTCCTGGTGAAGTTGTTCTGCTCCTACACAAACAAATAGTCAGATATCAGCAAAGAAAGACCATCCATGCGTGCCTAACAGCAGAAAGGGAACCATGTATTTACGCCGGGGGCTGCGCTGGGGGCTGCTTTGGGGAGTAGTAGCCGGCTCCGGCAAGGTGGTCTCGGGCGCGCCTCCTGCTGTCATAGTGGGCTCGTCCTCGATGATGATCACCGGAGCCTTGGCTCTCTTCGCCGCTCTCTGGGCCAGAGTCCTGAAAAGGAATGAGTTCAGAGTAAAGCAAGTCAGATACAAGACGAAAAATAGCACGAATTGAAGAAATACAAGTGCAACAAGAGGATCTTACTCTTCTTCTTCCTCGTCGGAGCTGAGTGCGGAGAGGTCGAAGTTCGGCCCACCTTCGGCGCGACGAGGCGGAGGAGTAGGATCCCTTGGCCGCTTGGTGGGGGCTGCGGCGGCGGCCCGAGACGACCCCGCTCCGGTTTCCGCAGCAACGTGAGGCGCTCCCGCGGCAACAGTGCTTGTCGCGGCGGAGCGCGTCGCGCGGCGTTGCGGCTGTTGGCCCGTCTGCCGTGCTGCTGCGTCCCCGGCCCTGCGGAGGCGCCTTCTTGGCTGCGTTGGGGGCTCTGTTTGCGGCAAGCTGCTTGGAGATGGCGGACCGCTCGTACCCTCGGCGGGCTCGCTCAACTCGGCGTCAGGCGCGGCAAGCTCTTCTTCGCCGTCAAGCCACTCTCGTTCGGCAAGGCTTGCCGCCTCTGCTGCTTCCGCCTCCTCCGCTGTGAACCCGAACTCGCCCGCGGCAGCGGCTGCTGCCGCCTCTTCCGCCCTAGTGGTGATGTGCTGCATCTCCTCTTCGGTGGTATCGCGGGTGAGGCTTCTCTGCTCGTCGGCGCGAACCGCTACCTCCACCAAGCTATCGAAGAACTGCTGCACGACGTCGTCTGCAGGCTCTTGCCAAGTGGGGACGATTCCGTGCGAGTCGCACAACGGCATCATTGCGCGGATGCGGTCGAGCGAGGAGTTGTTGCACAACGGAACGACGCGTGCCGACAACCTGAACCACTCAGGATGCTGAGGGTCGTGCTTGAACAGCTCCTTGAGCATCGCGTCCAATTCCATGACAGTGAAATTGAAGTTGAGGCCCGGGCGCAGCCTCATAATGTCCGCCGGACCCCCAAATTCCCAGGCGGGTCTCCTCCTCTCCTGCAGAGGGGCGACGCGACGGTGGAGAAAATCTGCGCCAACAGCGCCTACAGTCAACCCGGCAACCCTGAGGCGTAAGATCCGAGTGACAGCGATCTTCAGCCTATCGTCTTCCGGGGTCAGGCTGCTCCAATCGTTGCCGCGAACTGCTGGGGCTTGGCGCCGGGCGGTGAACGGCTGCGGGTTCTCCTCTACGATCCAGCACCAATCTGCTCTCCACTCCTCCCATTTGCTGCGGAGCTCCCCCTCCAGATAGGCCTCCTTGCCGGCTCGCGAGATCCAGGCGATCCCGCCGGCAAGAGGCTCCCCTCTCTCAACACGAGGCATAAAGAAATGGCGGAAAAGGGCTACGTTGGGGTGGACTTCGACAAAGTTTTCGCAGAGATGTGCGAAAACTGCCATGGTCAAAACGGCATTGGGGGTGAAATCAAGGAGGTGGAACCCGTAGGTGTTCATGATATCGCAAAAGAACTCGGAGAAGGGCGGGCAGAGCCCGCAGTAGAAGAACAGAGCAAAGAACGAATATCCAGATGGAGCCTTTTTTGAGGCGGCGGCGGAGAGTACCTTGGTGCGCGGATGCGCCCGCGTCTCCGTCGACCAGAAGAGATAGTACCACTCCCTCAGCTCCTGCGCGAAGAGTTCGGGGGGGGGGGGGGAGTGGCCCGCTCCTTCCGCAGCGCCTCGAGCCGCTGCGCCTCGGTCGACTTCACGGCCTTCACAGCCTTCCCCTTTCCGGCTTTCGGAGCCATGGCGGAGGTGGTGGGGGAGATCGACGGCGTTAGTGGCGCCGGTGGCGATGGGGGGCGGAGCGCTGCTGTCTTTCGACTTTGGAAGAAGGGGGGAGCGGTGGAGATTTCTAAGATTAGGATTGCAACGGCAAAGTGAGCGAACTGCCCCTGTTTCCCCTTCTTATAAAGAGGGAGGGGCGGACGTTACGCTTTTCCGAATAAAGAATCACCCACGATCTCTCCCACGACGCCGCACTCGACGCGTGCCGTTAGGGGAGGGAGCGGTGGATACAGAGCGAAATTCGGTGTACCCAGGCGCGCGGTGTCTGCCTTTGTGCTTTGGGCTGGCCCAACAGCTTCGGCACTGTGTGTGGCCCAGTTCGGGGCTCTGGCGGTGTACTAGAGTAGGGGTACCCTAGTATCCCGAACTTGTACACGGGCAGTCGCAGCACCCCGCGGCAAGGCTTGCCGGGTGACCGCCAAGATCCTCCGTGGTTCCTCTGGAGCCATTCAAGAACAAAGTGTCCAAGCCAAGAAGATAAGGCTCCGGCAAGAGGAGCTTGCCGGGAAGAGACAAGGCCCCGGCAAGAGGAGCTTGTCGGGAAGGCCAACCAAGGCATCTCAAAGAACTCGCCACGACGCGCCATGCGTCCTGACAAGGCAACAACCCCGGCAAGGCGCTTGCCGGGCAAGTTCCCACTGTCAAGGCTCCGGCAAGATCCACCAACATGTCGCCTGGGCCTTCCTGTATGCGTGGCGAGAGGCTGTGCAGCCAAGGGTGCGCGGTGGCAAGCAGAGATGACGAGATCGCCATCGTGGCAAGCGATGGCGCCCCTAACGGTCACTTTTCTGCACTATTTGGGCGACGCGGACGGGCATTTAATGCCTTTGTCCCCTGCCGTCAGGGTTAGGTATGATACACTGTAGAAGTAGGTGTACCAGCCGCGCTCCTTTTCCACTTTTACCCTTGCATGCGTTGCCACCTGTTGGTGACCCCTTGAGCATATAAAAGGAGGCCCATGCGCAACGTAGAGGGGGGTTCGAAACCAGGAAACACCCACGCTCGGTCTCGTTAGCAGCGGGTGTATACTGTACCACGCTCCCGAGCAAGAACACAATATAATCAGACAAGCAGCAGTAGGAGTTTTATCTCTCCGGAGAGCTCCGAAGCTGGGTAAACCGCTCGTGTGCTTCGCCTCGATCTACTCTTCATGCGATCCTCGCCCCCCGCCGGACCGAAAGGGGCCCTGCCCCATAGGTGTTCGTGCTTCTACTCCGACAAGGAGGTGCGTCATGATATTGAAGAAGGATGGTGGGAACACCAGCTCGAAACTGACAAGACATTGCACCACATCACTCCTTAGCCTTGGTATCATTTCTGGATCGATCACCTTCTGAGAGATTGCATTGAGGAATGCACATAGCTTAACAATGGCTAATCGGACGTTTTTCGGTAGAAGCCCCCTCAATGCAACCGGAAGCAGTTGCGTCATAATCACGTGGCAGTCATGAGACTTTAGGTTCTGAAACTTTTTCTGTGCCATATTTATTTTTCCTTTTATATTCGATGAGAAGCCAGTCAGGACCTTCATACTAAGAAGGCATTCAAAGAAGATTTCCTTCTCTTCTTTGGTAAGAGCATAGCTGGCAGGACCTTCATACTGCTTTGGAGGCATGCCGTATTTTTTGTGCAAATGTTGCAGTTCCTCCCGCGCCTCAGCTATATTTTTTGTCTTCCCATACACGCCCAAGAAGCCTAGCAGGTTCATGCAAAGGTTCTTCGTCACGTGCATCACGTCGATCGAAGAGCGGACCTCTAGGTCTTTCCAGTAGGGTAGGTCCCAAAAATATAGATTTCTTCTTCCACATGGGTGCATGTCCCCAGCGTCACTCGGAACAGCTAGTCCGCGGGACCCTTTCCAAAGATTACGTGTAAATCATTGACCATAGCAAATACGTGATCACCGGCACGCATGGCGGGCTTCTTCCGGTGATCGCCTCGCCTTTGAAATGCTTGCCTTTCTTTAGACATTGATGGTTGGTCGGAAGAAATCAACGATGGCCCGGTACACATTATTCACGCAGCTTGCGGTATATACTATCGGTGTCAAGTAAACAAGTGCGTGCATGCGTGGTATCCCTTGTTTGTCCGTCCGAAAGGTTACCGAGAGCGGGCCAATCGTTGATGGTCACGAACAGCAACGCCTTTAGGTTAAATTCCTCCTGTTTGTGCTCATCCCACGACGTACCTCGTTTCCATTCCACAGCTGTAAAAGCTCTTCAACTAATGGCCTTAGGTACACATCAATGTCGTTGCGGGTTGCTTAGGGCCTTAGATGAGAACTGCATCATAATGAACTTCCGCTTCATGCACATCCAAGGAGGAAGGTTATACATACATAGAGTCACGGGCCAAGTGCTGTGATTGCTGCTCTGCTCCCCGAAAGGATTAATGCCATCCGCGCTTAAAGCAAACCATACGTTCCTTGGCTCACTTGCCAACTCATCCCAGTACTTTCTCTTGATTTTTCTCCACTGCGACCCGTCAGCGGGTGCTCTCAAATTCCTGTCTTTCTTATGGTCCTCACTATGCCATCGCATCAACTTGGCATGCTCTTCGTTTCTTGAACAGACATTTCAACCCTGGTATTATAGGAGCATACCACATCACCTTTGCAGGAACCCTCTTCCTGGGGGGCTCGCCATCAACATCACCAGGGTCATCTCGTCTGATCTAATACTGTAATTCACCGCATACCGGGCATGCGTTTAGATCCTTGTACGCACCGCGGTAGAGGATGCAGTCATTAGGGCATGCATGTATCTTCTGCACCTCCAATCCTAGAGGGCATACGACCTTCTTTGCTGCGTATGTATTGTCGGGCAATTCGTTATCCTTTGGAAGCTTCTTCTTCAATATTTTCAGTAGCTTCTCAAATCCTTTGTCGAGCACAACATTCTCTCGCCTTCCATCGCAGCAATTCCAAAGACGATACCGAGCTTTGTGTTGCCATCTTCGCAATTGGGGTACAACCCTTTTTTGTGGTCCTCTAACATGCGATCGAACTTCAGCTTCTCCTTTTGACTTTCGCATTGCGTCCTTGCATCGATAATGACGCGGTGGAGATCATCATCATCGGGCACATCGTCTGGTTCCTCTTGATCTTCAGCAACCGCTGTTGCAGCTTCATCGCACATCGTCTGGTTCCTCTTGATGTTCAAGAGCATCACCGTATTCGGGGGCACATAGTTGTCATCGTACTCTTCTTCTTCGCCGTCTTCCATCATAACCCCTATTTCTCCATGCCTCGTCCAAACATTATAGTGTGGCATGAAACCCTTGTAAAGGTGGGTGTGGAGGATTTTCGGTCGAGTAAGACTTCAGATTCCTACATATAGGGCATGGACAACACATAAAACCATTCTGCTTGTTTGCCTCAACCACTTCGAGAAAATCATGCACGCCCTTAATATACTCGGAGGTTTGTCTTGAACCGTACATCCATTGCCGGTTCATCTGCGTGCATTATATATAATTAAGTGTGTGAAAAATCATTACAGAACATCATGAATAGATAATTAATTGACCAAATTAATAGAAGTTCATCATCACATTAAAACCAAAGTACATACATAGTTCTCATCTAACAACATAAAGCTCTGTAGAGCATCTAAATTAATTAAACCATACACTGAAACTATGTAAAACATTTCAATGCGAAAAAAATGCGATCATAATCGCAACCAATGTAACAACTGATCCAACGGCATAATGATACCAAGCCTCGGTATGAATGGCATATTTTCTAATCTTTCTAATCTTCAAGCACATTGCATCCATCTTGATCTTGTGATCATCGATTTACATCCACAACATGCAACTCCAATATCATCTTCTCCTCCTCAATTTTTCTAATTTTTTCCTTCAACAAATTGTTTTCTTCTTCAACTAAATTTAACCTCTCGACAATAGGGTCGGTTGGAATTTCCGGTTCAACAACCTCCTAGATAAATAAAATCTATGTCACGTTGGTCGGCATAATTGTCATAAACAATAAATGAACCAATAGTTATGAAAAGATAATATATACCACATCCGAATCATAGACAGGACGAGGGCCGATGGGGGCGGATACTAAAACCATCGCACTATATAAGATGCAATAATAAAAATAAGAAAATTATACAAGTATCTATATAAACATACAAGTAAGATTTTTTTTCCTTTCAGAAAGAAGATAAGAACAAGAAGCTCACCACGGTGGTGCCGGCGACGAGATCGGCGTGTGCGATCGACGACGGTGAAGACGGGGACGGGACGTGACGGACCGCTAAACCTAGACAAATATTGAGGAAAATGGAGCTTGGAGGTCGAGCTTGGAGAGGAGAAGCTTAAGTAGTGTGGCTCGGGCATTCCATCGAACACCTCGTGTGCATAGGAGGTGAGCTAGAGCACCACAAAGCTCTCCCCTCGCCCCATTTAAAAAGCAGAGCATCGGAGTGCTCGTCATGGCGAGGGGTATATATAGGCAACTAATAGGTCCCGGTTTGTGGCCCGAACCGGGACTAAAGGGCAGCCTTTGGTCCCGGTTCAAGCCACCAACCGGGACCAATGGTGGTGGGCCAGGAGCGAGGCCCATTGGTCCCGGTTCGTCCCACCAACCGGGACCAATAGGTCCAGTCAAACCGGGACCAATGGCCCACATGGCCCGGCCGGCCCTCGAGGCTCAGGAACCGGGCCCAATTCCCCCATTGGTCCCGGTTCTGGATTGAACCGGGACTAATGGGCTGGCCCGGCCTGGACCATTGCCCCCTTTTCTACTAGTGTTTGGTCATGCTTCATTTTCATCACACAAAAGTCTCCCATCATGCACAACCCCGATGACAAGCCAAGCAATTGGTTCATACTTTTTAACGCGCTTCAGCTTTTTCAACCTTCACGCCATACATGAGCGCAAGCCATGGATATAGCATTATAGGTGGAATAGAATACTATGGTGGAGGTTTATATGGAGAAGACAAAAAAGGGAGAAAGTCTCACATCGATGCAGCTAATCAACGGGCTATGGAGATGCCCATCAATTGATGTCAATGCGAGGAGTAGGGATTGCCATGCAACGGATGCACTAGAGCTATAACTGTATGAAAGCTCAAACTAAAAACTAAGTGGGTGTGCACCCAACTTGCTTGCTCATGAAGACCTAGGGCATTTGAGGAAGCCCGTCGTTGGAATATACAAGCCAAGTTCTATAATGAAAATTCCCACTAGTATATGAAAGTGACAATATAGGAGACTCTCTATATGAAGAACATGGTGCTACTTTGAAGCACAAGTGTGGAAAAGGATAGTAACATTGCCCCTTTTTTCTTCTTTTTTCTTTTTTTCTTTTTTTGGTGGGATTCTTTGGCCCCCTTTTTTTATTTAGGCTTCTTTGCCCTTTCCCTTTTCTTTTTCTTTTTTTGTTCTTTTTTCATGGGGCAATGCTCTATAATGATGATCATCACACTTTTATTTACTTACAACTCAATGTTACAACTCATTACTAGAACAAAGACATGACTCTATATGAATGCTTCCGGCAGTGTACCGGAATGTGCAATGATCTAGCGTAGCAATGACATCAAAAAAAGGACAAGCCATGCAAACATCATGCTAGCTATCTTACGATCATGCAAAGCAATATGACAATAAATGCCCAAGTCATGTATATGATGATGATGGAAGTTGCATGGCAATATATCTCGGAATGGCTATGGAAATGCCATGATAGGTATGTATGGTGGCTGTTTTGAGGAAGATATAATGAGGCTTATGTGTGATAGAGCGTATCATATCACGGGGTTTGGATGCACCGGCGAAGTTTGCACCGAATCTCGATGTGAGAAAGGGCAATGCACGGTACCGAAGAGGCTAGCAATGATGGAAAGGTAAAAGTGCGTATAATCCATGGACTCACATTAGTCATAAAGAACTCATATACTTATTGCAAAAGTTTATTAGCCCTCGAAGCAAAGTACTACTACGCATGCCCCTAGGGGGATAGATTGGTAGGAAAAGACCATCGCTCGTCCCCGACCACCACTCATAAGGAAGACAATCAAAGAAACACCCCATGCTTCAAATTTGTCACACAACGGTTACCATACGTGCATGCTAAGGGACTTGCAAACCTCAACACAAGTGTCTCTACAATCCACAACCACCCACTAGCATGACTCTAATATCACCACCTTTATATCGCAAAACTATTGCAAGGAATCAAAGATATCATATTCAGCGATCTACAAGTTTATGTAGGATTTTATGACTAACCATGTGAATGACCAATTCCTGTCATCTCTCTAAATGAATATAAGTGAAGAAAGAGAGTTTAATTCTTTCTACAAAAGATATGCCCATGCTCTAACAAATATAATTGAAGCAAAAGAGCATTCTACAAATGGCGGTTTTCTAAGTAAAGAGAAACATGCAATCCAAACTTCAAATGATATAAGTGAAGCACATGAAGCATTCTATAAAGCCATACTCAAAAGATTTAAGTGAAGTGCAAAGAGTATTCTATAAATCAACCAAGGACTATCTCGTACCAGCATGGTGCATAAAAGAAAATTGAAAACTAAATGCAAAAGATGCTCCAAGACTTGCACATATCGCATGAACGAAACGAATACGAAAACATACCGATACTTGTTGAAGAAAGAGGGGATGCCTTCCGGGGCATCCCCCAGCTTAGACGCTTGAGTCTCCTTGAATATTTACTTGGGGTGCCTCGGGCATCCCCAAGCTTGAGCTCTTGCCTCTCTTCCTTTTCCTCATATCGAGACATCCTCGATTAGACACTTCATCCACACAAAACTTCAACAGAAAACTTGGTAAGATCTGTTAGTATAATAAAGCAAATCACTACTCTAAGTATTGTTGCAAACCAATTCATATTTTGTTTTTTCATTGTGTCTACTGTAACATAACTATTTCATGGCTTCATCCACTAATATAAATTGATAGATTCATCAAAACAAGCAAACTATGCATCAAAAACAGAACAGTCTGTAGCAATCTGAACATCCACCATACTTCTGTTACCCCACAACTTCTACAAAAATTAGGAAAAATAAATAAGTTGTATAGAAAGACAGTGCAAAAAGAATCAGAAACAATTGACGTTCCAGTTAAAAATGTAAAATCGTGCACTACAGCCAAAGTTTCTGTCCTGCACCGTACAAACCAACAAGCATTGTAAACATCCTAAAGTTAAACCTTGGCACATTATTTTTATAATAGAACGGAATTGTACAAGGGGATAATTATTTTTGATAAAAAGTTTCTGTAATCAAGATTCACAAAGTTTCCGTGAGCATGAACAAAGTTCAAGGAGCTCCCCCACTTCAACAATGCTTGTCTCTCTCACTTTCACTTTCCTTTTTAAAAAGTTTTTAGGTTCCCCTCTTTATTTTTTTGTTTTTAAACTATATAAAAGAACTCAATAGAAATAGACTCTCTAAAACTTCCGGGTTGTCTCCCTGGCAGCGCTTTCTTTAAAGCCATTAAGCTAGGCATTTAGTGCTCAAGTAATGAATCCATCCGGATCCCAAGGTATATCAAAGCCAATTTTAATTAACAATGATTTGTAATTTAGTAGTGAGCACAAAGTAACATATATCATGTAATGACGAAGTCTAACCCTCTTCCTATGCATCGGCATGTCATAAAAGAACAATTCATGCACACATAGTAAAGGCCAATGCATAGTATAAACAGTTTCTTACAATTCTATCATATTGGAAACATAAAGAGGCGGAGATATAGTTCCTCTCTCATAATAATTGCAAGTAGGAGCAGCAAGCACATTTAGGTACATTATAACTATGCACTCTAGGAAGCCTCTCAGGCTATTAGACTTCGGAACCTTCCATTCTTGCGATCTGATCGTAATGGCCGTCCAATTCACGATAAAAGTTATGTTTAGCGCGCCGTAAGATGAATCTAGCGCAGATGTCCTAAAATGGCCGCTTCTCCCGTAGCATTTTTGGAGGCCTGTGGTTCATCGGGTCCAACTAGCCGAGGGTATGAATGGGCCGCTGGTGGGTTTTGCCCTCAACACTCCACATTCCTCCCTCCCGACTTCTCCTCTCCTCTCTTGGGAGACGAACGGACCTGAGCCGCCGTCACCGCCGCAGCTACAACGAGTATCTCCGGTGGTTGCCCCTCCCAGCGCCTCCCTCCGCCGCGAGGATGTATGTATTCCCTACTTCCTTCCCTACCCCACCCTCCTTGCCGCGCAGTGGCACCATCATGTCACCACATGCGCTTTGATGTCTTCGGCTCTGAACGAAACATCAGAACCGCTCCCTGATGACTCTTGCCGCAGACTCCCTTTGCCTTGTCGCAGCTGTTCCGTTTATAGGCTCTACCCGGCCAAGATCGCGCTTCATAGTGGCAGCTCCCTAATTTGTAGTTTCACATGCCAAGTCTATTTCCATATACTGGTTCGTGTGGAAATATATGCTTAAGAATCAGACTTCTATCCCTACAGTTCGTGATGCATCAGTTTATAAGAATCAAATATAAAACCAATAGTTCAGTTTCTTCTTGACCAGGTTAATAATAGTTTATTTAATTTGATTTCATGCAATTTAGAGAAGATTTATATTTATCATATTCACTGTTTATTCATTGTGTAGTCTCTTACATATAAAGTTCTGCTCTTGCCCTCTTTGGTCACCTGATTGTAGTTTCAGTGAGTTAACTTTAATAATTCTGATCTGTCCACTAGGACATGCTCCTGAATCGATGTGCCTCTGACGTAGCCCGGGGCTATCGACTACAGGGCTGGCGCAGTAAGTTCACTTGTGGAACATTGTCCATTCACTGCACCTGGATGCCAACGCTGACAACCTTTTCATCCTTGTGAGGTTCTCATCGACAATGTTGTGCCTATTCCATTTGGTTTGGATGTCCTTGAAGAGTGGTGGATCATATCCAGGAGCATTTTGCAGAAAAATAAATAGTGTGGTTTTGGTTCCCTGGGTATGCTAACTGTATGGGGCTTATGGAAGCAGACAAACACCAAGGTGTTCACTAACACCAGCCAACAGAGAAAGTAAGAAGAACCGAGCTCTCAAATCATTTCTGACCTGCAACTTTGATCATTGGCTGGAGGAGCAGGTGTAGCATCCTTGTGTGAGTAGTAGCGTTAGTTCTAGGAACTGGTGTGCTGTTGCTTTTCTCTTGCAATTCATTTTCTTCTCCTTCAATTAAAAATTGTAGCTAGGTAATTTGTGTACTCTTGAAAAAAGTATAATAATTTTATATCTTAGTTGCATCATTGAAGAATGAATACAATAGTTGTTCACTTCACGTACAATATTTGATGTCCGAGGGATGATTTCATAGAACCTCCGTTTCCCAGGATGAGAAGGTAATTTTTCATTCCCTAATTTCATGTCAGTTTTCTTTATCCTTTTGATAACTGTTGTGCAGTCTATCTTTCCAATATTTGTTAGTGTAGTATTATACCTTTTTAGTCAATTGGAATATATCCGCAATACTTTTTTGACATGATTCTTGTTTTATTTTTTTATCAGATCTACTTATGTCGAATAACAAGCAGAGGAGACTGAGTTACCTCCCTCCTCTAATGTCTCCAATAGGGTGTGGTGGTGTGATATGCTTCATTTCCTATGACCGCATAGCATAATGATTTGATATATTAATCAGCACGCCGGGTCTTGTTGGTCTGAAAAAACAGTGACGTTGTTGTTCTACCCTTTTCTTTTGTAGGTGGGAATTCCATCATTTCAATTGTCAAGCAGCTAACAGAGGCTATATTTGGATACTTCAACTATCCTATACGCAACAAGGGGCATCAAAACTCGCTATATCGTCATCATTGAATCTGATATCTGTACGATTCTCTTTCTCTGATGTGCAATTTAAGCAATTGGTGTTTTGTGAAGTGGAGAAACCAAATGTACCGATTCTTATTAATGAGTGTTGGTTTAATTTATGTGATCTATGCACTTTAATCTATCTCTTCTTCCAAATCAGTTGGTCACCAAACAAAGATTGTACGTAAACAGTTGGATAACCAAAGGCTTGAATTTTATATACCTTGAGTTCTCGATCTACGCATATGAAGGGAAAGGAGAAATGTAGAGATATAATGTTGTTGTGCTAACATATTTCTTCGGGCATGTGTAGTAAATTTAATAGTTGTAATAATCGACCAGCCAAATAATGAATTGTTGGTATACTCCCCAATTCTGTTACTTTTTGCAGAAATTATTTTACACTTGCACGAAAAAACGACATACTATTCGGATTAAAATGCCTTCCTTTTCATATCATGCACGTTAGAAAGAAAAAGACCAATGCATATGCAATGGAGGTGACTTCCATATACCACTCTCTCATTGTACAGTCTTTTTTTAAATGAAAGGAGAAAAACTGTTCACACATGGAAGTTAAAGCTTAATTTCATTTTAACTTGGATAGCTATGGCTTCATGTTGTAATTTCTAGAACTTCTTTTGAAGTTGTCTACATGTTTTATTATATGCAGCACAATTGAGTATTCCCATTTTGTCCAAACCAAAACTGAAGTACCAGCTTTGCATCATATGAAAAAAGAAAATAGATACAGTATGTGTATTCTAATTGAAGTCAAGTCTCCCACAAACTGGATACATGTTCGCGTGCTGCTTATTACATATTACTGTTTGGAACTTTAAAGTTACTTTCGCTAAATTTACTTCCATGTACTTAGCACTTCTTATTCACTTTGAGGATCAAGACAGGTAGTGTTTCATCATCCACTATTTTATTCAACTTCGACCTTGCTACCCACATGCTCTCGCAGCCTAGGGAAAATCCTATGTGTGATGCTGCCACCGCTGTCGAGGAACACTTTGGAGGAGGTGAAGCCGAGAAGAAAGTACAAGACGAAGGGTGAGGACCTAGGAGCAACATTGTCCCACCACAATTGGCAAGAGACATATCTTTGTGAAGTCGGTGAAAAAGGTAATAAAACTGTGCCAATTGCTCATCTTATTTATTTTTCATAGTTTTCTCTCTAAATTTAACTCTCTTTTCGTGAATTGTTTATAAACTTTCATTGATATCTTCTTTTAGAAATTGTGTGTGCTTTTATAGAAGAGAAGTCCATTGGGAGGCATTATGATGATTTGTTGATAGATGGATGGATTGGTCCGCTGTCGGCTTAATCACAAATGCATGATTGCTAAGTACTTTTTTACTTTTATTTATCATTATATGTCTATTGATGTCCGCAATGAAAAATAGCCAAGCTTAAAATAAGCAATATTTTCTTTTGATATTAATAAAATTAACTTTCATGTTTTCTGTCTCAATATATGTGTGCAAATACCTACCATTGATTGCAAAAATGGACTGGCGCGGCAACGCGCGCCACAATGGTCTAGTGCATATTATATCTATCAAAATCATCATGTGCAATGGTAAAAGGCAGCCCATCAATATAATCCTTACTAAGCGCAAACTTCTCCGATATAGTGTAGTCGGGAGAATTCAAAAAGATAATAGGACTATCATGCGTGGGTGCAATAGCAACAATTTCATGTTTAACATAAGGAACTATAGCAAGTTCATCTCCATAAGCATAATTCATATTGGCATCTTGGACACAAGCATAGCAAGCATCATCAAAAAGGGATATTTCAAGAGAATCAACGGGATCATAGCAATCATCCTTCGGTAAGCACGAAGGGGAATTAAACAATGTATGATTTGAAGAGTTACTCTCATTAGAAGGTGGGCACGGGTGATCAATCCACTCTTCCTCCTTTTGTTCTTCGCTCTCCTCATGATCTTCATCCAATGAGCTCACAGTTTCATCAATTTCTTCTTCCACAGCTTCTTGCAAAATATTAATCTCTTCTTGGACAGCGGAGAATTTCTCAATAAAGCATTAATATTGTAATTGTATTCATAATTCTCATAGCAATATTTCAATATTGCAAAATTTTCATGTCTATAAACATCATCATCGAAAGCTTCACACTTTTCAAAAAAAGATTCAATTTCATAAGCAGCCTTAAAAGCAACAAATTCTTCAATTTGTTCAACATCATAGTAATCATATATACCATTAGCATAAGAAGCTAAGATTTCATTATCATTAAATTTGCATGAAAAGGGAAGGTGTGGAGCCTTCATCCTAGAGCAACAAGTAATATCATATCTCAAGCATAGATCCCGAGCATACCAACGCAACATATTAATTTGATCCCATAATAGTTTCCCTTTTTGTGTCAAGCGATAATCCCTAAAGTATTCACATTGATCCAACGTGTCTCCCATAACATAATTGAATGGGGTTTTCTTAGGATTATCAAAGTAGTACATAATATCTTTCACATAACAAGCATCGAGGGTTTTAGGAGGTTCCCCATCTCCATGAGTAGCAAGTACACCTATTTTTTTTGGTATTTCGTGTTCCATATCCATAACTAAAGATAAAGAACAACTTAGAACAGCAAATAAAAATTACTTAGTTATAAAGCAAACAAGCACACACGAGAATATTCACCCCACGCTATGACTCCCCGGCAACGGCGCCAGAAAAAGGTATTGATAACCCGCAAGTATACGGGATAGTTGTAGCCTCTTTCGATAAGTAAGAGCGTCGAACCCAACTAGGAGCTAAAGGTAGAACAAATACTCTCTCAAGTCCTATCGGCCACTGATACGACTCTAAGCACGCTTGACGTTCGCTTTACCTAGAACAAGTATGAAACTAGAAGTACTTTGTAGGTGTTGTTGGATAGGTTTGCCAGATAATAAGGAGCACGTAAATAAAAGCTAGGGGCTATTTAGATAAATAAGCAACAAAGTAAATATAGCGAGTGTGGAAAAGTGGTGGTAGGAGGGTTGTGAAATTGTCCCTAAGCAATTGACTACGTTACTAGACCGGTAATCACTACTTCAATTCTATTTGAGGGGGAGGCATAGGCTAACATACTTTCTCTACTTGGATCATATGCACTTATGATTGGAACTCTAGCAAGCATCCGCAACTACTAAAGATTCATTAAGGTAAAACCCAACCATAGCATTAAAGCATCAAGTCCCCTTCATCCCATACGCAAACAACCTACTTACTCGGGTTTGTTCTTCTGTCACTCACGCCACCCACCATAAGCAAATCATGAACATATTGCAAACCCTACAGCGGGAATCCCTCACGCTTGTGCGACACGGAGGGCACAATAGGACAGCACCAATAATAAAACATGCAACTCAAACCATGTTGGAAATATGCCCTATAGGCAATAATAAATTAGTTATTATTATTATATTTCCTTGTTCATGATAATCGTTTATTATCCATGATATAATTGTATTGATAGGAAACTCAGATACATGTGTGGATACATAGACAACACCATGTCCCTAGTAAGCCTCTAGTTGACTAGCTCGTTGATCAATAGATGGTTACGGTTTCCTGACCATGGACATTGGATGTCATTGATAACGGGATCACATCATTAGGAGAATGATGTGATGGACAAGATCCAATCCTAAGCCTAGCACAAAGATCGTGTAGTTTGTATGCTAAAGATTTTCTAATGTCAAGTATCATTTCCTTAGACCATGAGATTGTGCAACTCCCGGATACTGTACGAATGCTTTGGGTGTACCAAACGTCACAACGTAACTGGGTGGCTATAAAGGTACACTATGGGTATCTCCGAAAGTGTCTATTGGGTTGGCACGAATCGAGACTGGGATTTGTCACTCTGTGTGCGGAGAGGTATCTCTAGGCCCACTCTGTAGGACATCATCATATGCGCAATGTGACCAAGGAGTTGATCACGGGATGATGTGTTACGGAATGAGTAAAGAGACTTGCCGGTAACGAGATTGAACAAGGTATGGAGATACCGACGATCGAATCTCGGGCAAGTACTATACCGGTAGACAAAGGGAATTGCATACGGGATTGCTTGAATCCTTGACATCGTGGTTCATCCGATGAGATCATCGTGGAACATGTGGGAGCCAACATGGGTATCCAGATCCCGCTGCTGGTTATTGGTCGGAGAGTTGTCTCGGTCATGTCTGCATGGTTCCTGAACCCGTAGGGTCTACACACTTAAGGTTCGATGATGCTAGGGTTATAGGGAATAGATGTATGTGGTTACCGAATGTTGTTCGGAGTCCCGGATGAGATCCCGGACATCACGAGGAGTTCCGGAATGGTCCGGAGGTAAAGATTTATATATGGGAAGTCCAGTTTTGGTCACCCAAAAAGTTTCGGGTGCTATCGGTAACATACTGGGACCACCGGAAGGGTCCCGGGGGTCCACCAGGTGGGGCCAGCGGCCCCAGAGGACTGTGTGGGCCAAGTGTGGGAGGGGACCAGCCCCAGGTAGGCTGGTGCGCCCCCCTACCAGGGCCCAAGGCGCCTAGGGTTTTGGGGAACCCTCCTCAAATTTGATCTGAGGGGGCTGGCCCCCCTCTCCCTTGCCCCTATATATATGTGGAGGGTGGGAGGGCAGACGCACCCAAGTTCTGGCGCAGCCCTCCCCCTCTCCCAAGTCATCCTCCTCTCTCGCGGTGCTTGGCGAAGCCCTGCAGGATTGCCACGCTCCTCCTTCACCACCACGCCGTCGTGCTGCTGCTGGACGGAGTCTTCCCCAACCTCTCCTTCTCCCCTTGCTGGATCAAGGCGTGGGAGACATCACCGGGCTGCACATGTGTTGAACGCGGAGGCGCCGTGGTTCGGCGCTTAGATCAGAATCAACCGCGATCTGAATCGCTACGAGTACGACTCCTTCATCCGCGTTCTTGCAACGCTTCCGCTTAGCGATCTACAAGGGTATGTAGATGCACTCCCCTTCCCCTCGTTGCTAGATTACTCCATAGATTGATCTTGGTGATGCGTAGAAAATTTTAAATTTCTTCTACGTTCCCCACAGTGGCATCATGAGCTAGGTCTATGTGTAGTTTCTATGCACGAGTAGAACACAAAGCAGTTGTGGGCGTCGATATTGTCAATTTACTTGTCGTTACTAGTCTTATCTTGATTCGGCGGCATCGTGGGATGAAGCGGCCCGGACCGACCTTACACGTACTCTTACGTGAGATAGGTTCCACCGACTGACATGCACTAGTTGCATAAGGTGGCTAGCGGGTGTCTGTCTCTCCCACTTTAGTCGGATCGGATTCGATGAAAAGGGTCCTTATGAAGGGTAAATAGAAATTGGCATATCACATTGTGGTTTTTGCGTAGGTAAGAAACATTCTTGCTAGAAACCCATAGCATCCACGTAAAACATGCAAACAACAATTAGAGGACGTCTAACTTGTTTTTGCAGGGTATGCTATGTGATGTGATATGGCCAAAAGAATGTGATGAATGATATGTGATGTATGAGATTGATCATGTTCTTGTAATAGGAATCACGACTTGCATGTCGATGAGTATGACAACTAGCAGGAGCCATAGGAGTTGTCTTAATTTATTGTATGACATGCGTGTCATTGAACAACGCCATGTAATTACTTTACTTTATTGCTAAGCCGTTAGCCATAGTAGTAGAAGTAATAGTTGGTGAGACAACTTCATGGAGACACGATGATGGAGATCATGTTGTCATGCCGGTGACGATGATGATCATGGAGCCCCGAAGATGGAGATCATGTTGTCATGCCGGTGACGATGATGATCATGGAGCCCCGAAGATGGAGATCAAAAGGATCAAAATGATATTGGCCATATCATGTCACTATTTGAATGCATGTGATGTTTATCATGTTTTACATCTTATTTGCTTAGAACGACGGTAGCTTAAATAAGATGATCCCTCGCAATAATGTCAAGGAAAAGTGTTCCCCCTAACTGTGCACCGTTGTGAAGTTTTGTTGTTTCGAAGCACCACTTGATGATCAGGTGTGATAGATTCTAACGTTTGAATACAACGGGTGTAAGCCAGATTTACACACACAATACACTTAGGTTGACTTGACGAGCCTAGCATGTACAGACATGGCCTCGGAACATGGAAGACCGAAAGGTCGAACATGAGCCGTATAGAAGATACGATCAACATGAAGATGTTCACCGATGATGACTAGTCCGTCTCACGTGATGATCGGACACGGCCTAGTTGACTCGGATCATGTAATCACTTAGATAACTAGAGGGATGTTTATTTGAGTGGGAGTTCATAAGATGAACTTAATTATCCTGAGCATAGTCAAAAGGACTTTACAAATTATGTCGTAAGCTTGCACTTTAGTTCTACTGTTTAGATATGTTCCTAGAGAAAATTTAGTTGAAAGTTGATAGTAGCAATTATGCGGACTGGGTCCGAAAACTGAGGATTGTCCTCATTGCTGCGTAGAAAGATTATGTCCTTAATGCACCGCTCGGTGTGCTAAACCTCGAACGTCGTATGTGGATGTTGCGAACATCTGACATACACGTTTTGATAACTACGCGATAGTTCAGTAATATTAAACGGTTTAGAATTGAGGCACCAAACACGATTTCGAAACGTCGCGGAACATATGAGATGTTTCGAGGGATGAAATTGGGATTTCAGGCTCGTGCCCACGTCAAGAGGTATAAGACCTCTGACGAGTTTCTTATCCTGCAAACTAAGGGAGAAAAGCTCAGTTGAGCTTGTGCTCAGATTGTCTGAGTACAACAATCACTTGAATCGAGTGGAAGTTAATCTTCTAGATGAGATAGTGATGTTTCTCCAAAGTCATTTCCACCAAGCCAGTAAGAGCTTCGTGATGAACTATAACATATCAGGGATAGATATGATAATCCTTGAAATATTCGCAATTTTTGACACCGCGAAAGTAGAAATCAAGAAGGAGCATCAATTGTTGATGGTTAATGAAACCACTAGTTTCAAGAAGGGCAAGGGCAAGAAGGGATACCGCATGAAATGGCAAATCAGCTGCTGCTCTAGTGAAGAAACCCAAGGTTGAACCCAAACCCGAGACTAAGTGCTACGTAATAAGGAGCAGTCCATTGGGCAGAATTACCCTAGATACTTGGTAGATAAGAAGGCTGGCAAGGTCGATAGAAGTATATTGGATATACATTATATTAATGTGTACTTTACTAGTACTCCTAGTAGCACCAGGGTATTAGATACCAATTCGATTGCTAAGTGTTGGTAACTCGAAATAAAAGCTATGGAATAAACGGAGACTAGCTAAAGGTGAGATGACGATATGTGTTGGAAGTGTTTCCAAGCTTGATGTGATCAAGCATCGCATACTCCCTCTACCATCGAGATTGGTGTTGTTTGGTGTTTGCGTTGAGCATAGACATGATTGGATAATGTCTATCGCAATATGGTCATTCATTTAAGGAGAATAATAGTTACTCTGTTTATTTGAATAATACCTTCAATGGTCTTGCACCTAAAATGAATGGTTTATTGAATCTCGATCGTAGTGATACACATGTTCATGCCAAAAGATATAAGATAGTGATGATAGTACCACATACTTGTGGCACTGCCATTTGAGTCATATTGGTATAAAATGCATGAAGAAGCTCCATGTTGATGGATCTTTGGACTCACTCGTTTTTGAAAAGATTGAGACATGCGAACCATGTCTATTGGTGTATACGCATGAAGAAACTCCATGCAGATGGATCGTTTGGACTCACTTGATTTTGAATCACTTGAGACATGCAAATCATACCACATGGGCAAGATGACTGAAAAGCCTCGTTTTCAGTAAGATGGAACAAGAAAGCAACTTGTTGGAAGTAATACACTTTGATGTGTGCAGTCGAATGAGTGTTGAGGCACGCAGTGGACATTGTTATATTCTTACTTCACAGATGATTTGAGTAGATGCTGAGTATATTTACTTGATGAAACACAAGTCTGAATTATTGAAAGGTTCAAGTAATTTCAGAGTGAAGTTGAAGATCGTCGTGACAAGAGGATAAAATGTCTATGATATGATCATAGAGATCAGTATCTGAGTTATGAGTTTGGTATACAATTAAGACATTGTGGAAATTGTTTCACAACCAATACCGCCTGGAACACCATAGTGTGATGGTGTGTCCGAACATGATAGTTGCACCCTATTGGATATGGTGCATACCATGATGTCTCTTATCGAATTACCACTACTGTTTATGGGTTAGGCATTAGAGACAACCGCATTCACTTCAAATAGGGCACCACGTAATTCCGTTGAGATGACAGCGTATGGACTATGGTTTAGAGAAACCTAAGCTGTCATTTCTTAAAAGTTTGGGCTGCGAAGCTTATGTGGAAAAGTTTTAGCCTGATAAGCTCAAACCCAAAGCGGATAAATGCATCTTCATAGGACACCCAAAACAGTTGGGTATACCTCCTATTTCAGATCCGGAAGCAAAAGTGATTGTTTCTAGAAACGGGTCCTTTCTCGAGGAAAAGTTTCTCTTGAAAGAATTGAGTGGGAGGATGGTGGAGACTTGATGAGGTTATTGAACCATCACTTCAACCAATATGTAGCATGGCAGAGGAAGTTGTTCCTGTGGCGCCTACACCAGTTGAAGTGGAAGCTGATGATAGTGATCATGAAACTTCAGATCAACTCACTACCAAACCTCGTAGGTCGACAAGGACGCGTACTGCTTCGGAGTGGTACGGTAATCCTGTCTTGGAGGTCATGTTGCTAGACAACAATGAACCTACAAGCTGTGGAGAAGCGATGGTGGGCCCGGATTCCGATGAATGGCTCGAGGCCATAAAATCCGAGAGAGGATCCATGTATGAAAACAAAGTGTAGACTTTGGAAGAACTACTTGATGGTCGTAAGTCTGTTGGGTACAGATGGATTCTAAGAGGGAAGACAGACAATGATGGTATGTGTCACCATTAAGAAAGCACAGCTTGTCGCTAAGAGGTTTCCGACAAGTTCAAGGAGTTGACTACGATGAGACTTTCTCACTCGTAGTGATGCTAAGAGTCTGTTGGAATCTTATTAGCAGTTACTGCATTATTTATGAAATCTTGCAGATAGGATGTTAAAACATTGTTTCCTCGAAAATTTTCTTGAGGAAAGGTTGCATGTGATACAACCAGAAGGTTTTTGTCAATCCTAAAAGATGCTAACAAGTATGCAAAGCTCCAGCAATCCTTCTAAGGACTGGAGTAAGCATCTCGGAGTTGGAATATACACTTTGATGAGATGATCAAAGATTTTGGGTTTATACAAAGTTTATGAGAAACTTGTATTTCCAAAGAAGTGAGTAGGAGCACTATAGAATTTCTGATGAGTATATGTTGTTGACATATTGTTGATAAAAAATGATGTAGAGTTTCTGGAAAGCATATAGGGTTATTTGAAAAGTGTTTTCAAGGGAAAACCTGGATTAAGCTACTTGAACATTGAGCATCAGGATCTATAAGGATAGATCAAAATCGCTTGATAGTACTTTCAAATGAGTACGCACCGTGACAAGATTTTGAAGGAGTTCAAAATAGATCGGCAGAGAAGGAGTTCTTGGCTGTGTTATAAGGTGTGAGTATTGAGTAAGACTCAAGACCTGACCACGGCAGAATAGAGAGAAAGGGCAAAGGTCGTCCCCTATGCTTAGACGTAGGCTCCATAGTATGCTATGCTGTGTACCGTACCTGATGTGTGCCTTGCCACATATCTGGCAAGAGGGTGCAAAGGTGATCAAGGAGTGGATCACCAGATAGCGGTCAAAATTATCCCTAGAGGAATAAGGATATGTTTCTCGGTTATGGAGGTGATAAAGAGTTCGACGTAAAGAGTTGCGTTGATGCAAGCTTAACACCTATCCGGATAGCTCTGAGTAGAGATACCGGATACATATAATGGAGCAACAATTTGGAATAGCTCCAAGTGGAACATGGTGGCAGCATCTACGATATGACATAAAGTTTTGCGAAATACATAGGGATCTGAATATTGCAGACCCATTGACTACAACCTCTCTCACAAGCATAACATGATCAAACCTAGAACTCATTGAGTGTTAATCACATAGTGATGTGAACTAGATTATTGATTCTAGTAAACACTTTGGATGTTGGTCACATGGCGATGTGACATGTGAGTGTTAATCACATGGCGATGTGAACTAGATTATTGACTCTAGTGCACGTGGGAGACTGTTGGAAATATGCCCTAGAGGCAATAACAAATTAGTTATTATTATTATATTTCCTTGTTCATGATAATCGTTTATTATCCATGCTATAATTGTATTGATAGGAAACTCAGATACATGTGTGGATACATAGACAACACCATGTCCCTAGTAAGCCTCTAGTTGACTAGCTCGTTGATCAATATATGGTTACGGTTTCCTGACCATGGACATTGGATGTCGTTGATAACGGGATCACATCATTAGGAGAATGATGTGATGGACAAGACCCAATCCTAAGCCTAGCACAAAGATCGTGTAGTTTGTATGCTAAAGTTTTTCTAATGTCAAGTATCATTTCCTTAGACCATGAGATTGTACAACTCCCGGATACCGTAGGAATGCTTTAGGTGTACCAAACATCACAACGTAACTGGGTGGCTATAAAGGTACACTACGGGTATCTCCGAAAGTGTCTGTTGGGTTGGCACGAATCGAGACTGGGATTTATCACTCCGTGTGACGGAGAGGTATCTCTGGGCCCACTCGGTAGGACATTATCATATGCGCAATGTGACCAAGGAGTTGATAATGGGATGCTGTGTTACGGAACGAGTAAAGAGACTTGCCGGTAACGAGATTGAACAAGGTATGGAGATACAGACGATCGAATCTCGGGCAAGTACTATACCGGTAGACAAAGGGAATTGCATACGGGGTTGCTTGAATCCTTGACATCGTGGTTCATCCGATGAGATCATCGTGGAACATGTGGGAGCCAACATGGGTATCCAGATCCCGCTGCTGGTTATTGGCCGGAGAGTTGTCTCGGTCATGTCTGCATGGTTCCCGAACCCGTAGGGTCTACACACGTAAGGTTCGATGACGCTAGGTTTATAGGGAATAGATGTGTGTGGTTACCGAATGTTTTTGGGAGTCCCGGATGAGATCCCGTACGTCACGAGGAGTTTCGGAATGGTCCGGAGGTAAAGATTTATATATGGGAAGTCCTGTTTTGGTCACCGGAAAAGTTTCGGGTGCTATTGGTAACGTACCGGGACCACCGGAAGGGTCCCGTGGGTCCACCAAGTGGGGCCACCGGCCCCAGAGGACTGCGTGGGCCAAGTGAGGGAGGGGACCAGCCCCAGGTGGGCTGGTGCGCCCTCCCCCACCAGGGCCCAAGGCGCCTAGGGTTTTGGGGAACCCTAAAAGGGGGCGCCCCCCTTGCCTTTGGGGGCAAGGCAACCCCCCTGGCCGCCGCCCCCTCCACAGATTGGATCTGAGGGGGCTGGCCCCGCTCTCCCTTGCCCCTATATATATGTGGAGGGTGGGAGGGCAGCCGCACGCAAGTTCTGGCGCAGCCCTCCCCCTCTCCCAAGTCATCCTCCTCTGCCGCGGTGCTTGGCGAAGCCCTGCAAGATTGCCACGCTCCTCCTTCACCACCACGCCGTCGTGCTGCTGCTAGACGGAGTCTTCCCCAACCTCTCCTTCTCCCCTTGCTGGATCAAGGCGTGGGAGACATCACCGGGCTGCATGTGTGTTGAACACGGAGGCGCCATGGTTCGGCGCTTAGATCGGAATCAACCGCGATATGAATCGCTATGAGTACGACTCCTTCATCCGCGTTCTTGCAACGCTTCCGCTTAGCGATCTACAAGGGTATGTAGATGCACTCCCCTTCCCCTCGTTGCTAGATTACTCCATAGATTGATCTTGGTGATGCATAGAAAATTTTAAATTTCTTCTACGTTCCCTAACAAACCAATCGTAGCAATTCATCAATCACCGATAGGACAATGAAAATCTACTCAGACATCATAGGATGGCAACACATCATTGGATAATAAAATGAAGCATAAAGCACCATGTTCAAGTAGAGGGTACAGCGGGTTGCGGGAGAGTGGACCGCTGGATATAGATGGGGTAAGGTGATGGAGATGTTGGTGAAGATGGCGGAGGTGTTGGTGAAGATCGCGGTGATGATGATGGCCCCCGGCAGCGTTCCGGCGCCACCGGAAGCAAGGGGGAGAGAGCCCCCCTTCTTCTTATTCTTCCTTGACCTTCTCCCTAGATGGGAGAAGGGTTTCCCCTCTGGTCCTTACTCCCATGGCGTGGGAGGGGCGAGAGCCCCTCCGAGATTGGATCTATCTCTCTGTCTCTCTCTGTTTATGCGTTATCAGATTCTCCCCCTTCACCGTTTCTTTTATATCCGGAGATCCGTAACTCCGATTGGGGTGAATCTTTTGCCCAGATTTTTCTCATAAAATTAGCTTTCTTGCGGCAAAAGAAGAGCGTCAACCACCTTACGGGTGGCCCAGGAGAGTGCCAGGCGCGCTCAGGGGCGAGGGTGCGCCCCCTATCTCCTGGACACCTCGGGCACCGTTTCGCATTGATTCTTCCTCCGGAAAATCCCAAATATTCCAAAATAATTCTCCGTCCGTTTTTATCCCGTTTGGATTCTGTTTGATATTGGGTTTTTGCGAAACATAAAACATGCAACAAACAGAAACTGGCACTAGGCACTGGATCAATATGTTAGTCCCAAAAAATAGTATAAAAAGTTGCCAAAAGTATATGAAAGTTGAATAATATTGGCATGGAACAATCAAAAATTATTGATACGACGGAGACGTATCAGGCATGTCAGAGAAGCCGACGAAAGAGAAGGGCACGTCAGAGAAGCTGGCGAAGCAAAAGATGAAAGCGAACGGCAATGGAGTCGGCCGCCATCAAGAGAATCCTTCGGTAACGATCGAGATCCTTGTATTCTGCATACTCCCTCCTTCCCAAGTCTGCATGCAATCCCATAATTTTACCTATTTTACCGAACGGAGATGGGTGTGTCTAGCAAGAAAAGAAAAAATGACAAAAAAAGGCTTGCACGAATCTTAGCATAAAATCAATGACATAGGACTTAGATGTGCAACAAAATCAGGGTTATCGTCTCTGTTTATATGCCTTAAAATTTGAAAATTGCTAATTTTTTGGCATAGGCTTTCTAAATGAGTTCTTAATCTCCAGTGATTGAAACTGTTGATGATTCCCCTTAATTTTGCATGGTCTTTACTGACTGATCTTGAATGCTTGCAATGGAACTGCTACATTCCTTTTTCGAGATTATCTATAAACTATTGATCTTCTGATCATGTATGCAATTATTTTCGTAAGCGTGATGCCTGAAACTTTAGTAGTGTACATGGACCAAAGTCTGCTCTTTCTACTAAAAATCAATACTATTATCAGTCAATTTGCCGATAGAGATAGCTTGTTTTTCTATGTCTGGTGTTCATTATATGGCCCAGAAGCTCTATGATTTCATGCAGTACTGTAGAGCACAATTTTGATATTGGCATAGATTAGATCTAGTCGGTTCTATGCATGTTTAAATGAATACCATACAGAATCTAATCACACTATTTGTACATTCAGGGAACTCGGGTTGCTTCTTTGCTGCAATACGAGAAGTTCATAAAAGATTTAAACACACAACAACTGACGTACATCAAGTTGATTGGACTGGGTGAACTTCTCAAGACTCCTGGCATGAGAATGAGATGTCTACTGTGCCAGGCCATCGCTTATTCATATGATACAGAGCAGGATGCCTTTATAATTAATGGGAGACCATGTGGGATCACACTAAAAGATGTGGAGCATATAACTGGCCTGCCCTGCATGGGGAAGAATCACGTCTCTTCAAATCACAACGATACTTTGGAGTTGTGGAAGGAACTGAAAGACCCCAGTGACACAAAAGTAACTTTGAAAGGATTGCTAGCCAAGATGAAAGGCGACAGCACAACTAATTTTGTCAGGCCATTTGTCTTGTACACCATAGGCAAATATGTATGCCCGACAACACAGCAGTATGTGGACAATAGATACCTTGGGATTGTTAGAAACGTTGAGACAATAAAGAGCACCAATTTTGGACAGCTTACGCTTGACCATCTTATGGCTAGCGTCAGGAAATTTGTAAATGGTGGAGCTAATCTGGAGGGCAACCTACCACTGCTGCAGGTAATACAATCATTATTAACATACCATACATTTAATTTATGGAAAATTGTCTAAGCTGTTTTTGTTGTAATGCAGAGTGGTACTACGAGAAATGGAGGGTGCACCAATTGGACTCTACCATCTCGTATGCATCAAGGTTAAGGCCGCTGATCCAAAACTGGAGTGACGAGAAGGCACAGAAGGTTGACAACTTAATCAACAAAAATTATATAGGGGTTGGAGAGGTAAAGTGTTAGTACTGTGTGCCTGGATTATGTACGATATGTTTTGAATGATACTAACGACACTAACATGCAGTATGTCAACGACCAGCTGCGGCCTTTCAATCCGCCACCAGTTGGGACGCTGGTCAAACCAAAGAATGACGGTCAGGTAAATGATGAACATCACGCACAAATATATATTGTAACTTTGCAAGTACAATCAAAGTCATATGCTCCTAACTGCTTGTAATTTGCAGGATAAGGCACTCATGGGTCGTGTATTGGCTGATTTGAAAGAAGTTGTCTCCATTGTGTGGGAGGCCAGTGCACAATAATTTGATAGGATGTGCACCCTTGAAAAAATGGACGAGTGCCTTAGGCGTACCCTTGCGAACGGCAGACGCACGGACGACCTCATCACATAATTCAATGTAAGTATACCATTGTAAGTTTCTATAAATAATTTTACTATCAATACTCTCCACACTAACACATTTTTTTAAAAAAAAACACCGCTATGGAATATTTGATGCTGATCACCCAGGAGTCGAGGACATACAGCTATCTGACCTGGGAGTACCTGCGGACCCAATGGAGGTCCCAGGAGAGAATACTACTCGCCAGCAAAAACAAAAAGATGACATGGAGGTCATTGCCAAAGGCATTTCTGCTAAGGGAATACAAAAAGATTACATGGATGCCCCCAAGAAGAATGTATCTGAAGATTTGCAGCCTGCTCCTAGTTTGCAATCGCGAAAGCATTCAAAAGCCAAGATTAGCCTTGAAGCTTTCATGGTGATACACATTTTACATCTAACTGATTTTGTTTTAAGTTAACGCAGATTCGTAGCTAACATATGATCTTCCACGTTCAGGATGAAGAAGACAGAGTTGTTGCTGCAGCTTGCAAGGAGGGTCTGAAGAATGTTTCACAGCTTTATAAAGAGGTGCATGCATCGCTGGGTGCTTCGAGTTTGGATTCGCGAAAGCATTCCAAAGCCACCACAAGCCTTGAAGCTTTCCTGGTGATGCACATTTTACAGTTAACTGGTTTTATTTTTTTATTTCGCGCAGATTGCAAGCTAACAAGTGCTTCATTTTGAATCACAGGATCCTCTGAATTTGAGGCACAATGAGAATGTGCGAAAGGCTGAAGAAAGAAGAAATCAAGATGATGAAGATGTCAGTATTGATGTGGGTGTAGAGGCAGGTACCAAAAGCAACCACCGGTCTGCCAAGGCTAAGGGAATAAGGGAGCCGGAAGAGCCCCATGTCTTCCCAGTTGATGAGGACAACTATGATGATTCTTTAGCAAAGCAGCGACAAGATAGTGGGGTTGATTCCATGCTACCAACTCGTGCGAGCAGCCAGAAAAAGAGTGGCATCTTCATTATTGTGCAATGAAGATTTTGTTCTGTATGATAGTGATAAGAAGAGAAAGAAAAACAGGACTCCATCGGAGTCTACCAACAATTCCAAGGACACAAAGAATACAAAGAGGAAAAACCGTGCAAGCAATTTAAAAGATGCAGCACAGGTGCTTCGACGCTGGAGACCAACCTTGACAAGTTTCGACAGAGTTATGTGGCCGAAATTATCAACACCTCAGATCTTGATAAACAATTGGTGGTAATTGATGACATTGTTCTGCAACAGAAGCATTTGCAATGCCTCACCATGACAGATATAGGCGAAGATGACAAATGGTTGGGTGACGAAGTAAGATATTTGCCCAAATTAGTTTATCAATTTTCTTTTGCACAGTACAATTAACTTGATTTTTTTTTGAATGCCACAATTAACTTGAATTTTGTTTTAGTTGGTTGATGTTGTGATTCAGATCATGCGTCATGATCATCCTAATGACATAAGGGATGGGCAGCTGGTTTACATTGAGAGGGTGGCCAGCGTCGCTATGCTCGAAAGAGATGGTAAGGTAGAGAACTGCCACGAGGCCGCTTTGGCGGGCAGTCATGGAACAACAAAAGGAGACAACTACCTCAGACATGATCTGGTACCATCTCACCATGACATAAACCCATTTATTTTTCTAATTATTATGCATGTTGATGTAATCATCTTTGCTATCCAGGTTTTTCTGCCTACAAACATGGCGAACACCCACTGGTTCCTTGTGGTTGTAAACCCAAGGAGGGAGATCCAGATTCTTGATTCACTTTTTGGCTACCTAGAACGCACACAAGTGTTTCACGTGGTGAGATTTTAAACGTCTTTCAATATAACACAAGATTTAGCATCATACCTAGCCATGAACCGTGAGCAACTTCTCATACCATGGACTTTGGCAGATACGTGGGGTGGAAGCACATCTGAGAGCATCACTGTGTATCAATTGACCACAAAGCCATGCATGGCAAGACATTAACGTGACCCAATGGACAGTAAAGCATGTGCATGTGCCAAGACAAGATGACAAGTCAGTCAACAGTATTAGCTTCTAATTATGTTTTTCATTGTTAATACGTGAAATGCTGCTAACAGAATTAATTGTTGTAGTTCTTCTTGTGCACTCTACATGCTGAAGAACATCGAATTCTTTACGGCAGAAGATCTTAGACTGCATTATGACCAAGTATGCAGAGTAACACCTAAAATTTTGTCAATTTTGTAAACATGTGGAACGATACTAACATATCCTCCCATGCAGGCATACATCAACAATTATAGAAGAGAGCTGCCTGTTGTCCTTCTTAATTCGCCCTACAACAAATTGAAGTCCATGAAAAGGCTGAAGACATACAATGCTAGCCTATCGGATGCAGCTGCGATTGAAGATCATGAAGATGCAAGCATTTAGTCCAGCAGTGGTCCATTCTTAGATATGGAGTGTACATTTGGTTATGAAGCGGTAGAGTAGGGTGTGGTTTGGTTTTAGTCCCGAAGAAGGTTTCCTAGCCATGTTCTTAGTCCAGTGCGGATTAATCAAGTTGTAATACTTCACAGTACTGGATCCAAATACTATTCTTGAAATAAATTTGATGTGCATGGGAGACGCTGAAACCTATATTTGCTTTTTACAAGAATTTGAAGCTTAGGAAGGTTAACTGAATTCTTAAATATATATTTAAGTTTCGGCGGAGTCTGGACAACATTCAGAACAATTGCGTCGCTAGTTAGAAGTTTCAGAATTTTTTAACATCGCTAGTTACAAGTTCCAGAAAAATTTCAGCGAGTGCTGAAATATTTTGGCCGAAATTCAATGAGGTTGAAATATTTTGGCCGAAAGGCAAATATTGCAGTGAGTGCTGAAATGAATGAAATTCAGTTATTTCATCGAAATCTCACCGAAGCGTAAACCATGGTGTCGTGCCATCTTGAGCAGCACCATACATGATTCAGTATTATCAACAAAATTTGGTCTCACATATACGAGGAAAAAATGTATGAGCACGGATGGGCAATAAAATAGCTTCACAAGAGAGAGCGAAATAATTCACGTGTGAACACTCAATCCTAGTTGACTTTAGAACCAATTTTCATCCTAAACAAGGTCCAGTGATTTACTTCTAACCAATAATAAAAGCGGTCCAGTTCTTTTGGCTGATTTTCAAAGAAATGGGAACTATATCTTTTTGACGATCATGATTCTCAGGAGACCTTAGTGTTGATACGCAACTTACCTTAGTTTTTTTTACTCCATAACTTACCTTTGCTAAACTCTCCACGCCCCCCCTAATATTCAACCAGGTGGGTCCCCTCCCTTGATTTTCTCCAACCGAAGAAATCTATGCGTGGATATATGCTCGGGTTGTTACGATCCCTATAAATAGGGATCCTTTGAAACCTCATAGATCATAGTTCGTCCTTCTGTGCCGCCCAAAGCAGCAAGACCGAAGGACGGAGCAACCCAGGAATCCAGCAAGACCGAACGACAAAGCCAAACATGAATCCTCAGGTAACTCCCCACGATCTCCTGCTACAGCTGCTGCTATTTTTCGTGCCACGATCTTAATCCCATGATCTCTTGCTGCAACCCCACTCGTTGTTTGCATATTCATGTAACTCGGCATGTTTTTAAACAAATTAAGTTAGGGGCGTTAGGGGAGGGCGCTAGGATTTGTTTCCTACTAGATTGGCAGTTCATTGATTAATTCCAGGCTAAATCTTAGGTTCTGGTCTTGTCGATGCCAATTAATCTTAGGTTCTGATTAATTCCAGGCGCTTTCCTTCTTTTTTCCTTCTGCACGAGTTATGGAAGGCATTGATGGCCCATGTTTTAATTCCATACTACTGACCATGATTAGCACCTAGAGTTGAGGAGACCACGGTTGGATAGTTTTTTATTTTCGAATCTTGATTTTATTTCAGATCAGCGCCTTGCAATGGAGATTACCTTATATGACCGTTCAAACGTAACCAAGCTGAATCTAATGCTAGTATCTGCACATTCATGGAACTCAGCTTGCTTGTAAACAAATTACCTCATGAAGTAGCATAGAGCACAATTTTTATGTTGGTATATATAAGTTGTATTCATCTGTATGAGTGTTTAAATTGTATACCATGCTGAATCTAATCACACTTGCACATCCATCGAACCCAGGATGCTTCTTTGCCGCCATATGAGGAGTTCATAAAGGGATTAAACACGCAGCAAAGGATGTACATCCAGTTGATAGGACTGTGTGGACTTCTCAAGACACCTAGCATCAAAATCAGACATGTACTATGCATGGCCATCGCTAATTCATATGATGCAGAGCAGGATGCCTTTATCATCAACGGGAGACCATGTAGGATCACACTAGAAGATGTAGCGCATATAACAGGCATGCCCTGCCATGGGAAGAAGCACGTCCCTTCAAATCTGGATGATAATATGGAGTTGTGGAAGAAACTGAAAGACCGTAATGACACCAAAATAACTTTCAAAGATTGCTAGCTAAGATGAAAGGCGATAGCACACCAAATTTTGTCAGGCCATTTGTACACCATAGGAAAATATGTATGCCGAACAAAAGAGGATTATGTGGATAACAAATATATTGGGATTGTTAGAAACGTTGAGACGATAAAGGGAACAAATCTTGGATAGCTAACGCTTGACTATCTAATGGATAGCGTGAAGAATTTTGTAAATGGTGAGGCAATTCTGGAGGGGAATCTACCACTGCTGCAAGTAACTCGTAGTAGTACAATTATCACTTACCTAACATACATTACATAATGTACGAGAATATTTGTAAACTGCTTTTGTTGTCATGCAGACATGGTACTACGAGAAGTTTAGAGTGCACCAATTGGACTCTAGCATCTCGTATGAATCAAGGTTAAGGCCACCGATCCAGAACTGGAGCGAGGAGAAGGAAAAAAAGGTTGACAATATAATCCAGAATAATTATTTGGGAGTTGAAGAGGTAAAATGTCAGCACATTTCCAGGATTATGTAACATGTATATTTTCAAAATCATACTAACGACACTAAACTGCAGTATGTTGAGGACCCGATGAGGCCTTTCATTCCAGCACGAGATGGTACGCTGGCCAAAACCGAAGACTGGCGCTCAGGTAAATAAGTTACATCAGGCACCCAATATATATTGTAACATTGCAACTAGTATGAAGTTATATGATTCTAATGTTTCAAAGTCTCAGATTAAGGTACTCGTCGGATGTGTATTGACTGATTTGCAAGAAGTTGCCTCCCTCATGCGGGAGGCTGGTGCACAACAAGTTGATAGGATGTGCACCCTTGAAAAGAAAATGGATGAGTGCCTTAGGCGTATCCATACAAATGGCAAGCTCACAGAGGACCTCATCAAAGAATTGAACATAAGCCTAGAATTATGAGATTAGTATATATAATTGGAAATTTACGTGTACAAGGTTTTTCTAAATTAGTTTACTATGAAAACACCCTAGGCTAACATGTATTTTTTAAAGACAAAACGCGACGGAATATTTCCAGGACTGGAGGACATACATCTTTCTGACCTCGGGGCACCTTCACACCCAATGGAGGCCTCTGTTGAGAATCTTTGAGCAGGCTTGACTGTGGGAAACAAAATGATGTCACGGAGGTCGCTGCTAAGCACCATTGTAAGCAAGGAATAAAAAATGATGACATGGAGCCCGCAATGAAGAACCTTGATGAAGAGTTTGACGTACGCATGTTAACTTAATTATGAAACAATCATTGTCGTTTCAGAAATAACATGTGATCTTTCACGTACAGGATGAAGCATTAGAAAGAGCTGAAAGAAAACTCAAATAGGATCTCAGTGGTATTCATAAGCTTTTGAAAGAGATGGATGATACCCAGGGTGCTCCTAGTTTGGATAAGCAAATGCATTCCAAAGCCACCACAAGCCTTGAAGAATTCCAGGTGATGCACATTTTACCTATAATTGAGGAAGAATCTGCTAAAGGCTAACATGCGGTTTATTTCGTATGACAGATTCCATTCAACAGACAAAGTAAGCAGCACTCTGTGAAGGCTACGGGACCGCGAGAGCCTGAAGAGCCCCGTGCCGTCGCGGATGATGACAACCATGATGAATCCTTTCGAAAGCAGCAAGAAGTAAGTGTGGTTGAATCGATGCCACCAAATCATGGGGGCGAAAAGAAAAATGTGGTATTGCAATTATTTAAGAATGACGAGTATGCTTCGTACGATACTGAGAAAAAAAAAGGAAAAACAAGACTCCATCAAAGTCTACAAATGCTTCCGAGGACACGAACAATAAAAAGAGGAAAATCGGCTCTAGCAACTTAAAAAAGAGGTCAGAAGTTACTGAAACCCAGAGGGACCAGCTAGATGTGGTTCGACAAGATTTGTGGCGTCACTGATCAACACTACAAATCATGAAAAACAAATGGTCTTAGTTGATGACGTTGTCGTGCTATCGAAGCATTTGCAATGCCTCACCCAAAAAGATGGATCTGAAGAAGCCGTATGGTTGGGTGACGAAGTAAGATATTTCACAAATTAGTTTATGAAGTTTTATTTTTGTACAATACAATTAACTTGATTATTGTTGTAGGTGGTTGATGCTGCGATCCAGCTCATGCGTCATGATGACCCAATTGACACAAGGGACGGCCAACTGGTTTACATTGAGAGGGTGGCCGACGTCGCTAAGCTCGAAAGAGATGGTAGGATAGAGGAGTGCTACAAGGACACTTTGGCAGGCATTCCTGGAACAACACAAGGCACCAGCTACCTTAAACATGATATGGTATTTTAACCCGACTTTGAACAGATTTTTTTATTACTATACACATTGATCTAATTATCTGTGCAATCCAGGTTTTCCTACCTACGAACAGCCAAAACGTCCACTGGTTATTTGTGGTCGTAAACCACAGAAGGAAGGAGATTCAGGTTCTTGATTCACTTTTCCATTGTATGATACCCAAGGAAGTACATAACGTGGTGAGAACTTCAACATATTTTATTATAACAAAGGATTTGACATCGTATGTAAGTATTAGTCGTAGGCAACTTCACATCCCATTGGGCTTGCAGGTACGTGGGATGGAAGCACATCTGAGAGCAGCGAGGTGAGTCAATGAGATAGAAAGCAATGCATGGGAAGACATTAACGTGATGCAATGGCCTGTACGAAACACTATTGTGCCAAAATCCGATGAAACGTCAGTCAAAAATATTAGCTTTTGTTTTGTTTTAGATTGTTAATATCTGAAATGCTGATCTAACAACATAAAATGTTGCAGTTCTTGTTGTGCACTGTACATGCTGAAGAACATCGAATTATTTACGGGACAAAAACTGAGTAAGCAATATGACGAAGCACGTAGAGTAACACCTAAAATTATGTCATTTTCTGAAACTTATGGAACGATACTAACATATCCTTGCATGCAGGCCTACATCAAGGAATTCAGAAAAGAGCTACCTGTTGTGCTTGTTGATTCACCCTACAACAAAATGAAATATAGGAATAGGTTCAAGCAGTACCATGCTAGGCTATCGGATGCAGCTGCGGTTGAAGACGACGAAGATGCAAGCAGTTAGTCCAGCAGTGTGGAGTGTTCACTTGGCCATAAAGTGATAGAGTAGGGTGTGGTTGGGTTTTAGTCCCGAAGAAGGTTTCCTAGCCGTGTTCTTAGTCCATTGCACATGAGTCAAGTTATAAAACTTCAATAATATTGGTTACTATATTTTTCTTGAAATAAATTTGGTCTCTACGGGATCTCGTAGAAATCTATATTTGCTTTTTACTACCATATGACAATAATGGTGCCTGGGGCAACCCTAGAAGAATAATGGATTATGATATGTCTATTATCATACGAGAGAAAAAGGTACGAGCATGAGCATAGCCTGACAACAGAAGTCAAAAATACTGTCTGATTCAACACGCAATCCCAGCTATGTCTTGTAGGCAGGCCGCAAAGCCAAAAAAATATAGATCATAGGATAACAAGAGTAAAGCACGTACCATAGGGGGCCTCTGCAGGTGCTGCAACGCTGAATTGAAGCGATCACCTTCAGGAGGATAGTGGTGTGGCCATGGTACATCCATCCTGCCTCAGGGAATCACATAGCATGTTCTGTCATAGCCCTGCAAAACAGAGGAAAAATTACTACTTGTACTAACCTTGTCAAGTGTGTACATATAACAAATGTTGGACATAACTAAACACGGAAGAATGAAATGCAACATATGGAAGAATCAAATGCTCATTCCTTTCTCTCTGCTTTTTGCGAGGACCATTACTCTCCCTTTAACAAGGCTAAAACATCATAATAAGAATTAACAACAATCTTGAAAAGGTGGATATCCCATGTGAATCTAATTTTTCATATAAAGCACATGCCAAGTCTGTTGATCCTAGTCCAGCAATTGCACAAGAAGAAGCGAGCATCATAAATATTGAGCAACATAAGGTATGAATTGTTTATAGTACATTCCAAAATTAATAGCTTATCATCTCTATTGATCTCCAAATCTCACCTATCAGCCAAATTGAAAGAATACATGTTGAATGCAACGATTGAACCTCTCTCGATCATGCAGTCGGGGCTGGACGAATGGGGCTGGCCGTCGAGGCCGGCGGCTAGCTTCATCTAGTCACGCAGAACATGATCCATACCCAACCACCTTGCCATCGGACGAGATGCATGGCCAAATCAAAGCTGCAGCCATGGCTGAGAAATGATATGCAGAGGACACAAACAAAAAATTGGGGTGTGGGAAAGAGGTTTCCTATAACCTTGTGGCTATAGGCACCCGCATGGAGGACTGGGAGGTGGGATGGCGCCGACTCTTCGCCGGCGGCCGCCGCATGGAGGGCAGTGGGCCTTCTCTCATGTTCGTTGAAAAGGTTGTGTGAGATCGCGAGGGAATTGGGGTGGAGGAAGGGAGGGGCCGCGACGTGCGGCTAGATCCTGCCGGCCACGAGGGAGGGAGGGGTCGCGACGCGCACCTAGATCCTGCCGGCGACGAGGGAGGGAGGGGCCGCGACGAGCGGCTAGATCCTGCGAACGGAATAAACCCTAGCGAACGGGATAAAAATCGAACCGAAAATAGCCCTGAAATTCGTACCGAGAATACCCTCGAAATATTTGGGAGGGAAAAATCAGATCAGTTCGAATATTTTTTCTCCCGAAAATGCCCCTGGGGGTCTGATATAATACACGTGACATCAGCGTATTGCATCGGATCTGGACCGTCGAATTCGCTCCGACGGACCGTCCATATCGTCCGGATGCACTATAAAATGACTCATTAGCTAACCCGCCGGGAGAGGTCGAACCGTGTGTGCGTGCATCAATCACACATGCAAATGCACAAAAGACCACTGATCGCATGACAAAAGACATTAACAAACAATAATGCATGGAAGGGGAGTTATTGTCGAGGGAGAGAGGAAATGGGGGAGGTTGTCTCGTGAATGAGAACTATTGGAGTGTGGTGGACGGACCCGATGATGAGGCAACCATCGTCGGTGACGGGTCATATATTTGGAGGAACGCAACGCTTCAACGCTACCGAAGAGAAAGGCGAAGAGAGCGGCGACTCGGTTCCCCTCCGTTTCCCCGCCGCCGTCGTGGGTTCCCTTTCCCTTCTCCGGTCACCGAAAGGGCAGGGGAACCACGGATTTGGCTGTCCGGTGTGTAAATAGGGCATGGGTTTGTGTGCCTAGCGGCATCATCTTCGTGGGAGCGGGTGGCGTTGTGCATGGAAATAAAGTACCCCTGATTCTCGCTCCCTCTCGACGGCAATCTTGGTACCGGTGTTGATGGATCGGTGCAGTTTGGTTTGGTGTTGCAGCAGCGGTGACGGCAGTAACACCTCTGCCCGTTTGGGATCTCAGTTCGTTGGCTTCGGATCCGGCAACCATGACTTCGTCTCTGAGATGTTTGCCAGTGATGACTTCCTGTCCACGTGATTCCTCAAGGTTCGTCGCAATCTGGCAGCGGGGCTGCCGGAGCAGCTGCGGTGGTGCGCCATTAGCCCATCCTGGAGGTTGGAGAAGTGTGACATCCCACAGACATGGTTGTAATTTTTTTCCAGGGGTGTCTTGTACTGCTGGTCTGTGGTTAATAGATTTGAGGGTCTTTTCGTCAAAAAAAAGATGGATAGAAACTCAAGTAGGAGCAGAAAGTCGTGGTTGTGTACGGTGCAACCCAACGACTCCTAAGGATGAAATGAAACCGAGGTTAAAACATATCAAAGGAGTAACGCATGAAATAATACTCATTATATTTGGTTTCATATATTTCTATTTTGAAATTGGTTTATTTTTTTCATCTTTGTAATTTATTAAGAAAAAAGAGCCAGATTATATAAACGAAGACATGATTTGTGCGTGGTTGGGTTTGGATGGATGGTTAGGATCGGCTAGAGAGAGTATTGATATGTGGGGAGTCGAGACCGCCGTCCGCCTCTCCCCAACCCCGCCACCGACCTCTGCTGCTTCCTGGCCTCCACCCGTCGCCCTCTTTCCCATGGCTGAGATAGAGCTGCAGCCAAATCCGAGCTGAGGCAGGACAACCACCGGTGATGTATCTCTCTATTGGTTTTGTTCCCAAATAGCGGTGAGTTAACATTTGGAAATTTTACGACCGAACTTTCAACGCCTCCAAGTCGAAAATCATAAAAAATGAATAGGAATATAAAAAATGAAGCATTTATTCTTCCCAGATTTTGTATCCCCACCTTTGAGGGGAGCATGACGGCCCCGACGTGGCGGTCGATGCTGGAGGCATAGCACAATAGTACACCCGAAGCATGGAGCATGGGGGGGGCGGTGGCCGAGTGCACGAGGCACCCATCAACGAACTGTGTCGACACGCAGCGATGATGGCCAGGAGTGGATGCATTACTCGACCTAGGCTCTGAGCTCGTCACATCCCTCTGAGCACTGTCACCCGAGGCGCACCTCCTCCATGCTCGTCGGCAGAACCGAGTGTTCCCAAGAAAGGATGGTCGCCGCTTCCAGATCCAACTGTGCGGAGCTCGGAAGCAGCTGTGAGCCTTAAGGTTGTGGATACATGTCTTTACTATCCATAGATATATTTTATAATTCATTGAGAAACCTACTCGGATTTGGGCAGGAAAAAACTTCATTAATAAAACAACCAATTAACCCATTGACGAGTATGACTCGAAAATAGAAAAACATTGACGAGTTTTTGGCTAGAAATTATGTTTCATTCTCTACGGATATGCTAAAAACGTCGGGGCTTGGGAAGGAAAAAGTTTTGGGTTGCTTTATTTATTGGGTGTGTGGCGGACGGCTGGGATCAGTTTAGAAGGATCTCATCCAAGATCCAAGGGTTGTTGTTGGCTTGAGGGGCATGAATCCGTGGGAGCTCGTCCTGCCCAATCAACGATCTACTGATCCGTGGAGGTCGTCACTGATTGGGTGAGAATCCATTTGTCCATGACTCTTCACTCTTCACTCGCGGTGGGTGAAATCCCTCCCAGTCTCCCACGCGCTCCCTCCCACGACCCGCGCCGCCGATGCCACCTCCACCTCCACGCGACGGCGGCGGCGCCCCACGTTTCTTCTCCTCTCCGGTCGCTGCGGAGGAGCCACCATGGTCGGGCCGCGGCGAGCCGCAGAGGACCGGCGTCGGCTCGGCTGGATCTCCTTCTCCACAACCAAGCACCGGCAGAGGCCGGAGCACCACTATGGTGGGTGCTCCGCCTCCTGCCCGTGGCTCTGTTGACGGATTCCAGGTCGGTCGCTTCCTCCGAGAACCCTAGCCTCTCTCTCTCTCTCTCTCTCTCTCTCTCTCTCTCTCTCTCTCTTCGCGCGACGGCGGGCGCATCAACCAGATCCGCCGGCCGTGGCTTCGACCTGGCCGCGGCCAAGGAATGGCTCCCGGAGCTCGCGTGCTCGAGGTGGACGCCCAAGATCTCCAAGCTCCTCACCCAGCGAGGAGGAGCTTGCTGCACATACACTACAGGCAGCTGAGCACATGCAAACCACACAATCAGTACATCTAGGATTTAGTTGTTGCGTGCCATCCATCAATCATGCTAGCATGCATGATTTTTCTCTTGATTCAAAAGAATCATGCCTGATTGCTCCCGATGCAAATTTGGGTACCCTCTGACCCTACTCAGTTCAACTAAATGAACCATAAATTTCAGAATTCACCTCACTTCTGGAAAATTACTTCATTTGGTTGAACTAACAAGGATCGGAGGGTGCTTCCAAATTTGCATCCTTACTGATTGCATTGCAGTCCTCCATACTGGCAATCTATCATTGGTGGGTGGACACCATTCAATAGTTTGCTGATGTTTTGTTTGCATGAAGGAAGCATTATTAGTATAAACTGGCTGTCTAATTGAACGAATCTGCTTAGTCCAGAGTAGCACTACTGCACATTTATGTATGTAATATTTGCTTGGTCTGTCGTAGCTAGCATTATGTCCACGATAAATCTTTCTTGCTCCTTAGCTAAAGTTACAACTTTTGTTCTGTCATTTGGTAAAAACTAGCTCCTTTGCCTACTGTTTAATGCTGATTGCTTGAGCTAAATGGGGCAGCAATTATCCACATGTACCTCGTGTAATGCTTGGCAACTAATCATATATCATTGATAGATACTTATGTGTATGGATGTCAAGTGAAAGCTTTGTTTCAAATCATCTAAATTTTCTTTCCCTTGATAGCAGCACTAGTCATGACTCATGAACTAGATCATTGACTGCGCGCGTTGCTGCGCCCGTCTATTTATACAATAAAATTGTAATAAACTTTGTAAATAAATTGCCACATAGCTCATATTAAATTTGCATGAACATAAACATATACTCCCTCCGTTCCTAAATATAAGTCTTTCTGAAGATTCCACTATGAATCACATACGGATGTATATAGATGCATTTTAGAGTGAGATTCATTCATTTTGCTCAGTATGTGGTCTATAGTGGAAACTCTCCAAAGACTTATATTTAGGAACGGAGGGTATTCAGTAATTAAAGGAAATCTCAAGATTCACAGATACATGGTATGACTACATACACAACAATGTTA